>VDFB02252616.1:37772138-37786810 GCA_007258455.2 Sequoia sempervirens | reverse complement strand
TTTTAGAATCTAAAGACAAAATATGACAAGACTCTAGTTTACATCATCTTCAAATTCCTTACGGTTCAATCGCTATAGGTGCCCGAATGTGGAGATTGTGTTAAAAAAAAAAATATCAGTGTCCAGTTAGGCCAAAAAGTGTAAACCACTATTGTGGGATCACCCGCCCATGAGAGGGAGAATTTGAATTCAAATTTGAGAGTAAATGCTAAGTGGGGGACAAGAAAATGAGCAATAAATGCAATGTTGGAGGGATAAATCAACTTGCCTTTGAATTCAAAGTTGAGGGAATATTCCCCATAAATGCCATGTTGATCGAAAGTCTTGGATTTAATAAATCAATAAATTGATTTATATGTGCAAGTGGCTAAATCTAGAGAATGCAAGTGGGTGAGATTAGCATTTAATCAGGATTAATTAGCTAGGATGATGATTAGGATGTTTTGACCTTTTTGAGATAAATATTTGATTTATTTAAATCAAAAAAAATGGAGATGCATTATGATGGATGTTTGATTTATTTGATTAAAAAGGTTGATGATAAGATCAAGTTTGATTTATTTGTTTAAGCTGATGACTTTAGGAGATTGACAAATAAAATTGATTTATTTATTTGATGAGCGAATGTGATGCATAATTTCAATTTGGCGTGTCTACATTTTTCCCCTCTTTGAAGCAATGTACTTGTTGCGTTGGTTCAAAGAATAAACTTGTCGCGATCAAAATTCAAAAATTTTATGATTTTTCAGATGCCCCAGCGAAAAGAAGTACACTGGTACATTTCCCCCTCAAGAGATCGAGCTAAAAAGATTTGATTTGAGGGTTGATCTCGCGATAAAGAGGTTGAAAATGGATGGTTATGGAGGATGATGCAAATGAGATGATTTTAAGATGCTTAGAATAACAAATCTGTATTATCCTAAACAACTTAAATGATGATATGATGTGATGATGGATGACATGGATGATTTGATATGCTATGATTATGCAATGGATGATTTATGAGATGCTTCGACTAACAGATCTATATTATGAATGATATGCTATGGTTAAGATATGTAGAGTATTGATGGTTTGCAGATGCAAGATGGATGCAGGATGGATGAATTGGTGATGATGATTAACTATTCATGCTGTGATGTTAGTGTGGAAAATGAAGAAATTAGACGATGACAAGAGGATCCAACAAGCCAACATTATGAGAGATGATGATAGATGGATGATTTGCTTATCAAGGATTGGGATTTTAAAAAGGTCACTTACTTTATGTTTGATAACACGCCTAAGCATGATGCATCAAGGTATAAAGGACCAAGATGGCATTGTACTTAGTGTGATGGACTTTGACTTGACAAGCAGATAGGAGTATTCTTGTTCACACTTGACATACAGAAACCTTGATAGGGCATACCTAACAAAGCAAGTATTCACCAAGTTATTTTACAAGAACATCCAACAAGCACATCAAACAAAAGATAATGATCGTTGCCCCATTCCTATATCTCTAAATCCTTCGCTCAGATATCATTGAGAGGTCCTTGGAATGAGCGCAATAAGATAAATCAAAAGAAAAGATCAAGTACGCAAACAAGCCAATGTTCTTCATACCTTCAGCCAAAGGGATTTGTTTTGATAGGACAAGAATCCAGGTGATATCCAAAATGATGCCCATTGTCAGAATGATATATCCTAGGACATGCATTGTATAGGATGATGATGGTTTGATAAGTTGATTGATAGGCTGTTGATATAAGGTTGACTGACATGTCTAAAAATAATCAAAAGTTTAATATTGTTGTAGAGGTCTATTGTTTCGAGTTTGATTTTGCGATTGAAGCTTGCTTTTGCTAACTGCTGTGATTGTTTCTGTTTGCATTGCCAAAGGATGAAGGTGATGATGATTTATTATGGATGATTGATTATTTCAAGTGAAGGAGAAACAAGATGGATGGATTTTTTCAAATATTTGGATGTTTTTGATGTTTTGAAATGTTTTGAGGCTATTTTTGGTATTTTTTTCTAGATTTTCAAATGTTTTGATTTTTGATTTTCCAATGTTTTTGGATTTTGATGTATTTTGAATGTTTTTGGATTTTTGATGTGATTCGAATGTTTTTGGATTTTGATGTTTTTCAAATTTTTTTGGATTTTGATGTTTTGAATGTTTTTGGATTTTTGATGTGATTCGAATGTTTTTTGATTTTGATGTTTTTTGAATGTTTTTGAATTTTGATGTTTTGAATGTTTTTGGATTTTCACATGATTTTGACGATTTGGATATGGATATGTATGATGATATCAGTGCTCTGTTTGGGATTTTGTTGAAAATCAAGCTAAGGTTGCTTGATCAGATCAATGGATTGGTGATGATGATAGCATTGTTGAGGATACACAACAATGCAAGGATTGGTTGATCGGGATTGATGATGATAACATTGTTGAGGATGCACAACAATGCAAGGATAGTGTTAAGCAACACAAGGATTTGGGAAAGATATCCCCAAGATGATTTTTTGATTGGATTTGATTGATCATGATTGATGAAGCTTGATTTGGATTAAAATTTGATCGAATGATTTGATGTGATGTTTGATGTGCAACTTAGACATGACTGATAGTGATTATTTGGATTGGCGTTCGATGAAAGATGAAGTCTAATAAGAAATGTCTTCTTGTCAAAATATGCCATGGGCTAGTGATTTGGATTTTTGGATCACAAATGCTTTGACCAATTTTGTTTCATGTCTTTTAATGTTCATATCACCATATAAGGCTAAGGATATAGATCAAGATTTATTCC
This sequence comes from Sequoia sempervirens, assembly GCA_007258455.2. Taxonomy (NCBI): domain Eukaryota; kingdom Viridiplantae; phylum Streptophyta; class Pinopsida; order Cupressales; family Cupressaceae; genus Sequoia; species Sequoia sempervirens. The sequence goes on along the minus strand of VDFB02252616.1, from coordinate 37,784,010 downwards.
TGAAGCAAGATGTAAATATCTGCCCCCAATGTCTAGCAATGTATGGAATGCAATGGGTGGATGCTTAGATAGGTGTATGGATGGATGGATATGCAAAGGATGCCAAGGATTATCTTGCAATAAGATAAGGTGTTCGGATAAAGAATGCTCATTTGGATAATGCTTCATGGCTCAAATAATGCTGCATAGGATAGGATTTAATGAAAATGGCCCATGTCAAGATGTTCACCATAAGCAAGCGTAAAGTGTGTACAAAATTTTTACCAAGATCAAGATAATTTGGACTATGGATGCAAATGGATGAAAATGGTTTGGATAAATAGCTCATGGATGGATGGATTTATTATGGATAAGATGGATGGAATGCTCGATTTATTATGGATGGGATGGATGGAATGCTTGATTTATTACGGATGGGATGAGATGCTTTCACCTGAACTGGCGCACGTAGATGCTTGATTCTACTCATGACGCCTGTTTGCCAGGTTTTCATCATGGTCTTTCCCAAAGTGCTGCACATGTAGTTTTCACTAGAGGACGGTTTTTTTCTCTTTACTGTTTTCAATCCATTTTCTGATTTTTTTGGATTTTTTGCTTTTTTGATTTTTTTGATTTTTTTGAAAGATTTAAAGCTTATGCTAAACCACAAGGTGTTGCTGATGTAGATGCTTCTATCATAATGTTCCATCGATATCCTACTTGAAGGAGTTGCTTTGCTAAGATACGTGCACTTGAATGCAACTTTTGGAATTCTTGATCTGCTTCGTTGATACCAGAGTTAACTTTGTCTTTATGTGCACATCGCAATAGATTGCCTTCTAAATCCTTATGATGAAGGGTTGTTTCCAATACATGGTCAATGTAAGAATTGGATATTATGTGTGGAGGCGTGGATGGAGTCTATTTAGGGATAAGAGATGGATTGGTTGACAGTTTGGAACCTTTGACTCTCCAAACTTGGGAAGTTGAGCAATGATGGGTGGATATGGAAGTGTGCATGGAATTAGGACCAACTGCTTGATACACTTTGTATGTTGCTTGAAAAGCTTGCTTTTTCTTTTGCGGACATCTTGGATGGATACTTTTCCCTTTTTTATTTTGTCCCATAGTTTCTTTGACTGATGGATTTTGATAGGGATGATCTTTCTTTGTATTCTTTGGTATCCATTTGTATTTGATTTGTCCATTATGCTTCTCAGCTTCTTTTTCTTTGATAACGTTCTGCGTATTTTGATTCAAATCTTCCTTTTGACATTGGTCCCAATTCATGGATGGGGTGATGGGTGGATGAAGATTCATGGCGTGGCTAGTTGTAGTATTGGCAATGGTTTCATCATAAGGATTCTTCTTTTGCTTTGATACCGTTCTGTGTATTTTGATTCAAATCTTCCTTTTGACATTGGTCCCAATTCATGGATGGGGTGATGGGTGGATGAAGATTCATGGCGTGGCTAGTTGTAGTATTGGCAATGGTTTCATCATAAGGATTCTTCTTGCTCCCTATGTTGACATTTGCTTGAGACAAAGTTTCCCCCAGTATGGTAGAAGTAGTACCTTCATGCTTTGATTCTGCATGTTCCAAGAGCTCCTGTTTAGAGTGAATTCTTTGATAAATGACCACCGTAGATGATGTTATTTCGATTGGATGCTCTGCTAGAACTCTAAAATATCTTGTTCTATTTTATTTGCTTCCTTGAGTGGATAATGTTCAATATCTTTATTCATGATGTCCTCAGTCTGACTTTGGGAAATATTTGATCTTGATGTTGACAACTCTATTTGACTGTCAATAACCTTCTCCTTTTGTGTTGTAATGTCAGGAGTAAAGGAATCCTATTCTTAATGAAGACCATCTACGTGTCCATCCATAGAAAGCATCTCATGGGTAGATGGAGGGGTATGTGCTACATGGATATGATCATCCTGCATAGATAAGAGAGTTTCCATTAGATCATTGTAGTATCTTGTAGATACAAATTCTTGATCTCGAATGATTTTGGAGTTGCTTTCGACATGCTTTGGATCAAGTTCCCGACATGGGTCAGTTTCAAAGGATGGATTGCTTACAAAGGATTCTTGGATGTCGACATTAGACATGGTAAGTGGTTCAATATCTTCAAGTGTCAAGTTCAAGGTTCCTTCAGTATCTGTAACCATGAGGTCGAAGGGGGTCAACATATCTTGGAAAGGACCATTGCTAGACATTGGTGAAAGATTTTGATCATGCTTTGGAATAAATTCTTGTGATATGTCTTCTAACTCATAAGGAAATTTAGACACATTTTTGATATGATCATTGGTCAACAAATCGTGTATTATGTCAATAGGATCAAATAATCCTAACACTTCTTGAAAGAGATCACTAAAAAGTGGCTCTTGATGTATGGTGAGTGGATCATCGGATTGTGTAGATACATCCTCAATGTGCTCCTCGATGGAGAGGCTTTGATCATTGTTTTTGACAATTGTGGTGGAGGGAATTCTAATGTCTTTGACCATAGGGTCAAACGATGTTGACATTTCTTGAATTGGATCATTGTTGGGTATTGTTGGCAGATTTTGATCATGATTAAAAGTGACTCTTGACCTATGTTGATTTGATCTTTAGATGAGATAGAAACATTCTCAATGTGCTCTTTGATGGATATATCTTGATCCTTGTTCTCAACAATTGTCATTTTTTGTGCTTTTTCTTGTGCTTGTTGGGAAGCTTGAGAGGCTTGTTACACTTGTTGAGCTTGTTTTGCTTGTTGCGTGGCTAGATATCATTGTAATCCCTTTTGAAAAGCAGCTTGTAATGTTGCGGTGTATTGGATTGATGTGGTGGAAGTTGGTGGTGGTGGGGGTGGTGGTGGATTCAAAATCATGTTGGGTGTAGTGACAAGTGTTTGAGATATGCTCGAAGTGATCATGGTAGTGAGGGGTTGAGATGTGATGGGTGTGATAGGGGTGGTTGGAGTGATTGAAGTGATGGGGATGGTTGGAATGACCGAGGTGATAGGCCCTTGGGAGACCATATTTTGATTTGTCATGATTGATGTGGTCATTTGATTAGATACCATCTGTTGGTGTGATGTCCATGGTATATTCGAAGGATTTGATGTGATGGTTTGATTGGTGTTAGTTGGATTGATTTGGATGGAGTGATTGGTGCTTGGTAAAGGGGGAATCCCTAAACCAAGGAATGATGTTGATATGGGTAATGGTGATGGAGATGTCCCTTGGCACAATGACTCAACTATTTTGCTAAGTGTAGCAATTTGATCTAGCCAAATTTGTTCTTGATTTTGATCTTGAATCCCTTGATATAGTTGATTTAGCTCTTGTTTAAGCAGATTTGGAGTGTGTACTTGTGTTTGATTTTGGACAATGTTTTGATTTGGGATGACACTCAGATTTGGCATGGTAGGTTGAAATTGACCATTGTTTATGTTTGGATGATTTGCATATGTGTCCATCCCAAAGTTTGTTGGATTCACATTTCAAAAACTTGCACTTGGTACGTTCTCCTTTGGCATGTAGGGATTTAGTGGGATGACATTGTTCCTTTCAAGGTTCATGCATTGATTGTTCGATTGATAGACTTGTAGGTTTGGGCTTGGTTTTACCATCGGGAATTGCATTCCAATATTTGATTTGGACATACTCACACTTGTTGTTCTATTGAAATTTGTCAAAGGTAATGGTCCCATGTATGGATTGTATAAGTGTGAGTTTTGATAATCAATCGGAATTGTAAGACTTTGAAGATTCAATTGATTTGGATTGCTCAAGATGTATGGATCAAGTTTGTATTCCATGTTCTCCTTGTGTTTTGACCTTGTTTGCAAAAGTGACCTCTAGGGTTCTTAGGACCAATGATGAGATGGAGGATGAAAGGTGTAAATGATGTGAGTGTTGAACATTTAGGAACTTTGGATCAGTGCTAGACTTAGGGTTTGATTGGATTGGTTTGATTTGGATGATGAACTTGTAAACCCTAAGATTTTGGATGTGATCTTAGGATGAATTTTTTCAAATATGTGCTAATTTAACTAGGGGTATGGAAAAGGATGCATTCCCATACTCCTAACTAAACAAGGTGATTTTGATGATGATTTAAGGATGTACCCAAGTCTAGATAATGATGTTTTCAAAGCTCTAAAGTTGTTTAGTGGGATGATTTTTTGATAAATGTTTGAGATGGATGAAGTGTTTGATTTGATCCTAAGAGACTTAGAGAGACTTTGTTTACTAGGCCAAGGTATTGAAGAACACACTTTTCTCTAAGAGTAATCAAAAGACCAATGTTTGTATGAAAATCATATGACCAAAAGATATCAAGCACATGTGTGGGGTCCAACTTGTTATCTTTGCTTAACGAGTTCTTTTTACCACAAAAAAACTTCTTGATTAGGTTTCAAACTGAATGTCCAATGTCACAACTTCTTTTCATCCCACAAAGTGCTATGTGGAAGTTCCAAGAAATCAGGACAAGGGTTGCCTAATGTTGACCTTTGTAAGAGCAAATTAAGATGTAAACCCAATTATTTAGAAACCTCTAAGGACTTAATCCCCAGGGTAAGCAATACTTCTTGGGTTTTGTCAAAGGTATTTTCTCTAACTAAGGGGTTTGAAATTTTGATGATGTTGAATGTTGTTTTGCAAATGTTTTCGAATACAACACTGTGTTTTCAAACCAAGACAAGTACAAGCCCTATGGATGTGAAAGATAATATTTGTTGAATCCCCACTTGGACAAGTCTAGCTACGCCTATCTTTAGCGAATGGTTGGATGCTTAACCCTACTGGCTCCCCTCCATGACACTCACTTATATAGGGCAGCCAAGCATCAACATCCATGAAACTCCCATGGCATGTTTTCCATTTCTACTAAAGACCGTAAAAGTGTGGGGCGGCTTCAGGATGACCATTCTTTCACCAACAAATATATTAAGGATTTTGGAAAATTCTAGCACATGGGTTCTAGTAAGGACTTTCCGTTCGTGGAGATTGACCCATTTGGGAAGAGTCCCCTTTCGGATCCATCTTGTCGAAGCCAACCGCTTGATAATGGTGTTTAACCAATACCCACATTTATATTTTTGCTGGAAATACTCTTGGCTTTAGAGTGTTACCAGTTGAGTCGTTCCCTTGGGTGAGTACTTTTTCCCCAAGGCAGGCCCTCTAAGATAAACAAAAGCAAGCAAAGACACAATCCGTAACTCAATCAATCTTTGACAGCACAAAGAAAGAGAATATACGTGAAAAATGCCCCTACTCACACTCGCACAAGATATTGTTCAATTTTAAGCCCAAATCGAAGTGTTTCAAAGCAATAAAATGCATTTGGAGTGTTTCTCTTGCACCCTAGATTGCACGAAGTGCAAGGGGAGAGGATACGCACTCAAAATGCACCAAAGACAAAATCACACAATTCAAGCACTTGTTCGTTTTATAGCCTTCAAAGCAATTGTGAGTTCGTTTTAAGCACCAAATGAAATATGAAGATTGCTTGTCCAATTTTTATCCCAAAACGAAATCTAGTAAGTGTCTAAGCTTGAATTTTAACCTTTTGCGAATGGAAAAAATCAAATTGTTCTTTTTAGACCCAAAGGAAAATTAGTGTCCTAGGAGCGAAAAGGTAACAATTTCGTAAAGAAGTGTTGAACAAACACTTAAAACATTTAAAAACACTTTGGTTTTCAAAAAAAAAAATCCTCATCCTTTCATTTTCCTCGTGCCTTGTGCCTTCGTTGTTTGTTTGTACCTTTGTTGACATTTCGCTTTCCTTGTACCTTTTCTTTTCCTATGAAAAGAAAAGACAATTTTGTGAGGATCATATAAAGTCAATTTTGATTGTTAACTTTAAACAATAGCATGATCTTAATTGGAATGATAATGATAATGATAATAAAAGGATGATTTAATCATGCTTTGAGATTTGATTTTATTGAAAAGACATAACACTTGCTAGGCCCATTCCTTCCCTTATAAAATTCACATCATTAAAGATATTGAGCCAATGAATCAACCATAAAGCATAATTCTTTCAAAAGTATCATCCTAATCTCAAATTTTGACTATTTCCAAGTAATCAAAAGGATGTGATAAACTTTTGAAAGCCCATAAATTGCATCAATAATGGTATAATATGAGGAAATATTGAGTTGGAACATGTGAATAAATCTACCCAAGTCATTAGATTAATTACTAAAAGCAACAAACGGTACATGGCACCACATGTCGCTTAAAACACCAATAAACAATGTGTGCCTCCATATCTTTAATTTGGATTCTCCAGTTTGGTGAGCAGCTGTAGACAAAAAGTATTAGTATGTGTTGTTTCCTTCTAAGCAGCATTTAGTGATTTTGAATCCAGCGTGCCTCCTGTGTGTTAGTATCTTGGATGAAAAGAATTGAATGTATCATAGCCACTATTCCATAGTCCAATCAATGGAAGGTTAATGAATACACGATGAGAAGTTAAAAAATAAATGGATAAGCATTGAAACTAGAAGTTATGCATTGACAACCAGCCATGATGATCAGACTGGTGAACATCATTCCCCATCATACCATTTAGATGCTATCAACTAGGAGGAGAATTTAGTCAAGCTCATGAAGAGAAACTTAGCATGTGGACCAAAGCAAAGTCAGATTGTGGGGGTCAAATCGATGGGGTTTCTATGAAAACTTCATTATAATAGTGATGGCCACATTAAATACCTTGCAGAGAGTTGCGTGAATAAACTCAGATTTACTGTTGCATGAATATAACACCTAACACTTGGTTGTTACCTATTTTCCTATTGACAACAAAAAAAAGGACTTCAAAGTATGTTATGTGATCCATCCATAACATCTTCTCTTCTGACTAGTCACAACTTAATCGTATTTCCAATAGAAAAAGTGTAGAGATCTTCATAAAAAAAAGAATACAGATCTAGAACCGAGTAGATGCACCCCTCCATTTTTATTTTTATTTTATCAGTAAAAGAAAAAAGGTAGACATTTCTTATTCACATTTTGCAGGAAATGGACAGGGCGCTTTCTAAGAAGTTGCGAGTGGCAGAGTGGAGAAACCATCTTTGACTTGGCGGGCTCAAGTGGTAGTTATGTTGCATGCTCAGAATGCCAAGGAGATAAAAAATGTAGCTTGGTATGCCTTATCGTTCATTTACCAATCATCATTGTTATTTTCTACAGACAACATATAGCACAAGAATTGGACAATCTAGTGAGTTTGAAACCTTTGGAAGGCCACAAGAAGGAGCATAACAACCCTCTACTGAGAGTCTTTGATAGAATGTGTTGACAAGAATAAAGTGATATATCCCAGTAAGAATCGATGTCTGGAAAGACTTATATTACGTTGACTGTTGGAGATAATAAATCACCATCCTTGAAAAGTTTCAAAGGGACGCATTTCTCTGATAAGCTAGATAAGTTTCAGTTAAATGCTATCTAGAAGAGTATGCTTCCCTGCAGATAGCCATCCTTATAGCCATGATAGCATACAAAACGCTCGTACACCTTACTACTAGGTAAGAGTTAAATGAATGGGCAGCGACAGTCAAACTATGATGAAGATTCATCTACCAAATCCACCACCCATATCACTCTTTGCTTTGGTGGCAACTCCTAAATCTTATCAGACAGGGGATATCAATTTTTTTTAACAATATTTGCAGGTAGAACATTCAATGCCTATTTACGTCCACCCACACATTATATCATTTCTTTGCTATACTCATTATCTGATTTTTTCCTATACTTGTTATCATTTCTTACAATAAATATTCTCAAATTTTAATGCTTTTAAGAAAAGCTAAAGACTTTATATTCCCATTGATATGCCCAGAAAGTAAAAGATATATAAACTGATGCTTGAGCGTAAACAAAGACTTGAGCATTTCTATTTAATGCATACAAAATTTGGAAGCATAAGTAATATGTTAGGCAATAGCCCTCCCTCTAGCGCCATTATGTAGGCATCCATTAAAATCTGCAAACACTCAACTTCATGTAGTAGTTAGCATTTCACAAATCCATCAAAATTCCCCTATGAAATACCTTGTAAATGATTCCAAATGCAATATATGACAAAAGAAAACCCAAAAGCATTATGAAAACAAAAACAAGTTACCTATTCCATAGTGGATTGGTGTCACATGTGCAAGTGATGCTTTCCCAATCCTTGATCAAAGCTTAAGATGGTGAGATGCAATGGGGATGAAGGACAAGATTATTTCTCAAACCAAGAGAGTAACCTTGCATAAAAGTTGTGGAGAGATTGTGAAGGATTTGATAAGAGACGAAGCCTCTATTTTATAGATTTTCAAAATGCTAAGTGTTGAAGAGAGACCAATGTGGGACTAAGATTGAACCAATGAAAGAAGTACACTTGTCATCATGTGATAGGCTAGTGGATGTGCAAGATTAGGGAAATGTGCCCATGAGAGGGAGAATTTGAATTCAAATTTGAGAGTAAATGCTAAGTTGGGGACAAGAAAATGAGCAATAAATGCAATGTTGGAGGGATAAATCAACTTGCCTTTGAATTCAAAGTTGAGGGAATATTCCCCATAAATGCCATGTTGATGGAAAGTCTTGGATTTAATAAATCAATAAATTGATTTATATGTGCAAGTGGCTAAATCTAGAGAATGCAAGTGGGTGAGATTAGCATTTAATTAGGATTAATTAGCTAGGATGATGATTAGGATGTTTTGAACTTTTTGAGATAAATATTTGATTTATTTAAATCAGAAAGGATGGAAATGCATTATGATGGATGCTTGATTTATTTGATTAAAAAGGTTGATGATAAGATCAAGTTTGATTTATTTGATTTAAGCTGATGACTTTAGGAGATTGAAAAATAAACTTGATTTATTTATTTGATGAGCGAATGTGATGCATAAGGTCAATTTAACATGTCTACAATTTCCATTTGTGAACAAGAACGTCCATTGCCTCTCCTACTAAACCTTCTTTTACACACCCAATACAAACCCTGTTGTCTTGATTAAAGAGATAGACCCAATTTCTCAAGAAGGAATCTCCTTACTCTATAAACACACATAACTATTCGGATCAAAAAGTGAGTGAGTGCTTATCGTCCACCGATACACAAATCTCATATAGGTGTCCTTTTCTTTTAAAAGCTTGTACCACCTGTGGTTGCAACTCAATCTCATGTATTGTCATTATATGCTCCAATGAATTTTCCAATTTTCCATTGACTTCAATCCAATCGTATCTTGGTGTCTTGTCCATACCTCTGTCTTTTAAATGGATAATTTTGTGAAGCTTTTCCTTTAAACACTTTTACATACTTTTCACGCACTTTTCACATTTTGCATGTTTATTTGTCAGGGTAGCTGCAACTTAAATATCTAAAAGAGGTTCTCCTCTGTTTCAATGGGCCCTTCCAACAATCCATTTTGTGAATTTCCCATTCCAAACCTTCAATGGAAATGGTAACTTGTAATATTTGATAAGAAACTACTTTTGATTGTCCCTAAAGGGACATCCATGCATTATTCCATTCCTTCCAAACTTGGGAGAGGCAAAGAGGATGCTAGAAAAATTTAAATATTTGGATTTACCTCTACTAAAATCCTTCTCAATGAATGAATTTGGTGAATGCTTTGCAATTGTAGCATTTTATGTAATGACATTACATTGTGATTTGGCGGATGTGCATACTCTGTACCCATCATATGTGAAGAGGCATTCAAGATGCAAATAGCATTCAACAACCGTTCAACATATCCATTTTGTGCATATTCCTGTCCCATTTCATTCCCTGAGATGACAAGTACCATGAAGCCTCTGTTAAATATCCAAGATACTGAGAGGGGCAGGTGAATCAATATCTTCTTAAATTTTCTAAACAAATACCATCCAATTATTCCAAAGCATAGAACAATAAAGACAATAAAGATCATTAACAGAGCATGGAATCATCCAACACATGAACACCAAGGTTTTTACGTGGAAAACCCAGAGAGGGAAAAACCACGGTGAGTGTTCGCTCACAATATAGTATAACTGGTTATAGAAAATTACAAAAATGGGGTGGCTCGTGTTGCCAGGACTCACTGTCTAAATACAAAGGCTCACTACCTAAAAAATTACAAAGACAAATGGCTTACAACCACAAAGTGAACTGATAATATACACCTAACTAGTCCTAATTCAGTTTCAATTATGCTCAATAGACTAACTTACTGCACTTCATCATATTTGTAGTTCTTCAAATTCACATTCACAACTCAATCACATATCTAGATCAATCTTCAAAAACTATCCGATGTATATATACCTGATCTTTCTACAAGCATCAATAGAATTCACAAAATATTCCAAAAACTAATTCATTCGCACAACACACTACATCATGTCGGCATAGAGCTCATATAACCACAAAAACAAAATTGATTCACCATTACATAATTTATTTGTTAGGTCACCCAAGGATAGACCAAATAAAAAAATTAAAATCAATAGAATAATGTTGATACACCATACGAGCATCTAAATACATGAAAACTTGAATGTAAGTGCTCCCAACATTCATAAAAAAATTCCAAAAACTGATCACAACAATAATCACCAACAAACAATTAAAGACCAAAATACCAAAGGATGAACCAAAATATTGGTTCAAATACCCGACTAGAATACTAGAACACATTCAGACTTGATCTTGCAATTGAAACTTATATATCATGGTGACATCAATGACAACACAAAATAGAAAAATGAGATGTTCTTCATTTTTCTAACAATCTCCCCCTTTGTCATTGATGGCAACATGTGCCAAAATTTCAAAACAAAGCTTGGAAAAAAATTCAAAATTTTTATTTACAACACTCTCCCCCTAACACCAATATTTCACCATTCTTCACTCTCCCTTTGACATCAAGGACAAAGGGTGTCCCAAAAAATGAAGTATGGAAACAAAGAAAATGAAGAAACATACATTAATCAGAGGATGGAAAGCCTTGAAGCTCCTTAAGAATACCTTCCCATGTAGATTTACCATTCTCCTAGCTTACCTTTGCACCAATCAACATTTTGTTTAGGAATTCCAACTCTACCAGAGTTTCTTCTCAAGAATTATCTCACAGGCATGTTTTGTATCACACGCCAGCCATAGGACCCTTTTTTCACTCCCGACAGGCTGCTTTTCTCTTGTCTTGTTTTGCGTGCCCTATTTCCAAGCCCAAATTTGTCATGTGCCATCAAACGATGAAATCCCCTACCCAAATTCACCTGCTTGGGGTATTCAACCATAGAGAAATGAGAAGTCCCCATCCCCTTTTTATGCCTTTTGTCTTGCTTTCTGGTCAAGCTTAAAATATCCTCATAATCTACGTCAATCCAGCCTACATTTTCAGCTTCTCTGGGGACAACTTTTTGGACGGATGTGCTCTGGGGTGTTTCAAATTAACTCGTTTCATTACCGTTCCATTAAGTTTCGATGGTTTTGAAACTTTCCCTCCAGAATTCCCTTCCTCCTTGGCTGTTTGGAAACATCCATGGACCCCCGTCGCTCCCGTTTCCTCATTTTTGACTTTGGGGGCAACCTTTTTTGGATCAGGGATGTGTTTGAAGTACGTAAATGAACTGCCAAGGTTTCGTCAAAGTTTGGTTAAGTTTCGGTGGTTTCAGAACTTTTCCTCCAGAATTCCCTTCCTCCTTGGATGTTTGGAAACATTCGTGGACCCCCGTTGCTCCCGTTTCCTCAATTTTGACTTTGGGGTAACCCTTTTTTGGATTAGGGATGTGTTTGAAGTATGTAAATGAACTGCCAAGGTTTCGTCAATTTTTCGTTAAGTTTCAATGGTTTCGGAACTTTCCCTTTGGAATTCCCTTCCTC
>VDFB02252616.1:37666253-37770274 GCA_007258455.2 Sequoia sempervirens | reverse complement strand
GCATTGTCATGACCTGACATCCGAGAGACCTTGGGATAGTGTTTTGCAATCCGATTGTGAAAGATTGTCTTTCAAGAGAGGTAATGCACCTACGCATTACATGTGTTGAAAAGTTCATAAAAAACACATCAACACTACCCAGAGTATGAGGGATCAAATTTATCTTCTCAAGTTTTTCTACATTTTCTAGAGCCTTGCCAGCTAGAGTGTACTCTACTCTTATGATGTCACTTAATTGATCAATTTTTTTGATAATCTAGATTCATTCTGCTTCTGTAAAACAAAGAATTTATCTTTATGCACAAAAATGATGTTCTAGGCTGATCTATCTTTGTCTTTGGATATACTGTAAGTACTAGAGATAGCAGTCATCTTAGACTCAATGGCTTGTCCATAACATCCTTAATGTTCTAGGTGGCATCAGGCCACTTCAAGCAATAAGTAAGAACAACATTTGCTTCCAACTCACATATCTTCACAACTTCCAGGTTCTTTTCAACATTTGAGTGTGCTAAAGCACACTTTTCTTGCAATTCCAATAGCTTTTTCTCTGCTAGTTTCTCCTCAACCTCTTGTTTTGTGTTTTCACCAAGCTTGGATGTATACTCCTTGAAAGAATCCAACAACAATCTCAAATTTTCAATAGAAGTGAGGGATGAATCAATAAATGCACCAGGTGTGACCTCCTGCAATGCCTTAATAGCATCCTCTATGATTTCTATTCCTTTCTGATGATTTTCAAGAATCTCCTTCCTTTTGGATGCCTACAATGCATCTCCTAACACCACTAAGTGGACCAGAGACATCTTCTCCACATGTACATACCCTTCAATCATAGGAAGTTGTAAAATATCTTAAGGAATTATTGGCTAGAATCTAATTTGTTTAGATAGTAGGCCTTTCAGTACATCATTACTAGAGGACAATTCCCCGGGAGACTTAGAGATTCTACAATCCACTTTTGACTTTCTTCATTTTTCCCAATAGATTCCTCATTTTCTTTTCTTCCTCTTTTCTTTCCATTTCTTCATCCTTCTCTTCCTCCACTTTCTCTTCTTCTTTTTTCTTTGCTTCCCTTTTATCTTCATCTTTAGCATTTTCCTTGTCACCTTTTCCATCATTTCCTTCATTTCCATTTTTATTTTGTTCTTCTTTTGGATTATATTTTTCTTCTTCCCACCTTTTCTCTCTTCAGAATTACCTTCTTCATCATTTCTTTTTTCACCTTTAGTGTGGTCTAGAGGAGCATCATCATGTTTTTCAGGCTCAACTTCACCTTCATTCTACTTCTCAATTTCTAGAGAATCAATTTCACCACCAACACCATTTTCAACACCAATATCTTCAAAAATACCTACATCACCTATACTAGGAGGAATACCTTCCTCAACATTTTCAGCAATGACATCTTCATGAGTCTTAAGCATGCCATATTTCTTCGTTGTATCCTTTATTAGCTTTGTTGTTTCTTTCCTTATCTTCTTTATTTGTTTTTTAATCTTTTGTCATCAAAATATTAACTCTCTTCTTCATTTGAAACATATCTGCACAAATCTTCTTCAAATTCTCCAGATCATCTAAGGTTAGAGAAGACCCAATTTTATCAAATGCACTGTTCTTGATTTTCTCTTCAAGTTCAATAGCCTTTGATCTCCTTTTCATCAGAGTTGTCCACATATTCTCAGGTACATCTTTCCTTACATCATCCCATTTAACTTCCAAAATGGTTGCATATTGAATGAAAGCTAAAAGAAAAGTTTTCTTATCCTCTTCTCTAGTATTATCATAATATTGTATTGTAGGCTTCAACATGTTCTCAAAATGTAATAAAGAATTGAGAGTTTCCTCAAATTTGAAACGGGGACCAGAACTTACTAGAATATCCTATTCTTCTCTCTAGTCCAGAGAGGCTTCATCAAACACCTTAGAATTCTTCTACTCTGGTTTGGTATGCACATGAACACAAATTTTTTGCTCTTCCTCTTCATCAGAAGATGACACAACATGCACTCTCTTAGAACCAAAAAATTTCTTGGAAGCACCTTCACCAGAGAGAAAATTTCCTCTTCTTTCCCTCACCAATTTTTCAATAGGTTCCTCTTCCTCTTCATCCTGATCATCTGTGACGCTAAGATTTTTCTTCCTTGAAGCTTTCTCTTTCTTTCCTCTTTTTCTAGGGCCTACCAGATGAATTTATTTCCTCTTCCCAAATCTAGTAGTAGGTCTGGAGGAAACTAGGCCTTTACTTTTATCAACAATACTGGGTTTAACTTTTACCGTAGTAACTACAGAGGGTTTAGTAGGAGTAGTCCCATCAGATCTCCTTAGGCTAGATGATTCTCCCTCTATTTCTTCTCCCTTAGCCCTTCCACACACAATTTTCTCATCAGTGAATCCTGATTCTCTAAGCTTCCTTTCAACATTATTTCTTATTTTGGGCTTCATGTGTTCCATATGAGCTTCCATAGTCTTTTCAACATAAGTACCAATTTTGGGGTCATTGGGATCCTTCAAAATTTTCAGCACCATTTATACATAACCCTCAGCTTCATCTTCTGTAATTTCATATCCGAATGGATAAATCCATATGGTCCAGGGTTCTACTACTTCAATCATACATTCATTGGAGGAAACATGAAATATGATGTCATTTTTATATTTCTCAACAATTTTCTTTTGAATCATATCTCTCTCTCATTCATGTTGCTCTTAAATACAAAAAAGAATGCTATTAGAAAATTTTCTTGAGCCATCAAATCACCCAAACTATACATGTAATCAAGGATTTGATGTGCCATTGGTTTGGATCAGTCCCAAAACACTACCTCATTCTTTCCAAGAAGTCTCTTCATGAAATAGAACAACAAACATACAATCAATGAACCAAAATTAAAAGCATACTTCCTTTCTTTTGTCAACTTTAAATTATCAAGCAAATATTTCCAAAGGAGCTCAAATAAGTCATAGTTTGCACCATTGAGTACCATATCAAAACTAGTAGAAATAACTTTGGCTGAAACTGAGTTCTCTTTGTTGGTGAAGTATATTTTATGACCAATCATGATAGAAGTGTACTTCACAGCCAAATTAGAGATTGACTTTGTCATTAAGGATTTCTTGTCATGTATGTGGCTCGTATTAGTTTCATTACCACTTCATTCTTCATGGATTTCAATATAGGTACTGGTCCTTTATCCCATAGGTCAATAACAACCCTAATCGCTTCCTTAGTTATTAGACGAGGTTAGTCACCTGTCCATAGGAATTTATCATGTATTATGCTTAGAACTAGTTTCACAAATCTATTATCAACCACAAAGAAAAAGTTAGGACTGTTGTTCCATCTGTCCAACCTCTTCATAACCAGATTCACATATTCAGGTTTTACCAAGAAACTATCTCCAGTAAGCTCATTCTACCAAATGTCGATCAATTTGCAATGATTGAACTCCTCAGTCAGCATAACCCCATGAGGGATTGATGAGAAGGCACCCATCAAGTTGTTTTCATAGACCTTCATAGAATACTTCCTATATAATGGCCTAGGTCTTTCTGACACTTTAACAACAACAAGGGTTGCCATTCTTCCAATTTCAAATTCAAACAACTCAAAGAAAACAAACCCACAATTGCAAAGAAAAGTAGAATACCTTTTTCTTCATGATGAACCAAATTTAGGGTTTGCACGACTCAAACTCCAAATCACTTCAAGAACGCTAAAAAATAATTTTGATTTCTTCAAATGAATGGGTGATTAAAATTCCTTACACATTATCTTTATAAAACAATGATCTGCCCTAGGGTGATCCCATAATAGTGGTTTACAATTTTTGGCCAAACTAGACATTGAAATTATTATTTTTAACTAAATCTTGACATTCGGGCACCTATAGCGGCTAAACTGTGAGGAATTTGAAGATGGTGCAAACTAGAGTCTCATCAAATTTTGTCTATAGATTCTAAAAATATTTTTTTCAAAATTTTTGGAATCAAATTGCACTTCTTTTTCCATCTCCCATGAAAATTGACTTTTTTCAGAAAACAACATTTTTAAAAAGTGACGCACACCGTATAATGCATAACCTTTTTTCCATAAAGGATAAAATTCTAATTTTTCAAATTTAGATTTGTAACTTTGATATCTAGTGCTTCCACTTGGTTAGATAGGTTTTATTGAATATTTTTCCTTAATCAAGTTTCAAAGTCAAACAATTACAATTCGACATAGTAACGTGTAACGTAATTTTTGTATATGTCAAAATTTAATTTAATTTTTGTTGGATCAAGGACTTCAATATCTGGTGCACTCATATTTTTCAATTTTTTTTGATAATCTTCTATTTTTCCACATGTGAAGAACAAAGAAATTCATTTTCGATGAAAAACCTATGTTTAATAAAACTTAAAAAAATACATAACAAAACCAAAACATATTAAAATTATATTCATTGGATAGCTTGTTCTGAGGAAGACCATAATAATTTGAAATAAATTTTAAATGAATTCATTTGATCCCCCAAAAGCTAAATCAAAAGTGATTTTTTATCAGCATTTTGATAGGTGTAAAGGAGACGCATTTATAGGTATGGTTTAAAACTAGTGAGGTTTTATCCAAGGGGGTTTGATCTAAGGTGATTTGATCAAACCCTGTTCAATTGGAATCCTTAAAATGGAACTTTTTAAGGCTTAAATCATTATATTTTCTAAAAATATGTGATTTCAGCTAAAATCTGTTCCAATCAGGAATTGTAAACCACTATTATGACAGCACTGCCTAATTTGTATTAAATGTGGAAAATTTCAAAATGTTGCTAAAAAATCTTCTACTTTTCTTAGAAAAACCCTAATTCACTCCACAAAAGATCACGACTTCATATTATCTTCTGGTTCCACTTGCATAACCCCGGCCTCACTATTCCTTACAACATATCCTCGTGCCAAGGAATGACAAACCAAACATCAAGGAGGTTCAAGTAATTTTATGTTAAAGTTACCTTAAGACCTTGCTAGGTCTAATTCCTGGAGGAATTGTCTGTACCAGATGAGGGAACATACACATCTATTGTTTCAAGATCTTCTTTCTTTCTCCAAATTTTTTTCATCTCTTGCTTCATTTCTTCTTTATCAATTTTCTTTACCCATTCATTCTGCTTTACCAAATCAGTCTTCTTTCCCTTTTTCCTCCAGTAGACTCTTGAAATATGTCCTTGTTTGTTGCAATTATAGCAGACAACATTTCTCTAATTAGTTTGAATTCCACTAAATTTTGTCCTGCACTGATTAGCTTTATGTCCATACTTGTTTCGAGTATAATAGTAGTCATTAAAGGATCAACTCACTCTTCCTCCATTAAACTGATTCATCATTTGGGTTTTGCATTCACTAGATTCGTGTCCAATTTTATTGCGAGAAAAAAAATTTCCAAGAGAAAAGACCAAAAAACTAATTCATCCTACTTTTCCATTCAATTTCCCTATGACCAAATCTATTACAATAAAAAAAAGTACCATTGAAAGATGGATACCTTTGTGCATTAGGTTGTTTCATTGGCGGTCTTCTTGTAAGGTTTCTTGAATTTATTTTTTCTTCCCTTTATCTTGAGTCTTTTGATTGTTCACTGCATTCTGCCCAGTCTTGGAACTTTCATCGATATCATTTCCTAGATAACCTTTGTCTTTAGAAGGCCTCTACCTTGCAATCAGTTCATCAAGATTATCAGAGCTAGATTTTAAACTATTTTCACAAGCTTTTCTTTCTCCAAATTTAGTTTCAAATTCACCATTTCTTGTTCAAGATTAGTGCATTCCTCAGACTTGCTTTGCACCATTTTATTCAGACATTCTTATTATCTTTTATTTTCATCCACTTGTGTCTTCAAACCAATAGCCTCCTAATTTTCTTTCTTCAATTGATCAATTACTTCTCTATGTCTTTCCTTGAACTTCTTTAATTGCTCTTTCAACTTTCAAACACTTTCATTTGCCTCCTCAAGATTCTCTTTCAACTCTCTATTTTCACTTTCAACTTTATCAAGATCTTCAAGTGCATTATGAAGCTCTTATTTATCATTCATTTGTTCCATCTTTAGGATATTCCTCAAGATATTAAGCTTCTTTAGAGGAACAAATCTCTAATACCAATTTTTAAATATCCAAGATACTTAGAGGGGGGTGAATCAGTATCTTCTTAAATTTTCTAAAAAAATATCATCCAATTATTCCAAAGCATAGAATAGTAAAGACAATCAAGATCATTAAAATAGCACGAAATCATCCAATATATGAACACCAAAATTTTTACGTGGAAAACCCAAAGACAGAAAAACTGCGGTGAGTGTTAGCTCACAATATAGTATAAATGGTTATAGAATATTACAAAAATGGGGTGGCTCACTACTAAGACTCACTCTCCAAATACAAAGGCTCACTTCCTGTACAAAATTACAAAGACAAATGGCTTATAACCACAAAGTGAACTGATAATATACACCTAACTAGTGTTGATTTAGTTTTGGTTATGCTCAATAGGCTGACTTACTACACTTCATCATATTCACGCTTCTTCACATTTGCATTCATAGCTCAATCACATATCTATATTAGTCTTCAAAAAATTTCCAATGTATATATACCTGATTTGGATCGACAAGCATCAATTAGGTTGGCCTAATTAGATGAATTTTTTATTCTTCAAAAACACCAACTGTCATTCATGCAAGTATTCACAAAATCTTCCAAAAAGTAATTCAACTACACAACACACTACATCATGTCAGCATAGACCTCATATAGCCACAAAAACAAAATTGATTCACCATTACATAATTTATCCATTAGGTCAGCCAAGGATATACCAAATAGCAAAATTGAAATCAACAGAATAATGTTGATAGACCATACGAGCATCTGAATACATGAAAACTTGAATATACGTGCTCCCAACATCCATAAACCACTTCCAAAAACTGCTCAGAACAATAATCACCAACAAACAATTGCGAACCAAAATACCAAAGGATGTACCAAAATACCACTTCAAATATCGCATCAGAATACTAGAACACATTCAAACTTGATCTTGTAGTTGCAACTCATATATCATGGGGTAAAAGGACAAAGTTGTTTCACACTTTATAAAGGAAATGACTAATACTAATCCAACTTTTAAACTTGAATCACTAAAAAGTAGCATATATGTTTTATATTTTGGAATGATGTAAACTAGTAAAATATGTATTTTTTAGTATATTTTACGTTTATATTTAAAAAAGAAATTAAAAAATTATTTTCAACTAGTTTTTAATAAATTAACACTATAATTTAGTTGTTGATAAAATGCTGAAAAATGAAGTTGCATAAAACGTCAAACTTTTTATAGCAAATTTTATTCTTTTTCTCTCAATCTTTTGTGTGTATTTATAACTTGAAACTTTAGTGCATCGATATATTTTTTTCCAATTTTGATAAATATATTTTTTTAAATAAATATTAAAATGTTTGTGAATCAAAAAATAGTTTTTTCCATCGGACGTCAACTTTCATATTAAATATTTAACTAAAATGGAAATTAAAATTATACCATCTTGAAATAGATTTTTTTATCTAGTGCATCATACTTTTTTCTTTTCTTTTTTAATAAGTTTTAGTATTTTTCCTTTGCATGGTAATCAATCTAATATTTTGTCCTGATAACCTTTTTCTAGTAAAAATAAAAAATATATATATATATAAATAATAATTAAACTATTAAAATAAACATATTTTTAAAAACTACACTTATGGATCTACAAAAGGGTATTTTTATATTTTTTAAAAAATGTTATTTAGTTTAGCAGGAGTTATTGAAACTTTAAGTTTTTCAAAAAAAAAAAATTGGTAAATTGGACTCAAAGTGGCACTCCATATATTTTTAGCCAACAATTTTAGTTGAAAAAGTTGTTGAAGTATCTAACTTAGCTAGAATGAATCTTAATAGATCATATGTTTTACCAAAATTGATTTTTAGTTAGAAATACTTAAATTCAATTGTGCTAATAAGTTGGCTGAAAGTGTGGCACAACTTTGTGCTTTTTCCCCATGGTGACATCAATGACAACACAAAACAACAAAATGAGATGTTCTTCATTTTTCCAACAACACCTCTATTGCAAATTCGTGTGGATTCCTCATTTCATTTTGTGCATAAACTGTAGGCCTTGCACTCTATAATATGGCATCCCTTTGGAGGCATTGCATCAAACATCTCATTTTCCTTGTATGTGCTCTTGACATTCCCTTTGGTTGCTGGTGAAGAGGAGAATTTACCTCCATTCATGTGAATTTCATTTTCTTTAAAGTTCTTAAAAACTCTTCAACAGACCTTTTACATGTTTTCTACCCATTCAACAATCATTTCATTTTGTGCACCAATTCGTGTGTTCTGCCTATGTGTTTTCACATAATGTACTTGAGGCATTCTATCAAATAGTTCATTCACTTTTATTTGTGCTTCCACAACCTTTCTCTAAGCTTGACATTTTGTATGCAATGTTTCTTCATTTTCTTGAACATTTCCAATGCTTGTTCTATGAATGCACTTTGTACACACCCTCTGCAATCATTTGGTTCCATGCGTTGAATCTCCTTTAGTCTATTAAAGGCTCAGTACACAGTTTTCAAAGATCCCTTTCCGAGAATCTTGTATCTACCATGAAGAGATGCCTTAGATCCTTTCAAAATCCATGTTTGTAAATATCTTGCAATATTGTGTTCCATGGGATGACATCTTTGAAGCATTATGTCAAACAACTTCCTATTGTGTCAATGCTTCCACATTTAGTATTTATGTTTTCTAGGGAAATTTCACCTACACAAGTTTATGCATTTCGACAATCATTGATTACATCTTCTGAAAGTTCCTATTGGCAACACATTTGCATTCCATGAGATGGGATTTATTTGAAGAATTTAGTCAAACAATTCATTGCCTGACCTCTATGCTTTTGCATTTAACATGTATGCATCCAGGGAGATTTGCATGAAGTTTCAAAATCCTTTTCAACCAATCTGTTCATGTGTTTTTTGTGACCATTTCAATTCATGGGATGATATGTCTTTGCAGAATTCAGTCAAACAAACCATTCATAGTATGCAGCATGCATATCTAAAAATATTGGGGTTTCTAACCCACTAGATTCTTGAGGTCGAGACAATATTTCTTTCTTAGAATCTTTTCCTATGAATTCACTTTGTGCATATCCTAATCATGGCATCCCGTTGCACCATCCTTTTGTGCATGTCTTCTAGGGTAGTTTTAGTTATTCTTTGATGGTTTAGTGGATGCACAAACCCGTGTTCTCAAACTCCCATTCACCTTTGCATGTGAATTTTTGAAGATTTTTGCAACAAACTCCATTATACACATTATGAGATTTTGCATTCTCAAAGACCACATTATGTTCAAACGACCATGGCCTTTAAACCTTTCATAAGCACAGTGATCGAGTGTGGGCCATCATTCAATTGTGAGTGCATTTTATTTACACGTTGCGGGATCAAGTCTCGAGTTGGCATTAGTGTGGAGATACTTTGAAACGTCGAGATTGACTCCTCTTTTGAGCCCAAATTCTGAAAGGCTCTTTCATCAGGTTTTGGGATCAGGCTAACTATAGAACCTAGACATTTGATGTTTTATAGCAGGGTTGGGGATTGGGTTGACCCCAACACCTTTCCCTTTTAATTTTTGTGTGTCGAGTTTCCTTTGGGTTATGAAACTTGATGGGACACTCTTTTTGCAATTTTTTTTTCTAATTTTTTTTTTAATATATTTTTTAAAACTTTTTAATTTTAATGAATTGTTTACATCTTTAAATTTAAATATTTTAGATTTCAAAAAAGATTTAATAAATTTAAAAGATTTATTTATTATTTTTAGCTTTTTAAAATCTTCTTTTAAAATAAAAGACTTTTATATATTAAATATTTTTTGAATTTAAATCTTAAAAAAGAAATTTTAAATCTTCTAAATATTAAAAGATTTATTTATTTAAATTTTCATTTTATTTCCGGGTGGGGGCCCTAGCTTGGTTGGCTAAATCTTTCCTATTGTAGGAGGTTGGTCACAAGGTCTAGTCTCCCCCATCCCATGGTATTGGAGGGCGTGTCACACTAGTATCGCCAGTGATGTTATAAAGTTTACTAGGTGCAATATAGTTTATAGGGAATTGTGCTACCTAATTCCTGCAATCTAAAAAAAAATATTTTATTTCAAATCTTTTAGTTTTAATATTAATAGACTTATTTATTTATTTAAAAGTTTTATTTTAAAATCCTTTAAAAATAAAAGATTTGTTTCTTATTTTAATTTTCTAACTTTTAACTTTTTGAGATTTTGATTTTATAATTTTTTTTGTACTTTTCAAAAAATTTCATATTTTCCTATATTTTTTTTTGTATTTTGCATTTTTAAAGAAAAAAGAAGCAAAAGAAGATAAAAATGAAGACGAAAAAAACTAACATCAATATGACCACATGACACCAAAAACTAAAAATGAACAATGACACCCAAAGAATGAAATGGGAGGATGACAAGGCGAAAAGACACTAATGAAGAGATGGGGTCAAGACCAGGACTAGACAAATAATGCAAACCTAAGAAATTCCCAAAGGAAAAGAAAAGAAAAACGGATGAAAGATCAGGATCAGGAACGATCTTGACATAGGAACCTTCAAAGAGTGTAAGGTTCTAAGAAAGTTTTGAAACCAAAACTTGATAGGCCAAAAAACACAACGGATGTAGAAATCGGGATAGAGATGGAACCAAGAACAAGACCCTTGCAAAGATTCTTGGTTTTGTTGTCGGTTTGATACCCAATTTTGAATTAGACAAGAAAACAAAGAATCAAAGATCAGAGTCGAGATGGAACCAGAACTTGAAATCTTGAAAGGTGTCAAGTGTCGATTCCTTTCCAAAACCCAATTTCGATAAAACAAATATGACAAGCATGCAAAGATCAGAATCAAGATGGACCAAGGGAATTCAACCTTTGAAAAGTGAAAAGTGTCAATTCTAGTCTAAAACCTAAATCCGAAAAGACAAAGAAAATGAACAAGGCATGAGAAAAGACGAAAACAAGAATGACAAAGCACAAAACACAACGAAACAAAACCAATGAAAAGAAAGAAAATAGAGGGGGTCCCTGAATTTTCCAATAAAAATTTGGGGAGGGTATGTAGGGCATAACAAATGATGGCCCGGCTGGGAAAATGCTCTAAGCAATTAAAATGCATAACCCTCCAAATACCCAAAATCTCTATTTTACACTCATTCAAGGCAACCTAATAAGGGTAACCACAATCAAAATCAAAACATCACAAAGGTCTAAGATGAAACTAAAATATGTTTGTGTGTGCCAATGATTCAATCCCTCCATAAGTGTTATCATGATCAAAGTGAATAGACTCTACCCAAGCTACATAGTTTTAAGTTACATCTCTGACATGCAATGATATCCTGGGAATAGCTCTATTGCTAGACATGCATCCATAGCCCCGACAGAGATACCTCTAGTTCTCTCCAAAAATTTCTCTACTATCAGTCAGGCTTCTATAGCCCCGATAGAGATACTTGAATCACCCTTGTTGATTGAGTTCATTTTTAGATTTCCTTTCTTTTCTCTTTTCTCATACGTTTATTCTTTTAAAGTATATTTTCTGGTTTTCCTCAAATCTTTCAACAGTGAAACTTTAGCCGATTGAGAAGAACAGTGTACATGAAAGAAATGTAACCCTTTATATTTTTCACTTGGAATGGAGCTACCCTACATGATGTAAACTAACTGATGGATTTCTTAAGATGTGAAAAGTGTGATAGACTTTCAAAAACTTCCCAAAAATGCATAATGTACCAAGTCCTAATCCATGCTAACATTCTCTAGTTTGAAATGGATTAAGGTAAATCAAAGTTTCCAAGGTAACCAACTAATCAAGTATTTGAATATACAAACAATAGAACCCCAATATATTCACCTTTTGACACAACTTTCATACAACACTTTAGTTTCCATTGTCAACGAGAGGAACCCTTAGGAGAAAGAAAAGAAATAGAAAAGAAAAGAGAGGAGCAAAAGAACAGAGTAGACAAACACGACCAACCAACAAAGCCAAAAAAGAAAAAAAAAAAAAGAGAGCCAAAACCAACAAAAAAAAAAAGAAAGACCAAAAACAAAAGAAAACAAACAAACCCAAAAAAAGCAAGGACACAAAAAATAGAAAAACAATAGAATGAAAGAGAAGAAACCAAAACTGAAAAAAGAAAACAAAACAAAATGAAAACCAACTAATCTAGAAGCTAACACTAACCAATCCTAATCCTAAACTAACTCCAAAACTGAGCTCTACAAACATAAAACAGTAAAAATTTGAACATCCACTTGACTAATTTTTCAATATATGCAGAAGCCTTAACTTACTAGGCACAATTTTGAATCTTGCAAATTCATCTTTATACTCATAAATGTAAAATTTATGTGCAAAAAATTCCCTCTAAAGGTATAAAGTTTGAAATATTAATAGTTGTGGGTTCTCATTCTCATCATGATTTACCGATGAACACATTTTATCATCCCCAACATCATAAGAAAACTTAAAATCATTAAAACATAGAGGATAATGAAAAGACAACACTTAATTTAAAAGATCTTCAGTTGCTAATGCAGACTTGTGTTGTACGAATTCCTCCTCACAAGGTCTCAACTCATGGAATACCACTCCATTCTACTCTAGTAGATGCATGTCAACATAAAAGACATTTGTTAGTGATGTGTCCTTAGCATTCAAGACATCCAAACCTATTTCAAAACTTTCATGCATATCCTTATCATTACTAGCTTTAAACAACAAACTAGTATGCTTGATTTCACCAGGATTATCAACCTCAACCTCATCCTCAACAACATAGAATTTACCAATTGGGTAAGCTTCTTCAACCTTTAAATCGATTTGTTCAACATCTTCCTTACCTGACATGGCAATCTTTTTGGACAGCAAGAGATCAGAACAACTTACCTTAGAATGTGAACCAAAAGGAAGAATCCTACATGGATCACCTAAAGTGAGATTTGTTTTGCAGATTGAATATGGATATAACAACATTTTTGTATTCTACTCAGATGCGGAGTCTCAGATTCCTTCAGTCTCTTCAGGTGGACTTAGCAGCAAATCAACCATGTTGTCAACTTGCAAGGTCTGGAAACCTTTTTCCTTTGAAAATGGAGCATTGCTCTTAGCATTTTCTTAAAACATGTCACCAAAAAGAGCCTTAAAATACACATCCAATTCATCATCATTAATGCTAGAGATACTAGTACATGGTGAACAAGGATTTTCTTCAAAAATCTCATTTGAATGCACAAAGTCAAATCTAGAAAAACATTTCCTTAGTTCATGTTTTTGCATATTATTAACAAAAATGTTTAAGTCAACACCAAGTTTACCACTTTTAAGTTCAAATTCAATAATGTATGAAAAATGAGGATCTTCAAAAAAAAATCGTTAGAATAAATAGAATCAAAACCAAGAAATACTCCCTCATTTTGTTCTCTTCATCATGTTGAAGTGATTCAACTTTTGGGGCAGCCTCTTTGTCATTTTCTAGACATTCTTTTGCCTCATCTAGCTAGATATTATCATACATTCCATGATCCACTTGAACTTATTCTTTTCAAGATTCCATTTGTACCTTAGATTCCTAGCCTTCACCACGAGATCCACTTGCAATTTCACCTGGAATTATGTTGCTTTCTATTTCTAAGTGTCCATCACTCAAATCAATAGAATGATTTCCTCATGTTAACTCATTAATAGGTGTTCCTTCCTTATCCATAATGGTGCAAGGATCTATAAATGCATCAATAAATTCATTTCCCACATCTAAAAATTCTGCACAAGGTAACAAAAACTCATCAGTTGTTGAATCCATCTTAACGCAACGATCAAGGTCATCAGATGATGGGGAAGACCTAAACATCTTCTCACAGTTACTCTCATAATTTTGGATGGACTGACAATCATTTTCATGTGTGCTAGCTATTTGATCTTCCTCATTGAGTGGACAAGTGTTCCATGGATCTTCCATAAGTATTTCTTCAACAACGATCAACTATTTGAAATATAACTCCATCCTAGCAAGGAAAACATAGCAATCCATTTGAGAATGTTGATTTGTTCGATGTATCCTACATCCATTTGACCCAACATGTTTTGATAGCTTCAGATCTCCTAATTCTTCCAACTTTTGTCTTATTTGATTTCACATACGTGGCATATCCAACCAACATGAACCTTTCTCCTTTGTCCATCCCTCATCTTGTTGTTCATCTTGCTTAGAAGAAATGTTCAAAGTGTTGGAAGGAGATTAATTAGTTGCTGATTTTTCATGACAACATTCTTGAGTTAATACCTCATCTCTTTCAATATCATTGTCAGTATTAACATTTCCAACAAAACTAGATTTTAATATGATATTTCCATTATTCTTTGAATTTATATCGGTTCCATGCTCTTTGTCAAATAAAACATCAAAATGGTATGCTTGCTTATCAAATGCTTCATTTTCAACTTCTTCATTATTAAATGCATTATGCTTTGGAATATGACTAAAAATAGATGATATAGTCACAACATCATTGGCAAGTGGAATACTTACCTCTGTGGTTAGATTATGCAAAGATAGATTCTTCCATTAGCCTTGCATGTGATTGAATTTATTTAAAGTGTTGGAAAACGTGGTGTTTGGAATATTAGGAAGGTCATAGCTACTTGGTGAGAATGATTGCATTTGGGTAAGGATGGTGGGTAAACTTGCATAAGGCTACAATAGATGGTAGCTTGCAAGCACACGGATATGACAATCTTGATTTTGGCTACTTGAATTTCTCACATCATGTCTAGCTTGTGCTAATAAGAGAGCTTTATTAAACACATCATGTAGGGAGGTAACCTCCCCACAATGTCTAAATTCTGCTGCAAACGAAGGATTCAAACCCCAATAATAATTTTCTTTTAGCATATAATCATTAATAACGATGTTTAAAGATTGAAATCATTGATACATCAACAAAAACCTATGATTGGATTGGTAAATTAATTCCAATGTTGTCCATTTTATAGTTGAAAATTCAAACAATGGGTCTTGTGCACATGCATAAGGGTCAAACTGATCTAAGAATAAAATCTATAACTCCATCCATGAATAAATAGAATTCGGTGGAAGATTAACGTACCATTTCCATGTTGTACCTTGGAATGTTTTGACGAAGAGTTGATAGGATATATCTTCTTGAAGAATCTGGTGTAGACCCATAAAATCCTTGAAAATCTTAACATGATCTTTAGCAATTTGTCCACTATTAGTGAAAAATAATGGAAGCCTATTATGCATGTGATAAGGAATTTCGTTAAGAATCCCAGGAATACACAAAGGGCTGCCCATCAGGGCTAGGTTTTCCAAGATCCAACCCACTCTAACATGCACCCAACCGAAAATTCTCAAGGGGCCCTCCTTTTAGTGCAAGTTATGTTGATGGCCAAATTAACACAACATGCAGGAAAGATGCAATCACCTTACCTCTCTTGAAAAAGACAAAAGATCGTTAAATTGATCACCTTCCAAGGTTCTAGATGTTGGGTCACAACATTGCTAGTTTGCTAAGTGGTCAATGAGGCTATAATGTTCAAGGGGTCTACTAGTTATTGAGCTTCTTGGTTGTTGCAAGATCGAACTCCTATCTAAACCTATTTAAATTAAGGGGGTAAAAAAAAGGAAAAAGATAGATCAATGACGCAAGAGAGAAAATATTGTCAATTCATTTAGTTAACCAAACCTATTACTCTTCAAGGAATTCCTAAACTAAGTGTACTATAAGTCAGGTTGTAATCAACACAAATTTGAACATTCATTCAGAGTTCAAACATTAATATTAGATCACAAATCACAATTTGAACAAAAGAAATTATAAAACTCATTCATTACTCGAAGAACTTCAAATCAAATGATTAACAAACAAATATCATTCCAGAGTAAAACATGAAGCAAGTTTAAATCTAGTTGTTTCTATT
The DNA here is from genome assembly GCA_007258455.2 of Sequoia sempervirens. Classification (NCBI taxonomy): domain Eukaryota; kingdom Viridiplantae; phylum Streptophyta; class Pinopsida; order Cupressales; family Cupressaceae; genus Sequoia; species Sequoia sempervirens. The sequence continues at coordinate 37,754,180 of VDFB02252616.1, read as the reverse complement.
GCAAGGAGAGATAAACAACATTTACAATTCTAGAAAATTCACCAGTGGACAAAAACCAGTGTCTTAAGATCCACCCAACTACGCTGAAAATGCAAGAAAAATATATCATCTACTCTACTGCAAAACTCTAATCAACTTATCTGCAAAATGTATAACTCTCTTTTCCTAAAATTCTAACCCCTACAAATGAGCTTTATTTGACAATATATAGCTTAGCTAATTACATAATTTAAGCCCACATGATCCACCAAACATTGTAACATTCATATGCATGCAATTCTTCACAAAGATAACTTCCAATTTTAGCTCTTTCTTGACTTCAATCAACTCCAGTTCATAATTGCAATTTTGAATTTCACTTCAAGTTACTTATTTTCATGATTTGCAACAACATTCTTTTCCAAAAAAAATTCTAAATAGGGACCACCAAACATTCAATTTTCTCTAGTTTGATGATTCTTTTCAGAAAAAGCTCCTCTTTGTACACCAGATTTGCAAGATCATCTATCCAATCACATATCGCTTCCTCAACTCACAAAAACACTTGTAAACAAAGTAGATTAATTGATTTATAAATCAATCAAATAATAATTAACTTAAAATTATTTCAATTAAATGAGTGTAAACTTTTCATTTCCATTATTGAAATAACAAGGATATCCCTTTTTAAAATTAAAGTTATTTTAAATTATTACAAACAAAACAACACTAGAAATCATGTTCTTCATGGATTTAAATTCCTGTCACTCCCTACTCCCTGAATTTGGAACATACATGTGAATCAAAAAATAATATAATTAATTCATCCATTCATACACAAAAAATTAGTAAACATATTAAAATGAATAAATCGATCAAATTTTACTTTAATGCATTTTGCTTTCATTTTACTTAAATCCCCAACAAATAACTCATTTCTAAAAGAAAGCTTAATACATATACAAGATCAAAAGACATGCAAACATAAGCTGGGATCCCACTACTTTGTATAACAACTCTTGTGTAATTGATAAGACAGGTTAATGAAGGCATGGCATTTTCTAGTGGCATGTTTATGAATATGTGAACATTGTGTGATATAATCAACGAGAAAGGGCATGTCTACTTTTTACATAACATGGCTTGTGTTTGCATTTGTGAACAAGAATGTCCACTACCTCACCTACTAAACCTTCTTTTACACACCCAATACAAACCCTGTTGTCTTGATTAAAGAGATAGACCCAATTTCTCAAGAAGGAATCTCCTTACTCTACAAACACGCATAACCATTGGGATAAAAAGCAAGTGAATGCTTATCTTCCACCGGTACACAAATCTCATAGGTGCCCTTTTCTTTCAAAAGATTGTACTTCCTGTGGTTGCAACTCAATCTCATGGATTGCCATTATATCCTCCAATGAATTTTTCAATCTGCCATTAACTTCAATCCAACCATATCTTGGTGTCTTTTGCATACCTTTATCTTTTCAATGGAAAATTTTGTGAAGCTTTTCCTCGAAAAAACTTTTACATGATTTTCACATGTATTTCACATTTTGCATGTTTATTTGTCAGGGTAGCTACAACTTAAATATCTGAAAGACTTCTCCTTCTTTGTTTCAATGGCCCCTTCCAACAATCCATTTTTTGAATTTCCCATTCCAAAGCTTTGATGGAAATGGTAACTTATAATATCTGACAAGAAACTGCTTTTGATTATTCCCAAAGGGGCATCCATGCATTGTTCCACTGCTTCCAAACTCGGGACGGGCATAGAGGACACTAGAAAAATTTGCAGATTTGGCTTTACCTCTGCTAAAACCCTTCTCAACAAATGTGTTTGGTGAACACTCTGCAATCATAGCATTTTATGTAATGACATTTCATTGTGATTTGGTGGATTTCCATACTGTGTACCCATCATATGTGAAGAGGCATTCGAGATGCAAATAGCATTCAACAATCGTTCAACATATCCATTTCGCGCATATCGTTGTCCCATTTCGCTCCATGAGATGACAATACCATGAAGCCCCTCTATTGAACATTCACACGACTTCCTCATTTCATTTTGTGCATAAACTACAGGCCTTGTACTCTATAAGATGATGTCCCTCTTGAGGCATTGCGTCGAACATTTTTTTTGCATTATCTGTGCTCTTGATATTCCCTTTGGCCATAGGTGAAAAGGATAATTTACCTCCATTCATGTGAATTGCATTTTCTTTAAAATTATTAAAAACTCTTCAACAAACCTTTTATGCATTTTCTGCCCATTCAACATGTTAAATTCAATGCCCAGTCCTAATTTAAGTTTCAAGTATTTTATTAATCCCAGAGCAAAAAACACAAGAAAACTATTTTTAGGTCTGATATACAAAACTAAAATATACTAAGCACTTAACTACTACAAAACACACACATCGAAAAAAGAAAACCAAACATAAATTAACAAAGATGTTTTTGGGTATAAACCCCTGGAAAAACCCTTGCGAGAAAACCAGTAGAACAAAGAGTTTCTTTATTATTCAGATTCAGCAAATTAACAGAGTACACAGGTTGCCTTTCTGACACTCTCAATCTGCTCTGAACAACCTAATAGAAACCTCACTGAGTAGTCTGATCTCACACAGAACTCTATCTAAGAGATTACTGACCTAGAATTAATGGTGGAGATTCAATCTACTACCATCCACAACAATGGCAATAATCTATCCAGTATTTATGAGCTCAACTAACCACTTCCAGAAGAGAGACTAATAATCATGTGTTCCTAGCTTTCTAGAGATCAACGCCTAAGCTAGAACACCATCCGAGCTACAATGTTCAACACTCCCTCTTAGTGAGGAAGGTGTTCTCTCTAACACCCAACTTATCCCTATAGAAGATAAATTTTCCCTTTAATAAGGCCTTTGTCAGAATGTCGGCTACCTGTTCATTAGTATGCACATACTATAGCTGGACTGCTCCCTTTTGTACACAATCTCGGATGAAGTGATACCGAATGTCGATGTGCTTTGACCGATCATGGAATATAGGATTCTCAGATAGCTTGACGCAACTCTGATTATCACAATGGATGATCGTTGGATCTAGCTCCTGACCGAATACTGCTACTAGCAACTTCTGAAGCCAAATGGCCTCACACATTGCCAAGCTTGCTGCCATGTATTTTGCTTCTATAGAACTCAGTTCCACTAATTTTTGTTTTCTAGTGAACCAAGATATGACTCCCGATCCGAGGCTAAAACAACACCCTGAAGTACTCTTCCTGTCCACTGCATTGTCGGCCCAATCTGCATCTGTGAAACTTATTAATTTCACTCCTCCTCACCGAGTATACCTCAAACCATACTTGACTGTGCCGTGGAGATATCTCAAAACATGCTTTGCTGCCGTCCAATGTGCTCGTCTCGGTTCAATCATGAACTGGCTGAGAGTGTTGACTACAAAGCAAATGTCTAGCCTAGTGTTAACTAGATACATAAGAGAGCCAATGAGCTGCCTGTATAATGTAGATTCTACTACCTCCTGCCTGGAAGTGTCTACCTTCTTCCAATTCACATCCATGGGTGTAGACAATGGCTTACAGTCCTACATCCTGAATTTCTATAAAATCTCAACTATGTATTTCCCTTGACCAAGTAAAATCTCGCCATTACATTGCCATACCTCCAAACCAAGAAAGAAATGCATTAAACCCAAATCTTTCATCTCGAACTCTAAAGCAAGATCCCTCTTGCAATCTGCTATGAGCCTTTGTGAACCTGCTAAGAGAAGATCATCCACATATAGTACCAAAATGAGTGATTCTCCCCCAATTGCCATGTAATAAAGGTTTGCATCAACTTCACTCTTTACGAAGCCCATCTCTTGCAAATAGTTGTCTATGTGCTCATACCATGCACTGGGTGCCTGCTTAAGCCCGCACAATGCTCTCTTCAACCTACACACATGAGAATCCCTCCCATGTGCTTCAAAACCCTTAGGCTATTCAATGTATACCTCCTCATCGATCACTCTATTAAGGAATGCTATTTTGATATCCATCTGATGGATCTCCCATCCCATCTCTACTGCAAGTGAGATCATGACCCTGATGGAAGTATATCTAGCTACCCGGGCAAAGGTTTCATCATAATCCACTCCCTCTCTCTGAGAGAACCCCTTTGCTACAAACCTAGCTTTGAACTTATCAACACTGCCATCCATAGTATGCTTGATCTTATAGATCCAACATGACCCAACCACTTTCCTATCCACTAGTCTAGGTACCACCTCCCAAACATCATTCTTCATTATGGAAGAATATTCTTCCACCATGGCATCTTGCCACACTTGTTGCTGCAATGCTTCCTGAAAGCTGGAAGGCTCTCTATCGACAAGATTGCTCATCAACGCCATGTAATCAGAATACTTTTGTGGTGGTCTCCTATGTTAGCACTCATCCTTGGAGCACCCACAAACTCTTGAGCATCTTGAATAGTTTGAGTAACCACTTGGCTTCTCTTTCTCTCAGTTGTAGGAGGTACTGATGTAGTGGATGGAGTTTCCTGCTCCTCATCTTGTTTCTACACCTGAGTATTAGTCCCTGTATCTGATCATGCACTAGTATTTGTTGTTGTGACCTGCTCAGACTTAGTTTCCTCCATCGAAACAATCAGTTGTTGATCCCTAGCCACTGGTATATCATAAGACTTAAGAAAATCCTTCTCCTCCTCAAAGCGCACATCCCTCCTGACAACTATTTTCTTAATGGCTGGAATGTATATTCTATATGCTTTGAACGTTTCACTGTACCCCATGAAAATCCCCTTTTCAGTAGTGGAATCAAGTTTCGTCCTCTTATCAGAGGGCACATGACAATAAACAAGACATCCGAATATCCTAAAATGTCCTACCTCAGGTTTCTTCCCCGTGAAAGCCTCTTCTGGAGTTAATCGCCCCAAAACCCTATGAGGAATCTTGTTCTAGATGTAGACTATCGTATTGCATGCCTTTGCCCATAGAAACTTGAGAAGATCCTGGTCATACAGCATAGTCCTTGCTGCTCCCACTATGGCTCTGTTCTTTCGCTTTGCTACTCCATTTTGCTGGGGATTGTGGGGAACTGTCAGCTCCTTCTTGATCCCAGCTTTGGCACAAAACTCCTTGAAACCTTTCCCTATGTACTCACCTCCATTGTCTGACCGAAGCACTTTAATTTTCCTACCAGTTGTATTCTCCACAAGAGCTTTAAACTCTTGGAACCGACTGAAGACTTCATCTTTCGTTTTCAAGAAATATATCTAGGTCTTCCTGGAAAATTCATCTATGAAGGTGACAAAGTAAACATACCTAGTCAAAGATGTTGAGGACATGGGGCCACACACATCTGAATGCACCAGGTCTAGAATGTCCTTCGATCTACTATCACTAAGGCGAAAGGCTGTGTTCGCATACTTCCCCATTGTACATCCCTTGCGCACGTCATTATGGTCAGTGCTATATCGGGAAGGCCTGTCACAATCTCCTTAAGTACTTTGAGAGCTCCAGGGTGAAGGTGGGCTAGCTTCTAATGCCATAGCTCCCCTGCTTCCTTGTTGCTGCTCACCAGTGCCTTTAGTGACTGGAATTGTAGTTTGTACAATTTCTTTGATCTGACCCCAACCATTTGTCCCTACTGAGAACCCCTAGGCTGTAAATAAACCTTCTCTCCTCTAAATGATACATCATATCCCTTATCCTGTAACACTGAGATAGATATTAGGTTCTTCGTCATCCCTGGCATGAACAACACATCTGTGAGGTTAATAATTTTTCCTGACTCCCTCTGGAATGTGACCGTCTGTCATCCAACTGGAGTGCATCTGGAGTTATTTCCCATTTCTATATCGAAGTCCATCTCCTCTTCTTTGAAACTAGAGAAAATTTCATGAACTCCCGTCATATGATATGCCACACCACTATCGATATTCCACACACCTGCCGCTGTAGTGCTTGAGCTGGAAAGGCAAGTAATGAGGGAGAAATCCTCATTAAATCTTGAGGAGAATTCATCAATGTCTGTTGAAGCTGCCGTCTGAGACTTTTTCTCGTCCTTCTTTTTGTTAGGACATTGACTGGCAAAGTGTCTTGTTTGATGACAAGCAAAACATTTCACCTTGCTCATATCTTTCTTCTTTTCTCCCTGAGAGGTCTTCTTGCTGCCTTTCGCCTTCGGCTTGCCCTTTCCTGCAAGAGCAATGCTTTCTTCTTCCTCATCCTTAAGACTGTTGCTGCTTCCGCTGAGAGAATTTAAGCTTATCTCCTCCTGAGTGAAATCATCCCACAGTCGATCCCAGTCTGGAATGTTTTCTCGTCCCGCTACAACATTGACAAAAATTTCCCATTGCTTAGAGAAGCTGTTTAAGGCTATCTTCACAAGCTCGGGATCATCCACTTTGTCTCCCACTGCAGCTAGTTCATGCTTCACCTGCTGTATCCTAGTAAGGTAAGAGACTACACTCTCTCCCTTGGCCATCTTAGTATTTTTGAGTTTCTCTCAGGACTATTTTCCTATTGAGGTTTGACCCTTGGTAGAGTCGTGTGATGGAGTCCCACATCTTCTTTCCCGAATCCAGCCCTGTTAGGTGAGGAACCACATGGTCCTTCACCCCATCCGTGATGATTCGTCTGGTCTTGGCATCATTCTTTTTGTGAACGTCTGCCTATTGTGGATCTGCTGGAACAAGAATGGTCTTCTCGACAAAGTATTTTAGACCACACTCTTCTAGCATCAGCAGTATACGCTCCTTCCAGGCCAAAGTTAGATGCACCATCCAACCTGTCCTCAACTCTGAATCCAAGAGTTGCCATCTATTCCTGAGATATCAAACACAATGACCTCCGGTGAATCTTAGAAAAATTGAAGAAATATGATAAGTTTGGTTTCCTTCTCTTTTCAGAGGCAGGGCTTTGATACCATGTTAAATTCAATGCCCAGTCCTAATTTAAGGTTCAAGTATTTTATTAATCCCAGAGCAAAAAACACAAGAAAACTATTTTTAGGTCTGATATACGAAACTAAAATATATTGAGCACTTAACTACTGCAAAACACACACAGCAGAAATAGAAAACCAAACACAAATTAACACAGATGATTTTGGGTATAAACCCCTGGAAAAACCCTTGCGAGAAAACTAGTAGAATAGAGAGTTTCTTTATTATTCAGATTCTGCAAATTGACAGAGTACAAACGTTGCCTTTCTGACACTCTCAATCTGCTCTGAACAACCTAACAGAAACCTCACTCAGCTCTACTCTGATCTCACACAGAACTCTATCTAAGAGATTACTGACCTAGAATTAATGGTGGAGATTCAATCTACTCCCATCCACATCAACAACAATAATCTATCCATTATTTATGAGCTCAACTAACCACTTCCAGAAGAGAGACTAATAATCACATGTTCCTAGCTTGCTAGAGATCAACGCCTAAGCTAGAACACCATTCCAGCTACAATGTTCAACACAACAATCATTTCATTTTGTGCACCAATTCACGGGTTCTGCCTCTATCTTTTGGCATATTATACTTGAAGCATTTTGTCAAATAGTTCATTCACTTTTATTTGTGCTTCCACAGCCTTTCTCCAAGCTTGACATTTTGTATGCAATGTCTCTTCATTTTCTCAAACATTTCCAAGCCTATTCAATGACTGCACTTTGTAAACACCCTCTGCAATCATTTGGTTCCATGCACTGAATCTCCTTTAATTTATTAAAGGCTTAGTAGACAGTCTTCAAAAATTACTTTCCGAGAATCTTCTTATACTGACCATGAAGAGATGCCTCAGATCCTTTCAACAAATCCACATTTGTGCATATCTTGCAATATTGCATTCCATGGGATGATGTCTTTGAAGCATTGTGTCAATGATTCCACATATTGTATTAATGTTTTCTAGGGAAATTTCACCCGTACCATTTTATGCATTTCTGCAATCATTGATTACGTCTTCTTAATGTTCCTTTTGGTGGCACATTTGCATTCCATGAGATGCAATTTCTTTGAAGAATTTAGTCAAATAATTCGCTTCCTGGTCTATGCTTTTGCATTTAACATGTATGCATCCAGGGGAGATCTGCATGAAGTTTCAAAAGCCTTTTCAACTAATCTGTTCGTGCATTTTTTGTGACCATTTCAATTCATGGGATGATACCTCTTTGTGGCATTCTGTCAAACAAACCATTCATAGTATGTGGTATGCATATCTTAAAATATTCGGGTTTCTAACCCACTAGATTCTTGAGGTCGAGACAAGATTTCTTTGTTGGAACCTCTTCCTGTGAATTCACTTTGTGCATATCCCGATCATGATATACCATTGCGCCATACTTTTATGCATGTCTGCCAGGGTAGTTGCAGTTATTCTTTGATGTTTCAGTTGATGCACAAACTCGTGTTCTCAAACTCCCATTCACCTTCGCTTGAGAATTTTTGAAGATTTTTGCAACAAACTCCATTATACACATTCTAATATTTTTCATTCTCGGAGACCACATTATGTTCAAACAGCCGTGGCCTTTAAACCTTTCACAAGCGCAGTGATCGAGCACGGGCCATCATTTAATCACGGGTCCATTTTTTTTACACACTGTGGGATCGGGTCTGGGGATCGATCCTTGCGTGCAGAGTGCAGGATCGGTCTCGGATTGGCACCAGTGTAGAGACACTTTGAAACGATGGGGTTGACTCCTCTTCTGAGCCCGAATTTTGAAAGGCTCGTTCATCTAGTTTCGAGATCGGGTTAATTGCAGAACCCAGACATTTTATGTTTTATAGCAGGGCCGTGGATGGGTTGATCCCAACACCTTGCCCTTTCAATTTTTGTGTGCCGAGTTTCCTTTGGATTTCGAAACCGGACAGGACATTCTTTTTGTAATTTTTTTGCTTTCTAAAATTTTTAAATTTTTTTGTATTCTCTTTTTAAATTTTTTCAAATTCTATGATTTTTACATTTTAAAATTTAAATCTTTTAAATTTCAAAAAAAATTGTTATTTTTTAGCTTTTTAAAATCTTCTTTTAAAATGAAAAGACTTTATTTATTAAATCTATTTTGAATTTAAATCTTAAAAGTAATTTTAAATCTTTTAAATATTAAAAGATTTATTTATTTAAATTTTATTTCATTTCAAATCTTTTAGTTTTAAAACTAAAAGAATTATTTATTTATTTAAAATTTGTATTTTAAAATCTTCTAAAATAAAATATTTTATTATTATTTTAATTTTCTTTTAACTTTTGTGATTTTTGAATTTTATACTTTTTTGGTATTTTCAAAATTTTGAATTTTTTTGTATTTTTGTATTTTTCATTTTTAAAGAAAAACGATGCAAAAGAAGAGAAAAATAAAGACGGAAAAAATTAATATTGAGTCGACCACACAACACCAAAAACTGAAAATGAATAATGAGACCCAAAAAATGAAATGGGAGGACGACGAAGTGAAAAGGAACTAATGAAGAGACATGGATTGAGATCGGGACTGAACAAAGAACGCGAACCAAAACAATGCCTAAAGGTAAAGCGAAGAAAAGCAGGCCAGAGATCGGGATCAGGAACAATCTCAACATAGGAACCTTCAAAGAGTGCAAGGTTCCAAGAAAGTTCATAAACTCGAACCCGACAAGCCAAAAAGCACAATAGACGTAGAAATTGGGATCAGGATGGAACCAAGAATAGGAACCTTATAAAGATTCCGGGTTCTAGTGTTGGTCTGATACCCAATTCTGAACTAGACAAGAAAAAAAAGAATCAAAGATCAGAGTCAGGATGGAACCAAAAATTGAAATCCTGAAAGGTGTCAGGTGTTGATTCCATTCTAAAACCCAATTCTAAAAAAACAAAGATGACAAGCAAGTGGAGATCAGAATCAGGATGGACCAAGGAAATTGAACCTTTTCAAAGTGCAAAGCATCAGTTCCAATTCAAAACTCGAATCTGACAAGAAAAATAAAATGAACAAAGCACGACAAAAGATGAAAACAAGAATGACAAAGCACAAAACACAATGAAACAAAACTAGCAAAAAGAAAGAAAATAGAGGGGGTTCCTGAATTTTCCAAGCAAAATTTGGGGCGTCTATGTTGGGCATAACAACCATATAACAATTATTATAAATAAAAAATTGTCTAAGGTACATTCAAAGGGGTTTTGCTTAGTTCATGTAAGGTCTTAACTTAGGGAACATCATGCCTAATGTCTCCAAGAAGACAAATTGAAGAATAGAAGATTCACAACTTAGGTAAAGTAGTGCATCACATCAAGCCACTGAGAGGAATATAATATGCTAAGAGAGATCACGCTCTTGAAGTACATCACACACAATCTCACCACAAAGATAAAAATGCATCACATGAAGTAAGACGACCACACAATCAAACATGAGTTGTAATTGAAATGCAAAAGAATAATGCCAATGTATGCCCCCACTTTAAAGAAATTGCCAAACACCATGCTATGAGCAATTACTTTAAAGTAGAAAATGATAAATGCTAACAATAGAAAGGATATGCAAGCTTATTTGTAAATCCCTATGCCAAACATATATTTCCAAATGGAGTTGTGTTATGAAAAGGGGTTTCCCCAAAAATGAAATCCCAAAATCACATAAGGGATCCACTGATTCAAGGTCAGTATGTTTTTGCTACAATGTTGTTAGAGAGCTTGAAAATGTCATCATTCCCCAAATAACTCATGGATCAAGGAAGAATGACACAGAGAGAGTGAGAAAAAAAAGAAAATATTTTGGGTCAACATGGAAGAGACCTAAATGTTTTGATGCCTTGCATCATCCCCAAAAGGAAAAATCAAGACCAAGAAAAGGTTTATGACATATAGAAGAATGTAGATACAAATAGAGGAACATCACAAAGAGAGATATACATCAAACATAACAATACGAGAGATCACATTACCATATGCAGTCACACAGATAAAAAAGAAAAAAAATACAACACTAGTAAGGCACATATGAGTCAACCTATAGCAAGTCATCCACATCCCAAATCTTGATCACTATATACGGAAGGAAGACACCTAGCTAAAGGGAAGACACTAGATTTTTAATTGTAGGGTGAGGAATTTGAAGATTTTGCAAACTAGATTTTTGTGACATTTTGTTTATAGATTCTAAATATATTTTTTTCAAAAATTTTGGAATCAATTTTCACTTCTTTTTCCATCTCCCTCAAAAACTAGTTTTTTTAAGAAAACAACATTTTTAAAAGTGACACTCACCATATAACACATAAAAAAAAAATTCCATGAAGGATAAAATTGTAATTCTTTTGAATTTATATTTGTAACTCCGATATCTAGTGCTTCCACTTGGTTAGATAGTTTTTAGTGAATTTTTTTCTTTAATCAAGTTTCAAAGCCAAACCAATTACAATTCAGACATAACACAACCATATAACATATAACTTTTCTTGTATGTATCGAAATTCAACTTTTTTTTGTTTGATCAAGGACTTTAATATTTGGTACACTCATATTTTTAATTTTTTTTTTTGATAATTTGCTATTTTCCCACGTGCAGAACAGAGAGCTTGATTTTTAGTGAAAAACCTATGTTTAATAAAACTTAAAAAACAAATACATAATAAAACCAAAAAATATTAAAATTATATTCATTTGATACTTTGTTCCAAGGACTACCTAATTCCAGTTGGGTTTGTGAACTCTCTACCATTTTCATCTTCAACTTGAGCTCTGAAGTGCAAAAATTTAGATTTTTTTTGTGTCTGAGTGGGAGAATGAGGGATAAGGGGGATTCGAACGAACCCCTGGGGGTTCGAGTGAACCACATTTCTATTTTCATTTTTTTGGTTTTTTGGGTGGGAAACAATGGGAAAGAATTAAATGGGTTCACTTGAACTAGTAGGTTTGTTCGAACCCCTAAAATCAATTTTTTTTCCATGGGGTCATTTTTCTTCAATTTTCCTTCCTCACTCGAATTGTAAACAACTTTTGTAGGTTTACCCTAGGTACATTAAGATCATTGCCAAAAACACAACTTGATACATCCACTAATTATTTAAAGGACATCAAAAACTTACCAAAGCATACCTACATGATGAAATGGAAGACTAATAATTGAGTGATTTATAATGCAAGAGATCTTAAAATGATGTGATTACAATTTGATGTTTTGAAATGCACTTAAAATGAAACCAAATTAAGCTAGATCTAATCAAATTACTGAAACAAAATATTAGCAAATTGAAACAGGGATCTAACAACAACAAACAAAAGCATTGAAATGAAGTTTCTAATGCTGTAAAATACAAACTCTGACCTGATTCAAGAATAAATTTCCCAGATGGGTAAATGAGTCCCAATAAGGGTTTTCGATAGGTTCAAATACTAAAAACCAGAAAGCACAAAAATATCAAAATATCTAGAAAAAACACTTGTACAAGGACTAAATCACCCAGTTTGGTGAGTGAGTCCTAGATTAGGGTTTTTAGCAAATTTTGAGTGGATTTTGACATTTCTAGGTTTTATGATCAAATGATTGTTTGTAAATACAATTTTCCAATGAAATTGAATGATGCAAGATGCAAAAATGCAACCTATATATGCATTTTTCACTAATGCAAGATTTAGGAGCCCTAAATGTAATTCAACTAATGCAAATCTAATGAAAATTCAACCTATATCTAGGACTACAATGTTCTCCAAACTAAAAATTCAAGGGTCCAAAGGTTGGGTTCACCAAAATGATTAAACAAAAATAGGGTTGCACCTTTTGGGAGATGGAATTGGACCTATTTCAAACTTTAATCATTGGGAAATCTAGATCCCTCAACCAAGTGACTTGATTGATGGCTGGTCTAGGTGGTTCCTTGTCTAATTAGACAAGGAACCATAATTAAGTGAAGCTTCAAAGGATAAATGTAAACTCTTATGCACAAAACCCTAGAAAATTGAAAGCATTAAATCAAATTAACAAACAACATGAAACAAAAAAGTACTTGGGAGAATGGAGAGTTAAAATAATGTCTGAAAACCCTAAAAAAAATATTTTGTGGTGCAATAGGATTGATCCACCAAGTTGGGCAATTTAGTCTTGCTATAGGAATCTAGATAGAATCTAGAATCTTCTGGTGAATGTTCAGGATCAAATAGAAAACTAGCAAATAGGACTATGGGTAAAAGCAAGAAGTTGGGTACACGAAGAGGGGAAGTTTCGGCCAAAACAAAAAAAATTGCAAGAAAAATGTATGTGTTTTCAAAAAATGCATACACGTTATGGATCAGGTACCTGAGCCTAATTCCAAATGCGTACGTGTTTAGATTTGGGTACACGAACTGAAAACACGGACATGTTCATAACATGTACGTGTTTCTTAAAGCTATTTATTTTTTAAAATTAGCAATTGTGTTTTCATTTTCACTCATAGTTTTTGTTGTGCCAAACAAGAGGAGACTAGATCACGCACGTGTTTCAAAGGACCTGATTGAAGAAAAATTTCACCATCACCTCCTCCCGTCGACAGAACCAACCTCAACAACTTCCAGGTTGGTTGAATTCTACCTTTTTTTTGCTTTATATCTTGCATTTTTTAATTTTGTAATTATTATTTAGTTTTTGTTTGTTTAGTTTGTTTTATTTCAATATTTTATATTTTTTAAATTACATTTTAAAAACCAAAAATATCAATGAAACAGAGAATGTTAAATTGTCAATTGAAAACCATAAAAAATAAACATAAATTGGATACATTTAACTTAGAAATCAAAACCCAAGAAACCCTGGGTTCGAAAAACCATCCCTAAAAACTAATTTACCCAAGTTAATCCTTAGACCTAAACCCTAAAACCTAAACCTAAAACCCTATTTACCCTAAAACCTAAACCTAAAACCCTATTTACCCTAAAACCTAAACCTAAAACCCTAATAGTTCACATAATTTTAGAAGTCTCTAGGGAATATTACCTACATTTTGGGCAATTGTTATTGAGATTGAGATTGAGATTGAGGCTACGAATAATCCACATTAGGATTTTTTAGTTATTGCTACACTTCAATGACTAATTTATAAAACATCCTTGTCACATTATGTAGTGTCATAAATTAGGGCTCCTTGGAGGTTTCTTACATTTTTTATTTGACATAGATATGTTTTCATGTCATCAAATCTCTAAATCTAAACCTTAAACCCTAAAGCATTCATTTTGTCATAGGACCTTAAAACCAAATTTGGTTGCCTTAAGCAACTCCACCAAATTTTATTCCCTTAATCCATGGACCATTTTTTCCTAGGACCTTACTAGACATAGATCCCCTTAAGCCATCCTATCACCCTAAATCATAAATCAATATCTTAAGGGGATCAAAGAAGTTCTCAAAATTTGGTGAATAGAGCTCAAGCTCATCTTTATTTAGTTTGTACATCACAATTAGGTCACTAGCATATATCTATGTGTCCCTTTGAATGCATTCTATTAATTTTTCATTCTTGTCTTTAGTATTCTTTGAAAATAATGAATGAGATTATATATTTTAATGTTATAGTGTTAAACTAATAATTTCTTCTTAACTACTTTGTCCCATTATAGAGAACTTGAGTCTCTTATCATAAAATTTGAAAATTTACATAAATCAATTTATGTCCTCATATTTAATTAAATTTTGTTTCATACTTGATTAATACATGTATTGACAATCGATACACCTTAGCTCTATAGATATACTCTTGTTGGGAAACAAGAGATATCTCAATCAACTGTTCCAGAAAGAAACATTTTTTTCTCACTAACTTGCAAGTCCATTATTCCAAGGGCCACCCAAAGTTCACCCTACGTTCCTTAAACCCTAAACCCTGAAGTCTAAAATCTAAACCATAAACCCTAAAGCATTCATTTTGTTGTAGGACCTTAAAATGGAATTTGGTTTCCGTAGGAAACTCCACCAAATTTTATTCACTTAAGCCATGAACCATTTTTTCTTAGGACCTTACTACACATAGATCCCCTTAATCCATCCTATCACCCTAAATCATAAATCGATGTCTTAAGGAGTCCTAATATGACATTTCTTAAGGGGATCAAAGAAGTTCTCAAAATTTGGTGAATAGAGCTCAAGCTCATCTTTGTTTATTTTGTACATTGCAATTAGGTCACTAGCATATATTTATGTGTCCCTTTGAATGACTTATATTAATTTTTCATTCTTATCTTTAGTATTCTTTGAAAAAAATGAATGAGATTATAAATTAATGTTAGTGTTAAACTTATAATTTCTTCTTAACTACTTTGTCTCACTAAGATAACTTGCATATCTTATAATGAAATTTGAAAAATTAGATAAATCAATTTATGTCACCAAATTTTTAAATTAAATTCTATGTCATACTTGATTAATACATGTATTCTTGTTCGATATACCTTAGCTGTATAGATATACTCTTGTTGGGAAACAACCACACCTATGAGTAGATTTCCCCTTGCCCCAAAAGATAAAGCTCTAGACCCATAAAAAATTAGAAGAATAAATTACTTATTGATGAATTAGTTAATTAATGTTAGGCTTGATATTTATGAGCTCCATTGAGCACCCTTGTCTAACAATAGTCCTAATATAAATAGAATCTAGTATAATTTTTACTTGAATTAAACTACATGGTTTTCATCATTTACCCATTTTGACACTCATTCTTGAGTTGTTCATAACCTAAATTGGCTTGGGGACCTTTCCTTCTCTTTTTAATCCTTTATATATGTAATAGAAGACACTCTAAACAACCCCTAATCTCCTATTTTAACACCCAATTTGAGAAATCAAAGTTATATATCTACATGTGTCTTATTTTTCATTCTTTAGTCCTTTACCTATAGAAATTAAATGGTTCCTCACCTAATGTTCACAGTCTCTAGTTACTAATCTTCTTATTTAATTTTTCCAATAATGATTCAAAGAAGCTTCAATGTTGATATGGTAGCCTTTTGTGAGCTTTCAATTCTTGATACATTTTATCCAAATCCTAGTTTAAATGTTGATGGTGATTTATTTAAATAAATAGTAAGTATTTACCCTAATCCATGTGGTTTTATTTATTTTTAAATAAATCAATTAATGTATAGATCATCAAATTTGGCTATAGTTTAATTACCAAGTGATATCTAGCTAAAAATAAGTTTATTGGGCCTTCAAGTTTAGGGGATTCACTTAATAAACCAATGACATAGTGCATGCATTTGAATAGGGTTCTAATAAAACCCCCTAATTTTATTTCTACCCTTCATATTAACAATCACACACTAGACTCAATTTAATGTGTGTACATGCTATGAATTTTTAATGTTATAAATAGAATGGTCCTCAAATGAAATGTATTTTGAATTTGTGCATGTTCAATGTGATTTTTAAATAGCTTTCAAATTGTGTGCATTATTTAATTAGTTTTTTGATATATTTTTTTTAATTGTTTAACATGCAGTTGCCATTTAATTGCTCACATTGATCCAAAATTTAATATAGAGGATTTTATGCCCAATACAAAAATTCCTATAGATCCCATACATCTAGATCCATGAAAAAAACAAAACCCACACCTCTAGACTCTCCACCACCTAACCCCCCACCCCCTCCTGTAGTAGACCAGGATCAATTAAGAGAGAGAATCAAAGAAAACCTTTTTGTGATTCAAGGACATATAGATCTAATGAAAAATGAGCCTAGAATCCCTCCCCATCTCGCATGATTTGCATCTATGATGCAAACTATTGTCGATTATGTTCAATCTATTGATGCGGAACTAGATAGGTTCCATCAATGGAGAGAAGAGAGGAGAAAATTCTATGCAAATGGATTGTCCGATAAATAAATCAATGAATTGAAAATTACCAAACAAGCCATGTGCCAATATTTTATTAACCCCCAAACAAACCAACCAATTCCATCCACCAAAAAAAAATATTCAATTTTATGGTGTAGGCACCTATAGATAGCTACACATGTTTGGGATAGATGGTCGATGGTGTTTGATAATCCACGACATGGAAACTGTGAGGTGCCCCTATACTTTTTGAGAAAGTTGTGGGCTAAGTTTGAGTTGGGTAAAAAAACCAACTATTTTGATATGAGGTCATTTCAGGGAGTTTGGCGTGGCATGCCCCAACATAGACTAGGAGCACATGTCGATCCTAAACGACATACTATGATTGCTCCTATTGTTCCTCCTCCTTCTCCTCGTGTTCCCACTGCACTTCAGTAGCGGACCATGTTATCGACATTAGGAGCATGGAGTTCACTTTCAGGACATATCACTCATCAAACTACACACGTGGTGACTGAAGTGGCCAATAGAGATCATCGAGGCTCAAGCTATAGGAATACTCAGGCATCCACTTCAGGTGACCCACATGCATCTGGGACAAAGTCATACATGAATTTACTATATTATGAGGATCATCCTACACAAGTATGTTCATCTTTTGAACTTAAATTTAATTCATGTTTGAAATGTGAAAAATTCATGTAAATAATAACATCAAATTCTATATTGTACATATATATATATATATTAATTCAATGAGTGTTTGGTGTAGACATATAAACACATGATGCCTAAAAATCAATATGATCATTGTGTCTATATGTTGAGTGCTATAGATCTGGGCTCACCTTTTGGACATGTACTTGAACCAATATATAATAAATAATTTATGTGGATATATATATATATAATTTAATTTGAATTTTTACACATGTATTAATTGATATATTATATCTAGATGTAGGGAGGTGATACGATACCTCATACTGACCAACCACAAGTTGTGGCGAGTGCTCCTGAGACACCATCAACTTAGGTGCATTCTTTCAAAAGTTTGTTAAGTTTAAATTAAATACACACTATAGATCTAATTTAATTTGTTCATTTACATACACATGTGTGAATGATCTATATAAACTGTTGTACATCTATATGCAGGGATTTCATGAGATACCCATGGTGGGCACACCTGAGACATCGTCAGTATTTATGCATGGGAAATCTTAGGTGTGTGATCACGAGGTCATATCATTCGAGGTTGTAAACTTTACTAAATCTCTTATACAATTTTTACAAACATTTTAAATATATATATTTGAGGTTTTAACATATTGTTTACTTTATATGAATATGCAGTATATAGTAGATCAGGCATTTGGATCTTCTTAAGTGACAGTTATGCTACCTATTGAAAAAAATGTGCCAATAGATTCACATGATCATATGGTAATTTATGCATACTAAAAATCATTTTTGCTATATTTACTAGATATTTAATTAAATTTATTTTTATCTAAAAGAAATTTTATATTTTCAAGTTTAAATATGTTTAATTATATCAAAATTTATAAATAAATTTAAATCTAATTTCAAGTTTCTTGTACTCTTTTACAGCATGATGTAGGTACATCTAGTCAACATGAAACAAAAAGGAGACTTGAATTGACCAATCAGCCTAAAAGTTTGATGGTTTTAAATTTTATGGACTATAGATCTCTAGTTTTATTTAAATATATGTGTTGGACTTGACATATATATATACATCTTGACATATAAATTCTATGGACTATCTATCTCTAGTTTTATTTTGAACATGTTATTATCATGTTTTTGTTTATTTATATCAGTTGACTTTAATATGATGATTATATATGCAATCAATTATGAGATCGTGTTATGTTCATTTTCATGATTATATGCACTCATGTACGTATATCTATATTTTATCTAAATTTCAAGTAATACATGCACTATATAAATTCTTATCTAGAATCAATTTTCATATATATAATTTATCACATGGTTAGGTGGAAAATTAAAACATTCCTTAAATAGTTTAGATCATATTTATAATAAATTAAGGGTACGTAATTTTAACTATTTTCCAATTAGATAGCAAATATTTGAATCAATAAACAAAAATCTATCTCATTGTATGTATAAAATATATAATCTATATAATTGAAGAATTATATAAATTGTGGTAAATACAAGACATGAAATGTATAATCTATAAAATTGGAACACGATATTTAAAAAGTGACTAATAAGCTCATTGAAGTTCATATATTGAAGAAACATATATAATTTGTATATTGATGTTTAATACAACTATATAACACGTTGAAACGTATATGTGCATGTAGATACAATTAAAGCTTATCAATTTTCAGGTGAAGACCAAAAAATGATATTTACATAGTCTCTTGATAAAATAATTTTTTAGTGACAATCACATACCTAGACTGGCTTGATGAGAACCTGCAAAAAATATTAATTTAAGTAAAGTAACTATAATATTTATGAGTCATTTAAGTAAAAAATTCATGTGAGAAAAGAATAATATATAGTAAATTCCATACAAATTCAAATGATGTTTTCCATAGGATGGATTAAGGGGACCTAAGAGGATATATGGCTTAAGGGGGGTCTTAAGAGAATGCCTTAAGGGGAGTTAAGATGATGGCTTAAGAGGATGCATGTCATGAACGCTAGGATATGACTTAACGGGTCCTAAGAGGATGGCTTAAGGGGAATTATGATAGTGACTTAAGGGATGCAAGATTGTGGATTAAGGATGTGTAAGAGGATACAACTTAAAGTTCCTTTAAGAGGATGGCTTAAGGGGATGCAAGATGGTGTATTAATGGGAATTGATAGAATGACTTGAAGGGATGTAAGAGGGTGAATTAAGGGGAGTTGATAGAATGACTTGAAGGGATGTAAGAGGGTGGATTAAGGGGAGTTGATAGAATTAAGAGGGTGGATTAAGGGGAGTTGATAGAATTACTTAAAGGGATGTAAGATAATGGATTAAGGGGATTCATGTCATGAACCTTGCAATATGGCTTAACAATACCTAAGAGGATGAATTAAGGGGAATTATGAGAGTGACTTAAGGGATCCAGGATTATGGATTAAGGGGATGTAAGAGGCTATGACTTAAGGGTCCTTTAAGAGGATGGCTTAAGGGGATGCAAGAGGGTGGATTAAGGGGAGTTGATAGAATGACTTGAAGGGATATAAGAGGGTTGATTAAGGGGAGTTGAGAGAATGACCTAGAGACTAGGAGATGAACCCTAAACCATTAACCCATATAGATTTGTTATCCTAAGCATCTCATGAACCCTAGAAACCCTAAACCCGAAACCATATGACCTAGAGACTAGGAGATGAACTCTAAACCATTAACCCATATAGATTTGTTATTCTAAGCATCTCATAAACCCTAGAAATCCTAAACCCTAAACCATATGACCTAGAGACTAGGAGATGAACCCTAAACCATTAACCCATATAGATTTGTTATTCTAAGAATCTCATGAGCCCTAGAGAGGCTTAAGGGGATGCAAGGGGATGGATTAAGGGTAGATATAGGAGGATATGGATTAAGGGGTGTTGAGAGAGTGACAAGTAAAGGGATGCAAGTGGAAAAATTAAGGGTAGATATATGAGGATATGGATTAAGGGGTCCTAAGAGGATGGTTTAAGGGGTTTTGAGAGAGTGACTTAAGGGGATGCAAGTGGATGGATTAAGGGTAGATATCTAAGGATATGGATTAAGGGTTCCTAAGAGGATAGCTTAAGGGGTGTTGAGAGAGTGAATTAAGGGGATGCAAGTAGATGGATTAAGGGTAGATATACTAGGATATGGATTAAGGGGTCCTAAGAGAATGCCTTAAGGGGTGTTTCAAGAGAGTGACTTAATGGGATGCAAGTGGATGGATTAAGGGTAGATATATGAGGATATGGATTAAGGGGTCCTAAGAGGATGGCTTAAGGGGTGTTGAGAGAGTGACTTAAGGGGATGCAAGTGGATGGATTAAGGGTAGATATACGAGGATATGGATTAAGGGGTCCTAAGAGGATGGCTTAAGGGGATTTGATAGAATGAATTAATGGGATGCAAGAGGATGGATTAATGGTACATAAGAGGATGGCTTAAGGGGTTTTAAGAGAATGGATTGAGGGGATATGAAATCAATTATAAACCTTTTACAAAATGACAAAGAATTAAATTTAGTTTTATATTTATACTATCAATTAAATGTATCTAGAACTATATATAGTTACCTGTCTCGAGATTCAAATTCCATTGTAATATATGTGCATAAAGCATCTAATTTTGGGAGACATGAAACAAAAAATGATATAAAACTTTAATTGGGAAATGATTAAAGAGAAGTATATATATCAATTAAATATATATACAACTATATACTTACCAATATTTATTTACTCCATTGTACCATCTGCATCCTCTCTATTTTGTAATGCATCTATGATTGTCTCATGATCATCCATTCAAAGTTTCCATAAAACTTTATTAGTAGGCCTCCCTTGATATCTAACTAGTTTTATATTGGTTTCAGAAATTGTAGACATGCAAAATTAACATTATGCATTCAATTAGGTTCATTCATCAAGTAAACTAGGCTTCACATGCATCCGCTCATTTAATTAATAAAGTTCACCTTCATCCATTCATCAAGTAATCTCATTAATTTCCATCTCCTAAGGTCATTAATTTAAAATTAAATAAACTTTATCATCAACCTTTTAATCAAATAAATCAAACATTCATCTAATTAAATCATAGTGCCACATTCACCCATTTGGCCAATCTCTCATCAACAAAATCTATAAATAAAGGCCTCATGCTTCATCAACTCATCCACATTTTACATGCAAAGTTACTCTCTTGGTTTGAGAACTAATTTTGCTCTTCATCTCCATTGCATCTCATCATTCTAGCTTTTGAACAAGGATTGGAAAAGGGTCATTTGCACATTTGATACCAATCCACTATGGAATAGGTACTTGCTATTTTTTTCATGTTGCTTTTAGTTTTCTCTTGACATTTGTTGCATTTTGAAGCATTTACAAGGTATTTCATAGGAGTGTTCTTGAAGAATTTGTTGATACTAACCCATGTATGAAGTGTAGTGTTTGCAGATTTTAAAAGGATGCTCTCATGTGGTGCTAGAGAGGAGGGCTCTCAATAAGTTTTTATTTTTCTCTATAGAGTATATGCAGATTTGTTTCAATTTATCTCAGAGTTGTTGATTTATCTCAACATTTTGATATATAGTTGGCTCCTCTATAGAGTACATACAAATTTGTTGATCTATCTTAGCATTTTGATATATAGATTTCACCATGTGATATTTTTTTATTGCCAATTGATAAGTTTACATTTGAAAGTCTTGTGATTGTTTGTTGTAAGATTTAAGGAACTACTTTCAAAACAACAAAAACATAAAAGAGGATAGTCAAGGGGATACAAACAAAAGTTTTCTTAGCCTTTGTTTCCTCTTGTCCCCTGAAATAGGCATAGAGGATACATCTCGCATAGTGAAAATTGGAGAGATTCTTATCTCTTTAATGAAATTAAAAGTTTGAATCTTTCCTATAATTCCGCTTGCTTGAAAATTTATTTTCTATGTATTAGTGCATTGATATACACTCCAAGTGCTTGCATAGTTGTGTATTTTTTCACTGATACCTGTGATATGCCGATAATTAGGAATGTTGTGTTTATATGGTAAAAAGAAGGACTAGTATTAATTCTTCTGTGTCTTGAGAATCAGGAAAGAAATAGCACAATATGGGATTTTCTGATAGAAACTAGATTTGATCTTCTGATAGCATTTAGATCCTTTATTGATTGTTATTTTCTATTTATTACAATGCTTACTCCTGCACATGTATTGCTATCTGCTCGTATTTATTCCCCATATGGATTTTTTATGTCTTTTTGACTGCTATCAAACACTACTTCCTCCATAGTTATGACTATCTTTGGGTGACTTGGTTTTTGATTATTTTATGATGTATTCACTGTGAGATTCTCTGATTGCTAAGACTCATAGCAAGGACCTTTTTTTTTCTAGTTCGTAATATTGTAGCAAGGGCACTGACAAAGAAAATTTATACGTATATTATAATCAAGTGAATGAAGTTTTCTTGGGCATCACTCATATGAGAAACTTGAAGTATACAGAATGGGATTTAATGATAGGTGAAATGTTTAAATAGCAAGTCTATGGAGACATCTGCAATTTAGGGGCATTGCTATCCATCTCAGATGCCTTTTGTAGTTGGAAAGATCTAATTTGATACCAAAGAATTGAATAGTAGATGATCAGATCTACCTCATTTACTTTGTCTTAAAAGTGTATATGGAGCGCCAAGGACAAGAATACGTTATCTCATATCTTCACAAATTTGTTTCGGTAGCAACAAACCAAACTTAGACCAGCGAAGTACACAAAAGACAACATTTATTAACAGTAAAGGATTGGCTAAAAGGTCGCGAGTGAAGAATGTGGTAGTTGGCTTTACACCTGTTGTTTGTATTCAAGTTGAAACTTACGTTTTTCATTTTTTGTTTCTTATGAAGGCTACCTTAAAAAAATCACCGCTTGTTACATGTGAGCCGATACTTGCTTGTTGCTTGAATGCTACTATTGTCATGTGAACAAATTCACATTTACCACTGCTCCTATCACTTCTCATCCATCATCATCCTTTTCATGATAGTAACTCTGTCTTGTAATCTAAGGTAGCACTTAGTCAACTCTTCGTATGCTTGTTTATCACCCTTGTCCAATCTATCACCTTGTGTAGAAAATGGTAGATTCAATGTAGAGTCTTTAATTCAAGCAGGTGAATCTAAGCATCATGATTTGGGTTAGTTTGGGTGTTAAGTATACGTCATGACGATTGGGTAAAGTGTCTATACTCTATGCAACATGAGATGCTCACTTGATTTTCCTACTGCTGGGTAGAGTGTTATTTTTAGAGCCTTTAATGTCCATCTAAATATGTTGTATCTAGGAATCTTCAATGAATTTAATGTCATGAAACCCATTGTATAATCTTTAGATTACTATTGCTAATTTATGATATTCTATAAGCTTGAATTTTTTTTTTAAAAAATCATTACTTGCCAAAGATTTTATGGTTTTAATTTGTCAAATTGCTAATAAGAATTGCAGGAACCTTCATTATATATTTAACTAGGGGTTTTAATATTATAAAGAAAAAATTCTTGTTGATGATGTATTTATTAGTAAAACCATTAGTTTTTACAATAGAGATCATTTTATTGTTTGAAATTAATGATTTTTAATTAAATAATGTAATCCTCACGATGTTTTTGTTTATAGGTACAAAAGAAATTAAAGGCTAACGAAAGGCAAAAGAAGGTACAAAGACTAACAAAGGAGGTACGAACGAAGGGAAACAAACGAAAGGAAATCGAGGAAGGCAAGGAAAGTGAAGGTGAAACGAAGAAGAAAAACAAAAGGAGGAGAATGAAGATGACGTTTTGGGGAAGATTAAAGTGTTTCTTAATACTCTAAGTGTTTGTTTTAAACACTTTTCACGAAATTGTTACCTTTTCATTTTAGGACACTAATTTTTGTTTGGGTTTAAAAAGAACACTTTTATTTTTCATTACAAAGGGCTAAAATTGAAACTTAGACACCTACTAGATTTCAATTTGGGCTAAAATTGAACAAGTAACTTCACACTTGATATTGGTGTTTTAAAACAAATCAAATCATTGCTTTGAAGGATAAAATGCATGTGTGCCTTTATTGTTTTGCAATTATTTACACAAAGTAATATCATCAAAAGACATATGCGCTTCTCTCGCACCTCACGGCGATCTTTAGAATCAAAAGAATTTTGGTGACATTAAGTTGCATAAATAATTGCCCATACACACTTCGATTTGGGTTTAAAATTTGAACATCTTGTGCGAGTGTGAGTAGAGCATCATCGCATATATTCTCTTTCTTTGAGTCATCAAAGATTGATTGAGTTACGGATTTTGTCTTTGCTCGCTTTTGTTTATCCTATAGGGCCTACCTTGGGGAAAAAGTACTCACCCAAGGGAATGACTCAACCGGTAACACTCTAAAGCCAAGAGTATTTCCAGCCATGATATAAATGTGGGTATTGGAAGAAATGCTAGTATCACGCAGTTGGCTTTGACAAAATGGATCCGAAAGGGGACTCTTGCCATATGGGTCGATCTCCATGAATGGAAAGTCCTTACTAGAACCCATGTGCTAGAATTTTCCAAAATACTTTAATCTATTTGTTGGTGCAAGAATGGTCATTCTGAAGACACCCCACACTTTTACGGTCTTTAGTAGAAATGGAAAACATGCCATGGGAGTTTCATGGGTGTTGATGCTTGGCTGCCTGTATAAGTGAGTGTCATGGAGGGGAGCCAGTGGGGTCAAGCATCTAACCATTCGCTAAAGATAAGCGTTGCTGGACTTGTCCAAGTGGGGATTCAACAAATATTGTCTTACACATCCATAGGGTTTGTACTTGTTCTTGGTTTGAAAACATAGTGCTTTATTCAAAAACATTTGCAAACAAACATTCAACATGATCATCAAA
Source organism: Sequoia sempervirens (assembly GCA_007258455.2). NCBI lineage: Eukaryota > Viridiplantae > Streptophyta > Pinopsida > Cupressales > Cupressaceae > Sequoia > Sequoia sempervirens. Next base: position 37,728,743 of record VDFB02252616.1, on the reverse strand, counting down.
ATTTCAAACCCTTTAGGAGGAAAATACCATTGGCCAAATTCTTGTGTTATTGCTTGCCCTTGGGATTACATCCTTAGAGGTTTCTAAGCACTTGAATTTACATCTCAGCTTTCCCACTAAAGTTAAACAATAGGTGACCCTTACCTTAAATTCATCAAAGTTTCACATAATATACCTTGTGAAATGAGACGAAGTTGAGACATTGGACATTCAGTTTAAAATTTAATCAAGAGTGTGTTTGTGGTAAAAAAAGAATCCATTAAGCAAAGATTAAAGACAATTGGACCCCACACAAGTGTCTCCAATGATTTCACTCAAAATCAAGATCAAGAAACCAAAGGTGAAAGCCCTTAGTCTAATAGCCTGTCAAGAACATCTCTCTATGTCATACGAAGTCAGAGAAAGACTGCTTTTTAACTTTTACAAGAAGGCTTCAAGGAACAGTCCTAGTTTGTATTCATTCTATTACTGCCAAAACCCAAATCTTTTCAGAGAGTTTGAACATCTTGTTTTGAGAAAAACTTGTTCTTCAATACCTAGGTCTAGACAAACAAAGGTGTCCTTTTTAGGTTCATCTTAGGATCAAATCAAATCAAAATCCTTTTCATCCATCCTTCAAAACATCAAAACAAAAATCATCTCACAATCACCTTTTGGAAAATCTTGAGATCATCCTTAATACTAGGCTTTTTGGCAAAATTAAAAATCATCAAAATCATTGAGACTAAATACTTGAAAACATTATCAAAATCACCTTTGGCTAGGTATGTGTAGATGCATCCTTTTGCGTATGCTTAGTCAAAATCGCCTTGTTTAGCTTAGTATATGTAGATGAATCCTTTGTCATATGCTTAATGAAACTATCATCTTGTTTGGATAGGTGTGGATAGATGCATCCTTCTTCCCACACATATTCAAATTATCATCCTTTGATCAAGTCTATCCCTTAGATAATCATCCAAACATCTTAGGGTCTATTTGTTCAAAATCCAAATCAAAATCAAAATCAATCAAGGACAAATCCCAAAATCAAAATCTACAACATATCTAAAAGTCCCAAAAGCCTAGTATCTCCTTCAAGATTTACCAAAAAGATCATAACATCCACATAATCCATCCCTTGCACCATCACCATAACATCTTTCGATCCACAAGATATCCTAAAATTTTTCACTTTAGGGACATAAAATAAAGATCAATCCAAAGAATCAAGAGATTCATCTCCCATTCTTAAAAATTGATCCTTGTTTTATGGTTCAAACTAGATATCAATACAAGAAGAGCATGGAAGCCAACAAAGAAACACCCGCTTCAAGTGATTTTAGTCAAACTACTCCTGAAATGAATCCCATTGGGTCTGGAAATCTCACAATTAACCTACCAACATCATCACAAAATCCACAAGAGGAAAACCAAGGAGAGGATCTTACCTTTGGAATGTCTCACGAAGAAATAACTGAAATGCTCCAAAATCCAGAGGACCATAAAATCATCAACATCATGATGAGGCTTAATCCTTTGTTATACATGCCTGAGCTAGCGAAACAAGGGGCCAAGTTACGTTCAGATTTTGACGTGAGTACCATAGTGGAGACATCATTTCCTCCAATCACATCCACCATTCCCATCTCATCTACACCTCCATCCCAAAACATCACGCAAAACATTCAGCAAATTATGATATTGTTTGGTCCAACACAACCCAATGTTAATAAGGGAAATGCATTTCTTAATGCTATTCAAACACACCCCCTTGTTAATAACCCAAGTTTGGATGCAAACACCACCTTGGAGAAAAACATACCCAAAAACCCACTACATAAAAATGTTTCTCTCACATTCCATCATGATCCATCATCATCATTTTTTCACGCAACACCTCAAACCCCTCTCCTCACAAATCCACAAGAAGAGGGAGACATGTTCGGACCAAGGGGCATCTTTGACACCACAACATTTTCACAAGGACTCGCACCCCTTACATTTCCACCTCTCCCACCATTTCCATTGTCATCTACACCAATCCTTGGTTTAGGGCTTCCCCCTCTACCAAGTATTGATCAAAACAACATCCCAACCATCAATCAAAGCATTATGCCAAATGCTCAAAACTTATTGTTGACATTGCAACAACAAATGACAAACACACAAGCAATGTCAACAACATCAAACATGCCCATAACATCGCAAAGCATGGTCCCTCAAGGGCCAATCACATCAACGGCGCTACTCATCACTCAAACCACCACACCAACAACACCATCCACCAATCAAATAATCAACATGACATTACCATTCACCACTACCACAAACACCATTCCGAATCTGTCACCACCCCCACCACCACCAACTTCCACCACATCAAGTCAATCTAATGCAGCATTGCAAGACACTTTTCAAAGAGGATACAAACAAGTGTAGAAACAAAAAGCTATATACCTAGCTGCTCAACAAGCCACTCAAGATGCGCAAGTCGCCCAAGTAGCCCAAGCCGCACTACAAATGCAACAAGTCGCACAAGCACAAGATTTATTGCAACAACAACAACAACAAGCTGCCCAAGCTGTACAAGCATTGCAAGCACAAAAGGTGGCTCAATCACAACTTCTATTGCAACAACAAGCAACACAAGCACAAATAGCCCAAGCGCAAGCTCAATATCAAGCACAGCAAGCACAAGCACAACTTCTTGCATAAGCAGTGCAATTGCAAGCATATCAACAAGCATTAAAGCAATATCAGGAGCAACAAGAAGTAGTAGAATTGGCAGCCCAACAACAAGCATTGTGGGAACAACAGTAAGCACAACAACAAGCGTTGCTAGAACAACAACAAGCACAAATCTTAGCGCAACAACAACAAGATCAACAACAAGCATTGTTCATACAAAAGTAGGTAGAAGCCTACCTCGCTCAGCAGAACATATAGATACCATAAAAAAAAACACCAACCAATCAACCCACCCAACCCATGATTCAAATAGCCCAAAACACTTTCATCCCACCCCTGATCTGCAAAATGATGTGACGACACAACTTAGGTTGCTCTTGCAACAAGTGCTCGACCTTCAATTAGGGTGAACAACCAAAATGCTAAGCAGCTTGTGTCCCTATCCATTTGATAGGAGCCTAGACATGAAACCATTCCCCAAGGGATTTGAAATCCCCAAATTTGACAAATATTGAGGGATGGGAAACCCTAAATATCACATTAGGGAATTTCAGGTTCACTGCATGGAGGTCGCATATGACAATACTTATCTAATGCGGCTATTTCCTAGGAGCTTGGCAGGCCCTGCTATAGAATGGTTCTCTCGCTTACCTTCAGGCATTAGAACATTCCAAGAAATTAGAGATGCATTCATTAAAAATTATGCATGCAATATTGCAATGGATGTTAGTCTTGAAGAACTCTCAGCTCTAAAACAAGGAAAGGGTGAATCATTCACCTCATTCCTACAATGATGGTGATCTAAGGGCAATCAGAGCAAGTGGACCATGCCAGAAGAACAACAAGTTTTCACCATCATAGCCAGCCTTGAAGGCCACTTGGCATCTCATCTCAAGGTTTAGGGCATCACCACATATGAGCAATTGATCTCCAAAGTGCTCAGCATCGAAAGAGCCCTTGTGACTCAACCCACAGAATCAACATCATATCATGAACAACAAAATAACTGCCCACCATCCAATTACAACAATAAACCTCGCACATGGGAAAGGAACAAAAACATTACTAATGATGGCATTGTCGATGCCAAGGTAGTCATTAGTGATCCACGCCAGAATACACCCACACCGCCAACCTAAACACAACACCAAAACAATCATCACACAACATACTATCCAAACAACAATCCAACCATCAATAATCTCAATGACCAAAGAGGACCAACCCAACACAAAAGTTATCCCAAATGAAAATACACCATTTTGGGGGAACCACTTGAGGATATATGAAAAATTTGATCGACGAAAAACTCATCAAGCCTCCTACATTTGAGAACTACCAAGAACCCAATGTCAAACCTCCTTGGTATAATGAGAATCAACTTTGCAAATTTCATAAAATCAAAGGCCACACCACAAACAGTTGCATGAGACTCAAAAACATCATCCAAGATCTCATTGATAAGAAAATCATAAACATGGAACAACCTACAGGAAATCAGGATCTTAAGATATATACGAATCTGATGCCGAATCATGGTAACAAAGGAAATAAGAATGATAATGGAAAAATCAGTGTAAATCATGTGTATGAATCAGTTGTTGCCTTCCTATATGAAGATTTCATGGTCATCACCATCAAGGGCACCCATGTCAAAGATTGTGGAGTCAACACAAGAAGCGACAAAGTAACTATTGCAAGCTCATCCTAGCCAAACAAAGTCCCCACATCTAGACATATCCATAATGGCTACAATGTCCTAGATCAACTCAAGAGAACGCCAGCACAAATTTCCATCATGGAGTTGCTAAAAATATCATCTACCCATAGGAAAATTCTTGAAGAATCATTAACCTCATCCACTGTCCCCGCAGATCTTGATGCGGAGCAATTCCAAGCTATGGTCAGAAATATCATTATGCCTAATCTTCTTACATTCTCTAACCAAGATTTCCCCCTCAACCATCTCACAACCGTGCACTTCACTTGGAAGCCAATGTACACAAGAAAAAAATCAAAAGGGTCCTCATGGATGGAGGCGCAGGCTTGAACATATGTTCCCTAAGCCTCATCAAGCAGTTGAAAATATCAGAAGGGTGGGTGCATGAAGTTGGGTACCAATTTTGTGGCCACTTTTCAAAAAAAATTTAAAAAACATGCTCGCCAAAATCGACAAAATCGAACACATGGGTAATGTTAAGTTCTCTCTTAGATATCCAACTATGTAAATTTTTTCACTTTTTGACAATGTTAAGCCTTTCATCCATTATTTCTTTTGTTTGTATGTCTATTTTTTTGCTAAAAAGCAGTTTTTGATATTTTTTTTGTTATAAATTAACCATTCATCAAAATTTCAAATACATTATATTTTTAGAAACTAGACTCCATTCTACAACTTTTAAAAAAGAAAAGAAAAAGAAAATCAATTATTTTCAAAAATGTGTAGGGGAAGCACGACCAAAATTCTGCTTTTCAGGAAGTGACCACTTACAAAATTAGGAAAAAATTAAATGTTCATTAAAAAATTATCAGAAAAATTGTGCATCAACTAGATGTTGTTAGCTAACTTTTGGCCTCAGCGATTTTAAAAATACTACAAAAAAGTTCACCGTGCTCAAGTCGTACAAGAGTTGCTATGTTATGTTTACAACACCAATTTGTGTACAAACCTCTTTTGAACCCCTTAATCTCAACCATTTTCAAAATAAATTAGTAGTTTAGAAAGTAGACTCGAAGCAATTTGATCCTTGTTTGTGTTCCATCTCAAAATTTTGAGTTTAACTATCCTCAATTTCATGTCCAAGGTCAGCATTTCCTGATTTTAGAAAAAAAGTGGCCACTTAAGCCCCCTTTTTGGGAACCATCTTGGTGCACTTACCCAGGAGATTCCATCAAAAAAGGAAAGGGCATCATGATAAGAGCATATGACAACCAAGAAAGAGTGTCTCAAGGAACAATTAAACTCCCTATTCAAGTAGGGCCTACCATCATGGAAACTACTTTCCAAGTCTTAGACCTTGACTTACCATATAATATCCTCCTAGGACTTCCATGGATCCATGTGATGAAAGTCGTAGCATCAACTTTTGAACAATGTGTGAAATTCACACATAATGGACAAGAGGTTACCATCCACGGAGATCCCAAACCTTTTTCATATTCCAAAAATCTTGAGGCAAAGTATTACAAAATTCCCCAAGTGCCAAAAAATGATGAGGGCCCATCCACACAATACATCGATCCCACTACCCTCGCATCCACTTTTGTGACAAAGACACCCACCACTCCCGCCATTCCCACCATCTCCGACAACAAGCTCATCATTTAGAATGATGGTTGTGCAAGCTACAAGCTCCCTAACAATGATTTTGTGGTAGGAGAGTTACCACAATCTCCTAGATCACGGGGTCGTCCACAAGAGAATCACGCTTCCACATCACAAACGTGTCCTGAAGACTATCCTGAACTCACAAGCTGGGGAGACCTTGGCTAGGAGGTTATTGAGGAAGATCCATCACACATGCTCTATCCAGATGAAAGACCAGTACTAGATTTACCAATGGATAACAGAAGTAAGGGTCTACAAATGATGATTGCAATGGGCTATGACATAAATCAAAGACTGGGACAAAATGACAATGGGCTCATAATACCTATCATTCCAGAGATGCGACTGATAAAAAATATTGGCCTTGGATGTACCCCTCTAAGTATAACCATACGTGGCCGAAGTCCTTTGGTTAGAATAGTTAATATTTCTCCTTAGCCAATAGCAGCAGAAATACACTCATCAACACCCATAGGTAGAGACATACATAACGTTGTAACTGAGGCCTATATTAGTAGTGATGATGATGAGCCCATATCCAATCTACCTAGGCTATTTGAAGATACCACCCTATGTATGATTAGTACCCTATCCTTTGAAACAAACCATCAAAATCATGAGATTCATTTAGTGTACCCCCAACTGATTGACTATGACCAACAAGGACCACCGGTTCTTGATACATTTGAAAATGATGAGGCACTCTCAGAATTCATGGGACTGTGAGACAACATTCCAGATGGGGGTCACAAAGCAGGGTTTATAATGGAGTTGGACACACATTCCTATTATGGGGAGACAATTGAATCCTTTAGTCACAAAAGTGAGAAATTATGATTAATATCCAAGTCCTTGGGTGAAAACCACACTTTGGCACTCTCTGACAAGAAAAAAGTAAAAAGAAAGGACCCATCCAATGGTGAAAACCTCTGTAAGGCGCCCGAGGATAAAGGATTCAATCTTCCTTTAAGAGCTATTCATCAGGAAAAGCCAGCAGTCTTGGCCGAAAAATGCAATCCAGTCAACCTAGGAATAGATGAGACCCCGCATATCACATTTTATGTGGAATCACTATTATCTGAAGAGCAAGAACTCCTAGCAGTATTCCTAAGGGAAAGACAAATAAACTTCACATGGAGTTATGCTTATATGCTAGGGCTTGATCCAAAGACTGTGGTCCACCATTTAGCAGTGTATCTAGAAGCAAAACCTGTCAGACAAAAGCTTCAAAAAATGCTTCCTCAAATCACTTTGTTAGTCAAAATGGAGCTCAAAAAACTATTAGATGCAGGATTCATACGACCAATTGACTATCCAGAATGGGTATCAAACTTGGTACTCGTTTCAAAGCCTGACGAAGCCATTTGAATCTATATAGACTTTAGATATTTGAACAAAGCATGTCTAAAAGATGACTTCATGCTTCCCAACATCAACATGATAGTAGATATGACATCAGGACATGAGATGATATCACTAATGGATTGATTTTCAGGATACAATCAAATCATGATAGCAAAAGAGGATCAACACAAGACAACTTTCACTTGTCCATGGGGGACCTACTGCTAGAACATGATGCCATTTGGCCTAAAGAATGTAGGAGCAACATATCAAAGGGCCATGACATTGATATTCCATGACATGATCCATAAGATGGTCAAAGACTATGTCGATGACATCCTAGCAAAATCCAAAAAAAGAAAATATCACATAGCAACCCTAAGTGCTATCTTTGACAGACTAGAGGAATACAAAGTCAGACTAAATCCCAAGAAGTGCGTCTTCAGCGTACAATCGAGTAAATTGCTAGGACACATAGTGTCCATGAGGGGTATCGAGGTGGATCCAGCAAAAATAAAAGCAATCCTTGAGATGGAGGCACCGAAAACATTAAAATAATTGTGAGGCCTCCAAGGTAGACTCCATCCATTAGAAGATTCATAGAACAACTGGCAGACAAGCAGAACCCGTATTCTCACCTACTCCACAAGGGAGTAGTGTATAAATGGGATACCAAATGTGAAGAGGCATTCAACAAAATCAAGGAATATCTACTGACACAGCCAGTCTTAATGCCACCCATCCCAAAGAAGCCATTGATCTTATATGTGCCTGCAACAGGACCAGCCCTTGGGGCTCTCTTGGATCAACATGATGAAAATAGAATAGAGAGGGCTATCTACTATATCAGCAGGACAATGGTTGGTCATGAGCTAAACTACTCATTTATCAAGAAATCATGCCTCACAATAATGTTTGCATCACAAAAATTCAGACATTACATGTTGGCGCACAAGATAAAGCTCATCGCCAAAATTGACCCCCTCAAATATTTACTATCAAAGGCAATGCTCACGGGAAGAATTGAAAAATGGGTAATGATATTATCAAAATATGACATCGAGTATGTGGAGAGAAAAGCAATCAAGGGTCAAGTTATCACAGACCAACTAGCAGAGGCACCTATATATTATGAGAATCCTCTTGTCTCAGAGTTTCTAGATGAATCTATTTTCAACCTCAACGTAGCTGACCACTGGAAACTATACTTCAATGGCTCATACACGTAGCATGGATCAGGAGCTAGTGTTTTCTTTATCACACCACAAGGGGATTGCATACCAAGGTCATACAAACTGGCATTTCCTTGCACAAACAACATCGTGGAATACGAGGCTTTGCCTATAGGTCTTAGAATAGCAGTGCAATGGAACATCATGGCTCTCAAAGTGTATGGAGACTCTTAGTTGATTATAAATGAAGTCAATAATGAATTGGTGGAGACTCTCAAGGAATATTTCATTGAAATAACATTTGAGCAAATCCCTAGAACCAACAATAGAGTAGCAGACACCATGGCAACAATTGGGTCCCTACTGGACATCCCCAACAATGTTCCAAAATATGAATTTCTAATAGAGCAGCTTCTCATGCCCACATTCGAGGTACCAGAATCAGAATTCATGTGTGAACTCATTGGTCCCAATGATCCTTGGTGCCATGACATCTACACATATATTCGCATATGAGTCATACCCACTGACCTCCCATCAAACCTAAAATGAACTTTTGTCAAAAAGGCATCCAGAATTGTCATCCTAGGTGATACCTTATATTGTAGAAGCATAGAAGGTACCTTGCTATGCTGCCTAAATGCTAAGGAGGCCTTAATTTCTCTAACCGAAGTACACAATGGTATATGTGGTTCACACTCGAGTGGAATGACCATAGCCAAAAAACTGCTGAAGATGGGGTATTATTGGCCCACAATGGAAAGAGAAGCACATGATCATGCTAAAAGGTGTTTAAAATCTTAGCAGCATGGGGACCTCATCCATGCTCTAGCTCAAGAGCTTCATCTGATTATCACACCATGGCCCTTTTCGTAGTGGGGACTCAATGTCATTGGCAAAATCACACCCACCTCATCCAATGGCCACAAGTTCATCATAACTACAATTGAGTACTTCACTAAGTGGGTGGAGGCCATACCCATGATGTATATCACTAGGAAGCAGATCTCAAAATTCATCCTGAACTATCTCATTTGTTGTTACGGTGTCCCACAAGCCATTATCTCAGATAATGGGACACCATTCAAGAACCAGGAGGTTCACGACTTGTGTGAGAAATTCAAAATCTAGCATCGCTTCTCCACCCCGTATTAACCCCAAGGCAATAGCCAAGCAGAAGCTACAAACAAAACCATTTTGAAAATCCTTAAGAAAATAGTCAATGACACAGGTCATGACTGGCATCTGCAGCATAATCCCACCCTCTGGGCTTATCAAACCAGCATTCGCACACCCACTGGCGCCACCCCCTTCTCTCTAGTCTACGGATCAGAAGTCGTATTCCCCATCGAGATCAAGCTCCCATCCCTCAGGATATCACTACAAAACCTCATCACGAATGAAGAATATCGGGTATCATGACTAAATGAGCCGGAGTTACTAGATGAGAGATGGATGAATGCTTTAAATCATTTGCAAGTCTATTAGAATAGACTCAAATGGAGCTACAATAAGAAAATCATAAGGATTTTCCAAGTTGGAGAACTAGTTTTAAAAGAAAATTAGAAGAATGTCCCAAACCCAAGCAGCAAAGGAAAGTTTGAACCTAATTGGTTAGGACCTTTCGTCATAATAACAAGTTACAAATCAGGGGCATATCAGTTATCAACACTTGCAAGGGAACCCCTGTAGGAGCCCATAAATAGCTCCCATCTCAAAAAAAATTATGCCTAAATCTTTCAAGGTATAGAACTAAAAAATCCAAAAAAATAGAAAAAGTCCTAAAAAAATGGTTACTTGGGCGAAAACCTAGCAAACAGGCATCTTGGTGACAAAAGAAAAAAAGAAAAAAACCAAAATATCTAAAAAATTCAGAAAAAGGATTGGAAATAGTAAAGAAAAAAATTGTCCTCTAGTGAAAACCACTTTGTTGGCACTTTGGGCAAGTACCTCAGTGAAAATCTAGCAAACAGGCGCCTTGCATAAATAAGCACTTTCCATCCACCAGGGTCTTTATGGCTTGTTCAACATCATCCCTCCATTTCACTTCCATCATTCATCCACTTGCATTTGCACCATAGCTTGGTCCTGTGTTCACATCATGATCCCTCCTAGTACTACTTGGCCCATCCTCAAGGTCAGTTTGTCCTACCTTTATCGAAGTAGTCTATTACATCATGCTGGGGGCATGTTTCTTATTGGATTGGATTCGTGTATGATCTTAAAGTCCTCAAAATCAGAAAATCCAAAAACATCAGAAAATCAAAAAATCCAAAAACATCCAAAAATAGGTCAAAAAGTCAAAAAATAGAGTCGTCTTGTCGAGCTATGCCATCTCTAAGCTTGAACATAGGCAAGGTTGATGTTTGATCATCCCACGAGACATTTAGGTCAGTCCTATATGAGTCCATCATAATAAACTGGCATTCATCATGTATATCATTATCTGTAAATCAGTCAAGTCATCAGTCAAACTATGTGGTCTCTACGTGTATAACGTAGGCAAAGCTAATCTGTTGATCAGCCCCCGAGGCCCCTAGGATAGGTCTTTAGGTTAGTCTCTTGGTCAAAATCTCAGAAAACCCAAAACATTGAAAAATTGAAAATCAAAACATTTGTAAAACCTTGAAAAATACCAAAAACAGCCTCAAAACTTTGCAAAACATCAAAAACATCCAAATATTTGAAAAAAACCATTCGCCTCATCTTGCTTGCACCTGCAATAAACACCACTCATAATAAACTGATCGTCATCCTCAACCTTTGGTGCAACATTTAGAAACAAGTTTAGTAGGTTAAAAGTGAAAACTCAAAACGTCAAGTCTCAGGTTTAAGTTAGTACGTAAACAAGTTGGTCAATTCTTTGTGTCGATAGTTCATCATCCAAATAGTCCCATATCAATCATTTGATAACATCATGTCCTAGGATGTATCCTTCCTACAAGGGGCATTATTTATCAGCAAGAACACTTTGGATAAATGAAATGACGTACCACCATCCACTAACATGTCCTAGGATGTATCCTTCCTATAATGGGCATTATCTTTTGGCAATAAGTTTCGGTTCTTATCCTTAAAAACACATTCCCTTTTGGTTAGTAGTATTGAAGAACATCAACTTGTTTGTGTGCTTTATCTTTGTCTTTTGACTTATCTTATTGCGCTCAATCCAAGGACCTCTCGATGATATCCGAACGAAGGATTTAGAGAGATAGGAATGGGGCAATGGTCATTATTCTTTTGTCTGTTGTGCTTGTTGGACGTTCTTGTAAAATAACTTGGCGAATACTTGCTTTGTTAGATATGTATAGAGGATTTTTTGGACAACTTGTTGACTATTGCATTGATTGGTTATACCTTTCCGTGTTTTGGTCCGAGATGTTTGAAACTTCTAAAGTGCATCCTAGCAAGGTTTTTGTATGTTAGGTGTGAATAGGAATACTCCTATCTATTTTTCGATTCAAATTCCATCACACTAAGTACAATGCCATACTGGTCCTTTATACCTTGATGCATCGTACTTATGCGTGTTATCAAACATAAGGTAAGTGACCCTTTTAAAATCCCAATCCTTGATAAGCAAATCATTCATCTATCATCATCATTTCTCATCATCATTTCTTATCATCATCTCTCATAATGTTGGCTTGTTGGATCCTCTTGTCATCATCTAATGTCTTCTTTTTCGCACTAACATCACAACATGAATAGTTAATCATCATCACCAATACATCCATCATGCATCCATCATGCATTCATCTTGCATCCACAAACCATCAATATTCTGCATATCATCTCACATGCATAATCATCATCATAATATAGATCTGTTAATCACATCATATCATCATCATAATATAGATCTATTAGTCTAAGCATCTCCTAAATCATCACATTTTCATAAATCATACATTTACATAATCACATCATATCATCATCATAATATAGATCTGTTAATCTAAGCATAATCATAGCATATCACATCATCCATCTCATACATCAAATCATCATTTAAGTTGTTTAAGATAATATATATGTGTTATTCTAAGCATCTTAAAATCATCCCATTTGCATCATCATCCATAACTATCCATTTTGAACCTCTTTATCGCGAGATTGACCCTCAATTAGAATATTTTCTCTCGATCTCTCGATGGGGCAATGTACTAGTGTACTTTTTTCCATTGGGGCAACCGAAAAAATAAATTTTTTTTGAACTTTTGATTGTGGAAAATTTATTCTTTGAACCAACGCAACAAGTACATTGCTTCAAAGAGGGGCAAAATGTAGACATGCAAAATTAACATTATGCATTCAATCAGGTTAATTCATCAAGCAAACTAGGCTTCACATGCATCCACTCATTTAATTAATCAAGTTCACCTTCATCCATTCATCAAGTAATCTCATTAATTTCCATCTCCTAAGGTCATTAATTTAAAATTAAATAAACTTTATCATCAATATTTTAATCAAATAATTCAAACATTCATCTAATTAAATCATAATGCATATTCCATCCTTTTTCTGAATTAAATAAATCAAATATTTAAGTCATAAAAGTAAAAGCATCCTAATCATCATTAAGCTAACCTAATCCTAATTAGCCTAACCTAATCACCCATCACATCCTCTAGATAATCCCACTTGCACGAATGATTCAATTTATTGATTTATTAAAATCATCATTTTTACTCAACATGGCATTTATGGGGAATATTCCATCAAATTTGAAAAATATGACAAGTTGACTTGTCCCCTCCAACATTGCAATAAATTCTCAATTTCATGTCCCCCTCTCAAAATTTATTACACAAATTTGAATTTGAAACTCCCTCTCATGGGCACATTTCCCAAATCTTGCACACCCTTCAGCCTATCACAACTTGACAAGTGGCCTTCTTTCATTGGCTTACATTTAGTCCCGCATTCACCCATTTGCCCAATCTCTCATCAACAAAATCTATAAATAAAGGCCTCATGCTTCATCAACTCATCCACATTTTACATGCAAAGTTACTCTCTTGGTTTGAGAACTAATTTTGCTCTTCATCTCCATTGCATCTCATCATTCTAGCTTTTGAACAAGGATTGGAAAAGGGTCATTTGCACATTTGATACCAATCCACTATGGAATAGGTACTTGCTATTTTTTTCATGTTGCTTTTAGTTTTCTCTTGACATTTGTTGCATTTTGAAGCATTTACAAGGTATTTCATAGGAGTGTTCTTGAAGAATTTCTTGATACTAACCCATGTATGAAGTTTAGTGTTTGCAGATTTTAAAAGGATCCTCTCAAAAATCAAATATGAATAATGTATAATGTTCTTGTGTCTTTCATAATATTCAAATGCAGGTAACGCATTCTTTCTCATCAAATATTTTTGAAGCCGGGTACCAACAACAACCACTGAACTAGTCGGATACTCAAAGATGTCATCATCAACTCTAGGATGAACCAACTTATGTTCTCTCAATACATTTAGCCAACCAGTACTCTGTCTCCTCTTCATTCTCCTTAGGTGCAACAACAACATACACATGTCTTGGAAAAATAAATAAAAAATTTAATAAAGAGTGACTTATATTTAATTCACATATAAAAATGCATACATATAAAATTCAAATCAATAAATAATGTACCTTCTTGTACAAGATCTGAAACACGAGTATAATCATCTGATGTGAACACTTTATTATCTTCAATTGTTGTTCCATGTTGAACATGTGTTGATGTAGGTGTTAAGACTCTTTTTTGCAATTGTTTGACCCATTCCGTATTTTCACATGCTCCTAATCACCTGCAATACAAAATTGACAAAAGCATGCCAACTCCCTTGTTCATATTGTCCATGTGTTTGCATTTGAACTCTTAAATGAATGCCATTTTGCAAGTCCATTAATTGTTTCACAATCTTGTCGAGAAAAAATATCATTTTCTTCAACTAACCAAAAGAAGCATTGAATTATTGAGATCTCACTTATTCTTGTAGATAATTTGGTATTGCACCAATCTACAATTGCATGTGCATCTCTAAATTTTGTAGTATCCTCAAATTTTAGTTGCTCTCTAGCAAGAGCTCTTTTCACACATGCACCTGCTCCATCATGTTCTCCCTTACCATGACCAGCTTCAAAAAATCCATATGTGTTGGACATTATTTTCCTTATGAACTCTACATAACCAATAAAACATTCTAGCATTTTTGAATTGACCTATGGAATTATCTGACCATATGAGATGTTCCAGCATTTGAATTCCTCTCTCTTTTAAATTTTTATAAAATATATCAAAACAATACTGAACAAACTTAGATGAATGGAATAGATTATCACTTACATAAAAATGGTACTCTCTCAAAAAATTTATATTATCTTCTGTACTATCATTTGCATGTCTATAAACAATGTGAACAAATATAACTACTTGCACTAAATTATAATACTATGATTGAATTTCTTCTTGAGGAGCAAGAGTATAATTTTCAGCAAAATCAACAATTGACAATATAGTTCCAATTGGGAATGTGTTTTTACATAAACAAAATTGATTATCAAACCAATGAGCATACTAAGAGTGTTGAACATATTTAGGTACAATCTTATCTTTAAATTCATTAATAAATGCATGCACACTAAATTTTTCCATAGTTAGCTCACAACGTTTTCCAGTTTTTCCATCTTTTAAAGAATACTCAACATTTTTAAATTTTTTTGCATCCACTAATTGTTTTCCAAATTCATCTAAACTACTTTCATGCATACATTCTCCTAATAATGAAAAGTTACCACATCTATCGCATTCTCCAAAAATGCATGCTTTTAAATAAAATAAGTTTCCATTAGAGGGCTCACAAAACAAACCTACTATAAAATCTTTGATTCTTTCAGGTGGCATATTAATACCACAAATGTCCTGCATAATTTGGTTAGCATGCAAAGTGAATCGTATATATCAAAAAATATCATAATAATAATGAAATTGTACATGAGTCTTACAACAACAAGAAATTCATTTCTTATTAATTGGAACATACCAAGTTTTACACTTTTTGAATGATCTTTTACTTATGTTAATATTCAATGGTAAGATTGAAGCATCTAATTTCTTTTTATATAATTCATTTTGAGTCATATCTAAGAGATGCTTTGGATGAGGTTCACGAATTTTGGAACCCACTCTTAATTTTAAGACTTCTCTAATGTTAGGTGATACTCTTGTATTATCCTGCCAAAAATTTTTGATTAAAGATTTAATTTCATTAGTTAATTTCATGTCTAATCTTGGGAGTCTACCACTAAAACTCCAACATTGATTAATTGGATCCTTTTCAATACTTTCTCTTCTTTTAGAAACTCTTATCAAAATTTTAGGATTTACTTTTATGCATTTACTAATTATCTTACTTAACATTCTTTTATTTGAAGTTGCTTTATCAACTAGAGTAGTTGTTATTGCACGATGATCCACATTCTTATCTTTTGATTGAATTTTCTTACCTATAAAATCAACAACATTAGCAACACTAGATATGACTTGTTCTACTGAATCATCTTTCTTTTTTGGTTTTACAAAAATGCCTACTTTTTTCATCACTTTTCTCATTTTCGACATTCTCATCAATTGTACCAAGAGTTGACATTGGAATCCTAATTTATTTCTATAAAAAAATATTTTATATATTCTATTTCCATAAGTTCTAATTTTTCTCCAGGAAACTATACCATGAAGGTTATCTAGCACATCTTTTTCAATTGTAAAAAAAACATTTTCACCTTCATCCATACAAGGGGTTATTTTCATTTTCAAATGTAAAAGGGATTTCATTCTCATTTGCATTCTCATAAGATATAATGTCATCATTTTTTTTTTTTTGCATTGTTTCAACCCTAGAATTATTGATATCATCAATGGTGTATCCAATTGTGTCTGAAAAAGAAATATCAATATTATCAAAACTTGGGTTTGAACACATACCTAGTTAGATTGTTTGAATAGGTGCATTTTCCATATCATTGGGAGGTGGATTTGAAGACATACCCGAATTTGTTTGCATAGGTGCTATTTCCATATCATTCAAAGTTGAAGTTTAAGGCATAGCTGGGTTTGTCTCCATAATTGCATTTTCTTCCATATTCACCATCTCTACATTTGCATCATCTACATTCATTTCATCATTCATGGAATCCTCTTCAACATTATTAGAACTATATGCTTCCAAATTTTTCATTTGACAAATCCTTTCTCTTCTATCCCTTTGTCTTTTTGCCTCCATATCTCTATTTACTTGAATTTCTTCAGGTGTCATTAACTTTCTACATCTTTTTCTTTGTCTTTTCTTATCACCCATGGTTACCAAACCCTCTTTGATGACAAAAAAAATGATTCAAGTAACCTATTTTCAAATTTCCACCTCCAAATATTTAAATAAAACTATGTAGTATGAAGATCCTTTTTTCTATAAACTTTGAACTACAAAATCCTCATGAATACATCCAAAAATTCTCTTTTTCCAAATCTTCTTGTAAAAAGTTCTTGTACTTGATTCCACTTCAGAAAATTCAACCTGCACTTTGTCTCTTCCAACAATTTGAATAGAATATGCCCTGCACAAGACAAATTTTAAATAAAAAATGTAAAAAATGGCACTTTTGGACCGTACTACAAAAAAGGAATGTTGCAGAAAAAATGTGTTTTATCAGTATTTTCCAAATTAGTAAAAAATGGCTATATCAAAAACATGTATGCGTTATGAAACACATAATTTTTTTTTTTTTGGAATGCGTATGCGTTATATAATGTATACATGTTACCTTTACCCAATAGGTAAATAGATAACGCGTGTGCATTATGAAACACGTACGTGTTTCATTTAAATAACACATACGCATTTTAGTAATGCATACACATTATTTATAAATTGAATTCCCAATCCACAAGTAGCCTTGGTTTTAGGCTTGGAAAAGGTTTGGTAATCTAAGCCTTAGCCTTTGACCTGCAACTACAAAACTAAGGCAGATTGAAGAAGAATGTCCAACTTTGGCAATATGGCTGATGGACATTTTTTTTGAATCAATCTATAAAATTAAAACTCATTAGAGAACATGATGTCTACTTTTCAAATATATAATTTTTATTAATATTGGATTATATTTACTATTTTTTAATTAATTTCTAAGCAAACTAGTCCTTAAACTTGAAAAATCAGGCTTTTTTTGTTTTTTAATAACTTTTTTTTGGTTAAGTTCTTGTAAAAAAAATTATATGGCATCAAACTTCAGACAATTCTCTAAACAATAATTTTATTTTTAAATGATTAGTTTAGGTCCAATTATGTTGTCCATACACGTCGATTTTTAAAAACAACAGAGGCCAATAAAAATTCAATTAAAAGAAAAACATTCAGCAAAAAATTACAAAAAAAATCCACATCAATCTTCATGTTGATAGCTTTCCCAAAGGAATTAGCAAAATAATTTTATTTTGGTCAAAAAGTGGTGTCTGTACATGTGATTGGTATGGTAAGAAAATGACTTTTAAAAAATATTTTTTATAAATCCCTATCAAAATTTAATTTTTATAATCTGGGTATTTGAATAATTTACATATTTAGAAACTAGATTCAAAATTCTAAATTTCATATTACTGACTTTTTTTAAGATTCATTGTGTAAGTGCCTCAAATTTTCAATCTAAGTATGACAAATTCTGAAAAACAACAAAAACACTTCCACTTTTTGAGCTTTTTGTGTACCCAACTTCTTGCATCAACCCCTATACTAGGACTCATTAGGCCAGATGGGTGATTTAGTCCTAGTATTAGGATTTAACTGATATTTTGTAGCCTCTAGAGATCTTATGTAGCTTTTTTCTTGCCCAATTTTCAAGTCTACAAGTCTGAAATCTGGCCTGAAGGAGAGTTTCCATGAAGATGACAACTTTTGCAGCTTTGTCTCCAAAGGATCTTCAATCTCCAATTGACCTAGATTTTCAAACACACATCAAGAGGGTAAAATGTTGTTTTGTTACAGAATATGGGTATGCCTTGAGAAAAGACCTCATTTTGGTAATTAAACATAACTGAAATGAAATAGAAAAGCATGAAGGAATGATGAATGAATAAATACAAGGTTGCAACTCACCAAACCCTTGAAATGAAGGCTACAAACTTGTGTGAAATTTCTTCAAAAAATGTAGATCTTGACTCTTGATTGAAAGCTTGAAACTTTATCTTGAATTCTTACTAAAATCATGAAAACCTACATCACAAATGTTAGCTCACAAACACACATGATGCTTGAATCTTGAATGTAACTCTAAATGCTTGATGATTTGTTCTTGAATGCTCTTGATCTCATAAACTTTCTTTAGGAATTGCTTAGATGACTTGAGAACTTTCTAGGAGAAATTATGTGAAATAACCTTGTATTTATAGTTTTTTATGCCTAATTTTTCACATTTACAACACTACAAACCAACAAGAAATCTAGGATAGTAAAATCCTAACAAGAATTTGATTTAAAATAGGTTCAAGTTAAAGCAAGACTCATATAGGTTGGGCATATGAGCCCAATGGCTCAAACATGGGACATAGATTTCAAGAAGTGTATTTTTCAATGTAATGTCTAAAATGAGGTCCCGAGACCTAGGTGGGACCCATACGCCGAGAATGGTGTATGAGTCCCAGATCCCTAGATCTCAAACACATAGCCAAAAGCATTAAGTTATGATTTTTCATTTATTTTATTAAGTGTCAAGATTATCCTCATAAAAATGAAGTTAATTGGGCTTGTGGATGCAAAATATGACTAATTAACACATAAATAAACCTAATTTTAATAGGGAGGGTCCAAGCAATTGTGAAAATGTAAAGGGATACATTTTTCTACACTACATAAGGTGCAACTGATTCACCCCCATCTCAGTTATCTTGTGTATTCAACAATCACATCAAAATGAATCTTATTGAAGATTCACATGATCCTTCCTTAATAGATCATGCATTTTTTTTCTCTTGGTATGCTTGGTTTACATGTCTATGAACCATTTTCCTATCATTTTATCTAGTTTTTTACGTCAATCATAATTATATGACCTATTGTGCAGTCTCTAGCCCTCATTAAAATGTGTGGAAAATTAATAAGAAGGTACCCCTTTTCTTTTTTTCAACTTTACAATAGAGATACTTTATAGATCCTATCAACTTGTCGAATTTGCCCTCTGGATTGAAGGGCTTACTAAAATTTTTTGCACCTAGTCTATGAATTTGTATATCAACACTTTAATGCATGTACTAGATGCTCTCATTTTTCTCTCTATATTACTAGTCATGCCATAGCTTCCATTAAATCTTTAGGGTTCGTATCCCATATGAAGTAACCCAAATTGACATCAAATGCCCCACAATCTAAAACAGGGCACGATGATTCAATTGCTCTCATATGAAGATGAAATTTCATAATTTTAATCATAAACCTATTAGTGAAATCAACTATTTCATTGGCCCCTTTCTTAATAGTAGTCAATTCATGGATTATAAATTTTGGATCCATGTTTTCTCTATACTATACTATACTATAAAAGCCTTCATAAAATCATCCCACAAAGTGCTAATATCTATAAGGCTCTAATACCCATCTTTTGTGCCTTATTCTAGTGATTGCAAGAAAAAATTCATAATAACATCTTCATCTTGTATTTCGTATCCATTTGTTACATTGAAAAAACATCTTAAGTGGTCGTCACTAGTGACAGTGTTATTCACTAGAATTTTGGTATCTTTCCCCTAATCTCATTTTTAATTATATTAGGATATCCTAGAATGCCATAAAATTCAAGTTACATACACCTTTGTGTTCCTAGTGACAACCTTATTGGAGAAATTTTGAGCATGTCTTATAGGGTTGAGTTTTATGTTTTAACTTACATTTTTCTATTGATGGTTTTTTTTGCTTTGGATTTTTTTAATTCTATGGCACATTGTATTCATGTTGTTTTGGAAAGTTTTATGTATTATTTTAATTTCCTATCTATTATTGCGAAATATTCTTATTTTGATTTATTTGTTGTGCATTTTGAGTAGTTTGTTTTTGCTTTAGCAATTATGTATCCAAAATAAGTTTCCCTTGTTTCAATTCAAGTTTTTCTTGCTTCAATATAATTTGTCTTTTAATTTCTTGTTGCCTATGTCTTTGATGATCAATAAATTCTACCTCTTGATCTATAACTATCTTATTTCATCCTCTAACTATGCGGTGTTGTCAACACAATGAAACTGAAAGTCTAATTCTTATTCTGAGAGGATGTAAAGAATTATTTTATTATTTTATTTATTTTTTAATACAACAAATTGGTTCAAGGTGCAAAAACCAATTTAACATTTCAATGGTGTAGTCGTTTCATTCCATTTGAATTCCATAATCTTATGCGATATGAAACTGTGTCAGAAAACCCGCGGTTATGACTTTAACTGTAACAAGGGGACTTCACAAATAAGAAAGAAAATGGAACTGCTATCATTTCCCCCAAACATGACCCTAAAATAACAAAAAACATATTTAAAAATATTAACCAATTGATACCATTATAACTATTATAATTATAATTATTATATTATAAATATTAAAATATAATTTTAGTAAATATTTAACATATATAAAATAAATATAAAACACAAAATAAAGTAACATTATCATCATCGAAATTATAAATATTAATCAATTATGATTATTATAATATTTTAAAATTATTACAGCTGAGTGGACAATATCAACCACCTTGTGCCATGTGAATAGTGAAAGCTAATTATAGCGGAAAATTCCAGCAGACAGACGATAAGGGACTACGTCCTTAACACACTAGAAGCATATAATGATAATAGCCGTTCGATATTAACATAAAAATAAGGAGATTACATATAATAAACAACCCCAATAAATAAGATTAGTGTTGATGATTAAATGGTGAATATCGTATAGGTGGTATCAGTGCTAAGCGTAAAGGTTGATAGTCACAGAAATAGCGAATGAGTAAGGTACCCCTTTACCGATCTGTATATGCATGCGAATACTGGGAGGATTCAGAAATAGCATTCCCTTTCTGGAGTCAAATCTGCACCCTTTATAATTACAGATCATATATATACTCTGATTAGTTATACTCCCATATCTTTCATTATCCTCAATAGATAATAGAATCTGATAACTGAGTGTATTAATCTTGAATTTGCTCATAGAGTATATTTTATTAAACTATTGATCCTTAAGCATCCTCTGGAGACAAAGATTAAAGGCAAAATTATCAGAACTCCATAAGGGGACATTACAACTGAGCCCAGTACAACATATGGAGCCGAAACATCATTTAATTTGTCAAACAGAAATGTTGTAGTCTTTCATCGCCAAACAAAATAAGGCTTGAAACTGTAATCAACTGCAACAAATTTTATGCAGCGAACCAAGAAAAAGAGAGCGATTTTCAAAACAAAGAAGTGTGATTTGGCAAAAGAGATCGACAGGAACAGAATGAGACAGCAGTTGTAAACCGACAGAACAACAAACAACGGAAACATGAATTAAGGACCAAAAATATCGTCATTATCCAAGATAGAGGCATTATCAGATTCCATAGTCCCCATTAAATGGGTGGTACTCACCATCACGCTGTCATAGTGAAAGTCCTCAGCGCCCACCCACATCAACGCTGGCGAAGGAGGAACGCTATGCTTGAAATCACCGTAGTCCGGAGGGCCGACTGCAGCAATGGAAACTGAAACCTGCTCTAACACATCTTTCAGTTAGGGGGATAAAAGTTTCGGGATAAATGTGAGGATTTTGTTGAGGCAACCGATTTTGGTTTTTACAGAGTTAAGCGTAGGCTGCTGAGAAACCGGCTGATCATCTTTGGTACGCTTCACAAGCGGTATCATCGGGGGCCGCCAATGTAATGTTTTTGTGCTTTGATTAGTCTGGGCAGTGGTGCGGATCGGGGCCAAATGAGTGGACTGTGGATTCTGATCCTTAGAAGCGGATGCGGTTGCCGTTGCGGTTTGAGTTGCAGTTGCACCACCATATGTTGTTATGTTGTTTATCCGCAACTGAATCCACAACATATGGCGGTGCAACTGCAACTGGAACCGAAACCGAATCAGAATCCCTCACCACTGTCCAGGCTAATCAAAGCACAAAAGACATTGGCGGCCTTTAAGAAACACCGCTTGTGAAGCGTACCAAAGACGATCAGCTGGTTTCTCAGTGATCTGTAAAAGCCAAAATGGGTTGCCTTAACAAAATCTCCACATTTGCTACACTTTATAATACCGCTTGTGAAGCGTACCAAAGACGATCAGCCGATCTCTTAGCCGCTATGCTTGATTTCTGTAAAAGTCAAAATGGGTTGCCTTAACAAAATCTTCGCATTTGCTACGCTACTGATTTCGATGCCTAGGAGCTTTATTTTAATGGGACTAACCGGTCCACATGGTGGTTTATGATGCTAACCTCTTCTTGATTTACCTACACATGGAGGTGGGGGTATTTTTATCTATACACCTTTAGTATGCAATTCTCGAGAAATAAATCTCTCTTCTACCAACATTTATTCCATTTCTAAGCATACCATAATCATATCTAAGGTTTCCCCTATCAGTGTTAACCATGTTTTAAGTTGAATCATCACTCCTCTACTTGACGTACCCTATGGGAAAAAATTACCCTCCAAAAGATAGAAAAGATGCATGAAAATTATACACATGAAGAAGTACTACTTCTTTCACTAAGTACAATATATGATTTCCTCCATAAGAGAGAAAATGATAGAAGGTCTATCAGACCCCTCATAATACATGTCTTACTACATTAAAGTTGGATATTTGACAGAGGATGCAAATTTAGTTCCAAGAATGCTTCACAATGTTCCTTCCCTTAGGTAAGAAATGAAACCAAGTGAAGATGCAGGATATCTTCCCATGTGAGAAGATGTATGTAAGATCTTGAATAGAGTTGATGCTCATGCAAGAATGATGATGAAGGTGCCCATGATGTCTTCGAAGTGTGCTCATGTGTTCCCATGTCGATGCTGAAGGATGTCATAATCAAATCAGGTTCATGCCTAATAGATGAAGATGATGAAAATCTAGAACCATGTGAAGACAGATGTAGAGCATGAATATCCAAAGCGACCAATGGTGATGTAGCTTCATTGAAACTGTCATCAAATAGAAGATTGATGTCCTCAATGTGTGCTTTTAAGTCAACAGTGCGAGACTCTACAAATAGACATGGAGGTATATAATATTGGTTTCTGGGTTTATTTTGTAAGTAGTTAATTTCATAGAGAAAGACTAAAATCTTCTTAATGTCATGTGTCAGGTGTGAAAGCATATGAATCACTTGTTGAAGGAACCATTTTGTATTCATCCAAAAAATATTTTGTTCTCTTTTTATGTTTCTTGCATGTGTTTTTTTTAGGCTCTAGAGATGTAGCTCAGCTCTTTCCTTTGCACTTTTCATCTATTTTGATGATTATAGTAGATTGTCCTCATAATTTTTCATGTAGATCTGTTTGTAACCTTATTTTCTACCTATCAATTTGCAAACGAGTCACATATTAAGGACCATTTCACTAACTTGTAGTCATCGATTACTTCATATGTTGTAGGTTGTGTCTGTGTGTCAATAAATCCTGATGATTGCAAGAACTTTAATCCTACAACTGTACCCAATCTTTCTCAAGTAAAAGTCTTACCTTATTTTATAATACTTTAAATGGTTAATTGAAGGCACTTCTTTAGATTTGAGATAGTTGAACCCTGGATTAAAATACGGTATTAGATGGGCAGTATAATGATAAAATTGAGGTCCATTGAACACAAATTATGAACATAATTTACTAGCTATGAATAGTGTTACAATTATAATTATGTCTCCTTTACCTACCTGTGCATTAATGTAAAAGATATCAGATATTGGAAGTTCGTTATATGTCTCATGTATGTGTTAGTATTTTAATTTTGTTTAAGTTGTTCAAGAGCTTGATTAGGTCAAGAATATGCTCTACAAGCTCTGTTCTCTTGACACTGCTTAGTAGTTTCCCTACACATTTTCTCTTCAATCTAGATGTTTCTTAACTTCTTCCCTTGTTAGCCCTTGGTTGTTCTCAACTATAATGCTTTTTCTATGCATCTTGTAGTCTGTATGTATGATCAGTCATCTCTTATGAATCATGGATAACCTTTCATGGAATTGTTGTTGTAATTAGACAATTGCCATTGTGAGAATAATCATTCAATTTGTATGGAAGTAAGTATTTTTCATATTATTTGACTTGGTATTGTAAACTTGTCTTTACAGGATTCCCTCGAGGGAAACAATAGAACTGTGATGATAGGTAGAGTTGTACAACACCATAAATCATTTGGAATTATCAATATATTGCTTATAGAATACTCTGTGCAAGCAAAATGGAATGTGGAATGACAATTGATCTCAAATTCAAATTTGAATATAAGTACATTATACACAAGAAGATGGTATCTATTCTATGATTTAAAGAACCCCAAAATAAGAAAATTAGTAGGTTTCATTTGTTTACTTGCTCTTAGATACTTGTTTAATCAACAAGACCCTCAGAATGTCTTGTTGATAACCAATATTGTTCAAAACTCCTGAAGAGGTCAGATTAGTGTGACATTGGATCTGTCTTGCCGACGAAAGTCATCAACAAGACATGGACTATCAGAGTGAGTTTTCTATCCTATGCTAATGATTGATCTCTCACCGATGGGTTGGCTTCAGTGGTCATCGCCAAGAGTCTCCACGATGGTACATTTCAACAAATATATATTTTTTTTAAATGCATTCTTTCATCATAATTTTGACGAAAACCACCGACAAATCACCAAAAAGGTCTGAAAAAGTTGCTATAGCTGCAACAAAGGCTTTGTCGTAACTCCTTTCCCATTTTGTCACACTTTCGATGAAGGCCACTGATGAATCATAGAAAAGGTCCAATGAAGTTGCTTAGCTGCGATGAAGGCTCCATCGCAACTCCTTGCCCATTTCGTCGCACTTTCAACAAAGTCCACCGATGAATCACATAAAAGGTCCAACAAAGTTTCTTAGTTGTGGCAAAGGCTTCATCATAACTCCTTGCCCATTTCATTACAATTTTCACGATGACCACCAATGAATCACAGAAAAAGTCTGACAAAGTTTCCTAGCTGCGACGAAGGCTTTGTCGTAACTCCTTGCCAAGTTCATTAAAATTTTGATGAAGGCCACTGAAAAATCACAAAAAACGTCTGATGAAGTTGCTTAGCTGCAATGAAGGCTTTGTCATAACTCCTTTCCCATTTTGTCGAAATGGCAACAAACTTCTGGTGTTGTTTCAACACTTCAAAAGAGCCATTGCAATTGCATTTTGGTTGTAATTTGTTGGTGGATACACAAAGTTTTCATCAATATTATGATGAACATCCGAGTCATTTTATGATGCTGCTAACCAATGAATCGATGCCATTATTTCAATGTTTAATTAGTCATCAAAATTTTGATGAAAAAATAGCAACAAAAATGTTTTCGTCAATTTGTCAATTTTCTAACAAATATTTTTTGAATGACTGGTGAACATTCGTCAGAAAATGGAGTCAAATTCAGTAGTGGTAGGTTTAATTTTTACATAAGTTGGCTTGTGTTTGCATTTGTGAATAAGAATTTTCATTGCCTCACCTGCTAAACCTTCTTTTACACACCCAATACAAACCCTTTTATCTTGATTAAAGAGATAGACCCAATTTCTCGAGAAGGAATCTCCTTACTCTATAAATGCACATAACTATTCAGATCAAAAGTGAGTGATTGCTTATCTTCCACCAATACAAAAATCTCTTATGTGCCCTTCTCTTTTAAAATCTTGTACCACCTGTGGTTGCAACTCAATCTCTTGGATTGCCATTATATCCTCCAATGAATTTATTGAAATCTTCCATTAACTTCAATCCAATCGTATCTTGGTGTCTTGTCCATACCTCTATCTTTTAAAATGATAATTTTGTGAAGCTTTTCCTTTAAAAAATTTTACATGCTTTTCACATGCATTTCATATTTTGCATGTTTGGATAATTTACCTCTGCTAAAATCCTTCTCAATGAATGAATTTGGTGAACGCTTCACAATTGTAGCATTTTATGTAATGACATTTCATTGTGATTTGGTGGATGTCCATACTCTCTACCCATCATATGTGAGGAGGCATTCGAGATGCAAATAACATTCAACAACCATTGAACATATCCATTTTGTGCATATTGCTGTCCCATTTCACTCCATGAGATTACACTACCATGAAGCCCCTATTAAATATCCAAGATACTAAGAGGGGGGTGAATCAGTATCTTCTTAAATTTTCTAAACAAATACCATCCAATTATTCCAAAGCATAGAATAGTAAATACAATCAAGATCATTAACAGAACATGAAATCATCCAACACATGAACACTAGGGTTTCTATGTGGAAAACCCAAAGAGGGAAAAACCATGATGAGTGTTAGCTCACAATATAGTATAGCGAGTTATAGAATATTACAAAAATGTGGTGGGTCACTGCCATGACTCACTGTCTAAATACAAAGGTTCACTATCTAGAAAATTACAAAGACAAATGGCTTACAACCACAAAGTGAACTGATAATATACACCTAACTAGTCTTGATTTAGTTATGGTTATGCTCAATAGACTAACTTACAACACTTCATCATATTTGTAGTTCTTCACATTCGCATTCACAACTCAATCACATATCTAGATTAGTCTTCAAAAACTATCTAATATATATATACCTAATCTGTCTGCAAGCATCAATTAGGTTGGCCTAATTAGATTCATTTCTTATTCATCAAAAATACCAACTTTTGGCCACAAGTATTCAAAAAATATTCCAAAAATTAATTCATCCACACAACACACTACATCATGTCGGCATAGAGCTCATATAACTACAAAAACAAATTTGATTCACCATTACATAATTTATCTGTTAGGTCGGCCAAAGATAGACTAAATAGCAAAATTGCGATCAATAGAATAATGAAAATACACCATACGAGCATCTAAATACATGAAATCTTGAATTTACGTGCTCCCAACATTCATAAAAAAATTCCAAAAATTGATCGCAACAATAATCACTAGCAAACAATTGTAGACCAAAATACTGGTTCATATACCAGACTGAAATACTAGAACACATTCAGACTTGATCTTGTAGTTGAAACTTATATATCATGGTGACATCAATGACAACACAAAATAGAAAAATTAGATGTTCTTCTTCATTTTTCCAACAATCTCCCTCATTGTCATTGATAGCAACATGTGCCAAAATTTCAAAACAAAGCTTGCAAAAAAAACTCCAAAACTTTTATTTACAACACTCTCCCCCTAACACCAATATTTCACCATTCTTCACTGTCCCTTTGACATCAAGGACAAAGGGTGTTCCAAAAAATGAAGTATGGAAACAAAGAAAACAAAGAAACATACATTAACCAAAGGATGGCAAGCCTTGAAGCTCCTTAAGAATACCTTCCCATGCAGATTTACCATTCTCCCAACTTACCTTTGCACCAATCAACATTTTGTTTAGGAATTACAACTCTACCAAAGTTTCTTCTGCACTATCCGGAGTATCAGGAATCAAATTTATCTTCTCAAGTTTTTCTACATTTTCTAGAGCCTTGCCAACTAGAGTGTACTCTACTCTTATGATGTCACTTAATTGATCAAATCTTTTGATAATATAGATTCCTTCTACTTTTGTAAAACAAAGAATTTATCTTTATGCACATAAATGACATTCTAGGTTGATATATCTTTGTCTTTGGATATACTGTAAGTATTGGAGACAGCAGTCAGCTGAGACTCAATGGCTCATCCATAACATTCTTAATGTTCTAGGTGGCATCAGGCCACTTCAAGAAATAAGAAAGAACAACATTTGCTTCCAACTCACATATCTTCATAGCTTCCAAGTTCTTTTCAACATTTAAGTGTGCTAAAGCACAGTTGTCATGCAATGCCAATAGCCTTTTCTCTGCTAGTTTCTCCTCAACCTCTTGTTTTGTCTTTTCACCAAGCCTCTAGAGGTATACTCCTTGAAAGAATCCAACAAAAATATCAAATTTTCAATAGAAGTGAGGGATGCATCAATAGATGCACTAGGTATGACCTCCTACAATGCCTTAAGAGCATCCTCTATGATTTATATTCTTTTCTGATGATTTTTAAGAATCTCCTTCCTTTTGGATGCCTATAATGCATCTCCTAACACCACTTTGTGGACCAAAGACATCTTCTCTACATCTACATACCCTTCAATCATAGGAAGTTATAAAAGATCTTGAGGAATTATTGGCTACAATATGATTTTTTTAGATAGTAGGCCTTTCAGTACATCATTACCAGAGGATGATTCTCTGAGAGACTTAAGAGATTCTACAATCTGCTTTTGAATTTCTTCATTTTTCCTAGCAAATTCCTCATTTTATTTTCTTCCTCTTTTCTTTCAATTTCTTCTTCCTTCTATTCTTCCACTTTCTCTTCTTCTTCTTTTTCCTTTGCTTCCCTTTTATCTTCATCTTTATCATTGTCCTTGTCATCTTTTCCATCGTTTCCTTCATTTCCATTTTTATTTTGTTCTTCTTATGGATTATCTTTTTCTTCTTCGTCCCACCTTTTCTCTCTTCAGAATTACCTTCTTCGTCATTTCCTTTTTCACCTTTAGTGTGCTATAGAGGAGCATCATCATGCTTTTCAAGCTCAACTTCACCTTCATTCTGCTTTTCAATTTTTGAAGGATCAATTTCACCACCAACACCATTTTCAACACCAATATCTTCAAAAATACCTACATCACCTATACTAGGAGGAATACCTTCCTCAACATTTTCAGCAATGACATCTTCAGGTATCTGCAGGATCATCATGGAAAAAATAGGCCCTTAAGTGGCAAAAAAATAAGGAAAATCAGAGTTAGGAAACTTGACATAAAAATTTGAATAAGTTATCTATATTATTTCAAAAATATGTAAGAATATAATTTGTAGAAAATTTAATGTAGTTTCTAAACTACTAGGTTTGTTTAAAAGACAAAGAAATCTATTTTGTGAAAATTTGACATTTCAATGTAGTAGTACTTAAATTCCAGGTAAAAAATAAGAAGTGTTTGTTTGACTACCCTAACCACAATAAAATGATAATATTTTTTATAATATTTTAGAGATAAGTAAAGGACTCATGTCCCGATGTGATGCATTATTTTATGTAATTTTTTTCCAAGTAAATAATTAATTATGAATTTTTTATTAAAACTTTGAAAAAATATAAATTTTTTGTATGTCTGACCACCTTAACTTGGCTAAAAAATCATGAAATTCAAATTTTTTTTTTAATCCTATATTATGCGAAGCATAGAATGTGACACATGTTTTGGATTCAAAAAATGTGATATTGTTTGAAATCTATAGATGCTTTTCAATCAGTCTATCAATCAGGACTTTAGATGTAATTTGAATAGAAAAGGAATAATAATTACTTATTAAATTCAAAGTAAAGCATAATTTATATTTTTGGAAAGTTGAGAATTTTCTTTAAAAACTTTTTTCGTTTCATCAATTTTGGGTAAAAAGAAAGTAGTCAGCCACATACCCATCATATTTCCACTTTTTGGCCCATCATGATCTTGCACATACCCCTTCATCAATCTTAAGCATGTCATATTTCTCTGTCATATCCTTTATTACCTTTGTTGTTTCCTTCCTTATCTTTATTTTTCTTTATCTTTTTTCATCAAAATATTAATTCTTTTCTTCATTCGAAACATATCTGCACAAATCTTCTTCAAAGTCTCCATATCATCTAAGGTCAGAGAAAACCCAAATTTATCAAAGGCATTGTTCTTGATGTTCTCTTCAAGTTCAACAACCTCTGATCTCCTTTTCATCATATTTTTTCACATATTATCAGGTACATCTTTCCTTACATCATCACATTTAACTTCCAAAATGATTACATATTGAATGAAAGTTAAAAGCAAAGTTTTCTTATTCTCTTTTCTAGTATTATCATAATATTCTATTGTAGGCTTTAGCATGTTCTCAAAATGTAATAAAGAATTGAGAGTTGCCTCAAATTTGAAACGGGGACCAGAACTTACTAGAATATCATGTTCTTCCCTTTGGTCCAGAGAGGCTTTAAGAAACACCTTAGACATCTTCTACTCTGGTTTGGTGTGCACATGAACACCAAATTTTTTCTTTTCCTCTTCATCAGAAAATGACACAACATGCTTTCTCTTAGAACCAACGACTTCCTTGGAAGCACCTTCACTAGAGAGAAAACTTCCTCTTCTTTTCCTCACCAATTTTGCAGTAGGGTCCTCTTCCTCTTCACTCTGATCATCTATGATGGTAATATTTTACTCCCTTCAAGATTTTTCTTTATTTCCTCTTTTTCTACAGGCCACCAAAGGAATTTATTTCCTCTTCCCAAATCTAGTAGTAGGCCTAGAGGAAACTGGGCATTTCCCTTTATAAACAATACTAGGTTCAACTTTTACCGTAGTAACTGCAGAGGGTTTAGCAGGAGTAGTCCTGTCGGATCTCCTCAGGCCAGATGATTCTCCCTCCATCTCTTCTTCCTTAGCCCTTCCTTGTGCAATCTGATCATTAGTGAATCCTACTTCTCTAAGCTTCCTTTCAACATTATTTCTTATTTTGGGCTTCATGTGTTCCATATGAACTTCCATAGTCTTTTCAGCATAAGTACCAATTCTGGGGTCATTGGGATCCTTCATATTTTTTAGCACCATTTATACATAACCCTCAGCTTCATCTTCTGTAATTTCATATCCCAATGGTTAAATCCATATGGTCCAGGGTTTTACTGCTTCAATCATACATTCATCGGAGGAAACATGAAATATGATGTCATTTTTATATTTCTCAACAATTTTCTTTTGAATCCTCTCTCTCATTCATGTTGCTCTTAAATACAAAAAGAATGCTATTAGATAATTTTCTTGAGCCATCAAATCACCCAAACTATATATGTAATCAAGGATTTGACGTGCCATTAGTTTGGATGAGTCCTAACACACTACCTCATTCTTTCCAGGAAGTCTCTTCATGAAATAGAACAACAAACATACAATCAATGAACCAAACTTAAAATCATACTTCATTTCTTTTGTAAAATTTAAATTATTAAGCAACTATTTCCAAAGGAGCTCAAATAAGTCATAGTCTACACCATTGACTAGCATATCAAAACCAGTATAAATAACTTTGGCTGAAACAAAGTTCTCTTTGTTGGTGAAGTATATTTTATGACCAATCATGATAGCAACGTACTTCACAACCAAATTAGAGATGGACTTTGTCGTTAAGGCTTTCTTGTTATATGTGGCTCCTATGAGTTCCATTACCACTTCATTCTTCATGGATTTCAATATAGGTACTGGTCCTTTATCCCAGAGGCTGATAACAGCCTTAATTTCCTCCTTAGTTATTAGATGAGGTCGGTCAGTCCACATGAATTTATTATGTATTCTACTTAGAACTGGTTTCACAAATCTATCATCCACCATAGAGCAAAAGTTAGGATTGTTGTTGCATCTGTCTAACCTCTTCGTAACCAGATTCAAGTATTTAGGTTTTACCAAGAAACTCTCTCCAGTAAGCTCATTCTACCAAATGTCAATCAATTTGCACTAATTTAACTCCTCAGTCTTTACTCAAATATACATTCATGTGTCCTCAGTTAGCATAACCCCATGAGGGATTGATGAGAAGGCGCCCATTGGGTCGTCTTCATAAACCTTCATAGAATACTTCTTATACAATGGCCTAGGTCTTTTTGACACTTTAACAACTATAAGGGTTGCCATTCTTCCAATTTCAAATTCAAACAACTCAAAGAAAATAAACCCATAATTGCAAAGAAAAGTAGAATACCTTTTGATCCAGGTGGATACTTGTGAAAAATTGGTGTTCCACATGCTCCATATTTCATCACCATGTCAAACATCTTGTCAAGAGTTTTCGACGCATTTTGAATAGACCAAATCCAAGTTCGTATGTGAAAGTTATAATGCTCTGTCAAAGTTGAGGGTTGAATATGATGATGTGGTAGGGATGATGATGTGGAAATAATGATGACGTGGAAAGACAACATGACTATTTAAATTTAAAATCTGAATTCCCTTATATTTAAATTATTAAACCTTTTAAGTTTTAAAAGCCCATACTATGAGATTTTTAAGGGGGTTTATAAAGATTCTTAAAGATTTTTAAGGATCTTAAAATATTTTTAGAGGATTTTAAAATATTTTAAGTGAGAGTTTTAAGGGCTTGAAATATCATTTTAAAACTAAAATTAACGTTAACCTCCAAACTTAAAACAAATTTAATCCCTTATGATTTTTATAGCCTGAAATTATGAGGGCCATGAATATACGGGAGACAGTTTGGTTTTATTATAGTTGTTAAAACTAATATTAAAACTAATCAACCTCTAAATGGCTTTCCTATGAGAAAAGACAAAAATAAATAAACAACATGGAACCCAAATGGAAGAATTTGTTTTTTTAAGGGGATAATGGTTGAGATTATTGTTTTATTTGTAAAAATAAGGGAAATTTGTTGTGAGCCCATTATTTTATTAAATATGGTGGTTTAACCCCATATGGGAAAATTATGTATAAAAAGGGGGGGAATTTAGGACTTGGAATAAGCAAGTGGTGACTTAGAGGTGGATTTTTCGAGAGAATTTTCTTCGAGAGTTTATGTGTTCAATTATGTGCTTCAAAGAAGTGTTATTCTATCACACTTGAAGGAGAGGAACTTTGTAACTCTTGTAAACCAGGAGATTCAACACTATTCAATTGAAGCCTTGTAATCTTTATTGGAGCATAATCAAGGATCGACCACTCTTTGGAGAGGGACCCGAAGACGTAGCCATATTGGTGAACTCCGTTATCAACTTGTGTTTTGTCTTCTCACTTCTATCTCTCTTATATTATGTTCATCACTCTGTTATTGCTTCGTTATTTCATCATTTTAATTATGGTTTCAATATCTTTAGTTTGATCATGGTTAAAGTTATTATTCATGTGCAACAATTCTAGATCCTAACATCAGATCAAGTGCCATCAAAGGTTTTTTATGAATGGTGTTTGCAGAGGTGAATGATAACCCGGTCCAGGAGCCAATGAGGTGAAGGCATGGTTGTAAAATACAATCCTGAGATTCGTAAATGAAGAAATTTGCCAAAGATAGAAGGATTGGAAGTTAGAAAAATTTTAGAGCTTGATGAGAAGAGTTTTCAAAAGGCTTTTCTTGAAATGAAGGTAATGGTAGAAGTTCTTTTTCGGGAAAGGCAAGAAAAGCTAGAAAGGAAAAAGCATGAAAAAGGAGATTCATTTAAGCGAGAAAATCATGTGGATCAGAAGGAGAAAGGGAAAAGACCAGGAGGTGGTGAGGAGCCTCCAAAAATTCCTTCTTCTCCATCTTCTCCTTCTTCTTCTACAGATTCTACTTCTTTTGCTAATCCTTTCAAGGTTGCACATAAGCCTAAAATTAAATTGGATGTAAAATTTGATCTACCTAAATATTGTGGGGAATTAAATGTTGAGAAATTAGATGTCTAGGTTCAAAAAGTAGAAGTGTATTGTAGAGTTCAAGGTCTCTTAGATGATGCTTCTAAGATCTAGTTAGCTACTCTTTTGTTGGGAGAAACAACTCTCACCTAGTGGGAGAGTAGAACTCAGGTAGAAATGGTGCAGGAGCACCCAGGGCCTTCAAGGAGCACGTCAAGAACCAGGAGAGTGCAAGGGTCAAGAGGACCTTCCAATCATGTCAAAGCATCAATTATGATGTATTGGAGCCTATAATGGCATTTGGGTTGAATGAGTGTAATGAGAATGTTCAAAGTTTCAAGGTCCCTGATAAGGAATTTGGATTAAAAATGCAATATAAGGGAAAATTAGGTTCTAGGGGTTTTGATTAATGATATTATGCTTAAATAGGTCAAATAAACTTGGATAGTGAATATCCAATGGTTTTTAGGTGATAGATTTTAATAAATCTCTAGTTTGTAATTTCAAATTTTTAAATTTTAGTTTAGGCGGGAAAAGGAGTTTTAGGTGTTTTAGAGGTAATTATGCATTGTAATCAATTCCAATAAGTTGGATCAGTTGGGGGATAGTTCTATAACCCAAAAATGGTCATTTGTACGGAGGTTGGGCATTTGGAGAAGTGATTGTACGGACTGCTACAGAAAATAGTGAAAAAAACATAGTTTTCTTGCATTTTCTTGAGTCTTTTTGATGATCTATTGATTCCTTTTGAATTTATAATCAATTGGATGGTTCAAGAACCTGTATTTACTTTCAATTAACCTCTTGAATGATCTAATACACGTTTATAATCAGTTCTTTGCATTATATTGCTGACTGTCCTAAAAAAAGTGCAGATTTTTCACTAATTTTGGTGATTTTCATGGATGATTGATCCATTTCAAGGTAGAATGCTGCTGTGACCTGTGAAATGGATCATTCCTAACATGTATCATACATATTTAACCAAATAATGTGCAGGAAGGAAGAATATCAAGGTGTACACCAAGTTGTCAAAGGGAAAAGTGCTTGAAGATGGAGGCTAGGGTGTAGCAGCAGAAGATCTGCCTTAATGAGGGGCATTTTTTTGAGTTTGGATCAACTAAATATGTTGTCCTAATGGTGTAGAGTCAATGAGAAAGTTCTGTAAGTGATTGGAAGGTTAGTTTTCAAGAAGCCCTAGTTTTTGAGGCACGCTGAGGAGGGGTTTGTGCTGGACCATGATAGAGGTGTCATAGAGGGCTAAAAACTTGGATTCCTTGGTTTTGAGTCATTTCAAGAGACTGATGAAAGTTTCATGGTCAGGGGACAAATTTAAAGAGGGGTTGCTTTGTAAAATAGGGCTAATTAGGCCTAATTTTAAGGAAACAGCAAGGTTTGAAGTGAGGTTGTCTAAAAAAATTGATGCCAAGGAGTTGACATGATGTTTGTCATCACAATCCACATCTAAAACCATCATTAGATTGGAGGTTCATTTGCAAAATTTGAGGAAGAAGTCAAAAATCCATTACCAAAGGCCTAATAGGCTAGATGGCTATGTGATCAGCAAAAGAGATTTTTGTATAAAATGGAGGGTTAGGGCTTGAAACCCATTTGAATAAAGTTTGTTCAAGTCTTTTGAGATCATTTCGATGATTAGGAATCACAAGGGAGGCAGATAGGTCTTAAGTGCAAGGTGAAGGCCTTATTTCTAAGTTGGTGTCTAGTTGAGAGATTGAAGAACAAAACTTTGTTAATCTTAAATCTTTGTGTATCTTTTGAGATCCTTGACCCTCTGCATCAGAGTGGTATCAGAGTAGTGAGTAGGTCCTTTAGGGATTGGAGAAGTAGCAATGGCACCAAAAAACCAATTGGCAAGAGAGTTGGAAGAGTTGAAAGAGATCTTGGAGAGGGAGAGAAGAGAAAGAAGGGAACAAGAAGCAGCAAGAGCAAGAGAGGAAAGGAAATGGAGAAGAGAGAGAGACACTATGCAAGCAAGGATCAATAACCTTGAGAGGAGTAGGAGGAGAGAAGACCAAGAAGACCAAGAAAACAATGAAGAGGATGAAGAGCATGTGAGGGTAAATCAGGAACAGCAAGCTGATGATACAGAGGACCTTGAAGAAAGGAGGTTAGTGAGGTTATTGAAGGCAGTACAGGGTCATGGAGGGAAGAGTCACATTGACTTACCTATCTATCAAGGGAAGATGGATAGTGAAGAGGTATTGGGATGGCTTGATGCCATGGAAAACTACTTTGAATTTGAGGAGATGGATGAAGAGAGGAAAGTCAAGTTTGCTAAAACCAAGTTGAGAGGCACAGCATTGACATGGTGGACAAGTTTCCAGAATGATAGGATGGCTAGAGGATTGGCAAAGGTCTCTACATGGGCAAGGATGAAGAGTTTGGTCAAGGAGCAATTCCTACCATCTGATTATACCATTCATGTGAAAAGGATGAGGCAGAATTTAAAGCAAAAGGACTTGGATGTTATGTCCTATACTGAGCAATTTCACAAGCTTAGTATTAGAGGAGGTTATGAGGAAGAAGATGAGAAGATAGCCAGGTACATCAATGGCTTAAGGTACAATCTGCAAGATGAGATTGGTTTGCAATTGCCAAGAACATTGGGAGAATGTTTTCAGTTGGCCATTAGAGCAGAAGAAAAGGTGAAAAGGAAGCAAGAAAGATCAAACAATGGTGGAAGAGGAGGTAGTTCAAATAGGGGCAGAGGTAATAGAGAGCAAGGACAAGGCAGTAATGATAAAAGCAGCAATGACAAGGGTAAAGAGATATTTTCTGATCAAAGAGGTGGGTACACTCCAAGAGGAGGAGGCAGATTTGGACAAGGTAGAGGACCATTCACAGGTAGATGTTTTAATTGCAATGAACCAGGGCATCCTTCCTTCAAGTGTCCTAAGTGGGAACAAGCTGATAAAGGCAAAGAAAGGAGAGCTACCTTGGTGCAAGAAGAAGACAAGAAGGAGGAACCAAAAACATTTATGGCAGACCCTGTGATTGATGGTGAGTTTCTCATGATCAAGCAAGGAGAAAGGCTTCATCAAGAACCAAAGGTAACCATTTTTAAAACAAATTGTCTCAGTTATGGTAAGATATGCAGATTGCTTATAGATTCAGGGTCACATAGCAATTTAGTTTCAGTTGATATGGTAACCAAGCTAGGGATTGAAACTTTTGATCATCCTGCTCCCTACAAGGCCACTTGGGTGACACAAGGACAGCATGTAGAGATTGGTAAGAGAGCTTTTGTTGATTTTTCAATTGGTTCATATCATGATAGGGTGCTTTGTGATGTCATTCCAATGAC
The DNA here is from genome assembly GCA_007258455.2 of Sequoia sempervirens. Taxonomy (NCBI): domain Eukaryota; kingdom Viridiplantae; phylum Streptophyta; class Pinopsida; order Cupressales; family Cupressaceae; genus Sequoia; species Sequoia sempervirens. Next base: position 37,691,251 of record VDFB02252616.1, on the reverse strand, counting down.
TTGTGGTCATATCATCTTGGGGAGACCATGGCAATATGCTAGAAGGACATTGCATGATGGTTTTCAGAACACATATTTGGTGCATAAGGTTGCAATTAGATACAAGTTAGTTCCTTTGCCTTTGGAGCAGTCAAATGAAAGTTTTATGATCTGTTTTGAGAAGCATTTGCAGGTAAATGAGCAGGGTAAAACAGGGGAAGACATTGGTAGGTTGAAAAAAGACAAGTTGCAGCAGGGTTGTGAAGAAGACAGTCCTAAAAATCAGAATTTGTGGGATTTGGACAGTATCAAGGTTGGAAGCATTGAATGCCATACAATCGAGAATGATAGTGATGGTATCTTTTCACAAGGAAATCAGGGGAATAGAGGCAGAAACAGGGCACAAAATCAGACTGAGTTCAAGCAGCAAAAAGGACAAAGAAAACAGATTTTTGGCTCTCACATGGTGAATGTCAAGAATGCAGATTGGCAGAAGAGAAAGACAGTGACTTTGGGGGACTACATACCTGCTCATTGGAAGATGAAAACACATGAGAGCAAAAGGTCTTTTGGTGGCAACACATGGGACACTTCTTGGGGCAAGAGTTCTTTCTTTCCCGGGGAGAATGGTGCAGGAGCACCCAGGGCCTTCAAGGAGCACGTCAAGAACCAGGAGAGTGCAAGGGTCAAGAGGACCTTCCAATCATTTCAAAGCATCAATTATGATGTATTGGAGCCTATAATGGCATTTGGGTTGAATGAGTGTAATGAGAATGTTCAAAGTTTCAAGGTTCCTGATAAGGAATTTGGATTAAAAATGCAATGTAAGGGAAAATTAGGTTCTAGGGGTTTTGATTAATGATATTATGCTTAAATAGGTCAAATAAACTTGGATAGTGAATATCCAATGGTTTTTAGGTGATAGATTTTAATAAATCTCTAGTTTGTAATTTCAAATTTTTAAATTTTAGTTTAGGCGGGAAAAGGAGTTTTAGGTGTTTTAGAGGTAATTATGCATTGTAATCAATTCCAATCAGTTGGATCAGTTGGGGGATAGTTCTATAACCCCAAAATGGTCATTTGTACGGAGGTTGGGCATTTGGAGAAGTGATTGTACGGACTGCTACAGAAAATAGTGAAAAAACATAGTTTTCTTGCATTTTCTTGAGTCTTTTTGATGATCTATTGATTCCTTTTGAATTTATAATCAATTGGATGGTTCAAGAACCTGTATTTAATTTCAATTAACCTCTTTAATGATCTAATACACGTTTATAATCAGTTCTTTGCATTATATTGCTGACTGTCCTAAAAAAAGTGCAGATTTTTCACTAATTTTGGTGATTTTCATGGATGATTGATCCATTTCAAGGTAGAATGCTGCTGTGACCTGTGAAATGGATCATTACTAACATGTATCATACATATTTAACCAAATAATGTGCAGGAAGGAATAATATCAAGGTGTACACCAAGTTGTCAAAGGGAAAAGTGCTTGAAGATGGAGGCTAGGGTGTAGCAGCAGAAGATCTGCCTTAATGAGGGGCATTTTTTTGAGTTTGGATCAACTAAATATGTTGTCCTAATGGTGTAGAGTCAATGAGAAAGTTCTGTAAGTGATTGGAAGGTTAGTTTTCAAGAAGCCCTAGTTTTTGAGGCAAGCTGAGGAGGGGTTTGTGCTGGACCATGATAGAGGTGTCATAGAGGGCTAAAAACTTGGATTCCTTGGTTTTGAGTCATTTTAAGAGACTGATGAAAGTTTCATGGTCAGGGGACAAATTTAAAGAGGGGTTGCTTTGTAAAATAGGGCTAATTAGGCCTAATTTTAAGGAAACAACAAGGTTTGAAGTGAGGTTGTCTGAAACAATTGATGCCAAGGAGTTGACATGATGTTTTTCATCACAATCCACATCTAAAACCATCATTATATTGGAGGTTCATTTGCAAAATTTGAGGAAGAAGTCAAAAATCCATTACCAAAGGCCTAATAGGCTAGATGGCTATGTGATCAGCAAAAGAGAGTTTTGTATAAAATGGAGGGTTAGGGCTTGAAACCCATTTGAATCAAGTTTGTTCAAGTCTTTTGAGATCATTTCGATGATTAGGAATCACAAGGGAGGCAGATAGGTCTTAAGTGCAAGGTGAAGGCCTTATTTCTAAGTTGGTGTCTAGTTGAGAGATTGAAGAACAAAACTTTGTTAATCTTAAATCTTTGTGTATCTTTTGAGATCCTTGACCCTCTGCATCAAGAAATTTGACATGGTAGAGTCAATTTAACTTTGTCATAATTTGTTAATGTTCTTAAGAAGCAATTTTATCCCCTAGGCCATATGCAATAGTTAATGATGGACTGGAAATTTTTTTAGGGAAGGGAAAGGTAAAACTGTCCAAGAGTACACCCATGAATTCAAGAAAAAGGGCTATTGCATTGAATGTTCCATTGTACACCCAAGATACCTTGCTTAAGTACATAGGTGGTTTTCACTCTTATCTAAGAAATTCCATTTTGGTTTTGAATCCTAGTAATATAGATGAAGTTTTTGTACTTGAGCTACACACTTATAGTCAAGAGGTAAGGGTACTTTCATTGATAATTCTAACAAGAAACCATCTAAATTTGAAGGTAAATCTAAAGATGCAGGAAAGGGGAAGAAGAAAACTACCATTAAGAAGAAGGATCATAAGCTCACATTCTCTCATTGTGATAGGAAAGGTCATGATGAAGATCACTACTGATAGTTGCATCATGAATTAAAGCTAAAATGGGCTCATAAATAGAAAGGTAAAAAGGAGTCCACAAATGTTGTTATGGATCTTGGTTTAGAGTTTGAAGATGAAGCTAAGATAACAACATCGAGTTTGAAAGGTAAGGCTCCTATTTCCAGTGTTTCCTTTGATGGTTGTGCTTCTACTTCTCAAGTTAATAATGTCCCTAAAGATATGAAAAGAAACGAGCTATTTCACATAAGGGTTGTTGCTAAGCATACTAAAATTGATGCACTCATAGATAGTGGATCTCAAGTTAACTTAATTTCTGAAGATGTTGTAAGGAACTTGGGATTGAAAACTGCACAACATAAGAAACCTTATCCACTAGGTTGGGTTTGTGAAAAAAATAAATTGCAAGTAATAGGATAGTGCATTTTGAGATTCACAATCACAAGTATGTTTGTTGATAAGGTATAGTTTGATGTGGTTCCACTACATATTTGTGGGTTAGTGTTGGGTAGCCCTTATTTATATGATTAAGAGGCTATTTTCTATAGGGAACTTAATCATTATCATTTGTTTAAAGATAGTATCAAGTATATTGTACATTCTCACTAAATCAAGACTGATAGATCTTTTGCAAACACAAGGCAGTTGAAAAGGGTGATTAATGCAAGTAAAGATTTGTCACTTATGTCTATTAATTCAGGTGGTTCTAGACATGAACTTGAGGTAATCAAAGCTAATCAGATGTTGTAGGATATACCCATAGTATAACACGAGGAAACAGTGAATGAAAGCATTGATGATCCAAGTTTGCAACTTTTGATTGGGAAATTGGAGATTCCTTTGGGTAAAAATTGGTGCAGGAGCACCTAGGCTGACCTCCACCAAGTTTGTTCACAATTTTGGCTTGTATTGACTTTAGCCAAGTCAGGGATTTTGGTGTGTTTTTTTTGGACCTTAGAAGGTCTTGCAATTGTGTGTGAAGAGTTAGAAACTAGGATTAAAACCTTCATTAGGTTATCATTAGTGTTAAATTTTGCTTTGTTTAGCTTAAGACAGAAAATGTTAGGATATAAAGCTTTAAATTTTTCATAGCCATATCTTCATTGTTTGAAGATGCCAAGGGTAGTTTAAATGTTGGTTGCTCGAGATAAATGAGTTGGAGATCCTAAAATGAAGGATAATGGCGAGGTTGCAAGAATATTGCATAGTTCCATGGCAACATTGCTTGGTTGCATGTAACTAGTAGTGGTCTTAAGATTCCCTTAAAATCAGGGATATGGGAGTGAGAAATCTTCCCTTGAATGGTGGAAAATACTCCAAGATAGAGGTAATGGTTCATAGCAAGTAGTTAGAGTGCTTTTGTAATCAAAGATTTTGGGGTGAATAGAAAAATAGTTTGGAGATTTCTAGAATTTCTGTGTTTTGTTTGTAAACCCCGTGAGCTTTGTGGAAACAGTGGTATCAAAGAGTGTGTATATATTGTTTATTCATTGCATTTGTGTTCTAAGCATAGATTAGAGTATTTTCCATCAGGTAATCAAGTCATGTGTGAAAAATAGAGGACAGTTTGGTAGGAGTTCTAAATTCTCTGTGTTTTGTGTATTACCCGTGTGTTTTCAAAACAAAGATATACAAAGCATTGTAAATATTGTTTTGCCACTGTATTTATATTTATAGAATAGTTTTGAATGTTTTTCACTTGGAAGTCAGGTAGCTTAGGGTAGGTTCTTGTTTCTAATTCATAGATCACAGTGTAGGTTACTAGGTTCTTTTGTTTTGAACAGTCAAACTTTTTCATGGCTCCCCTATAAGATCTAATCCCGGGGTCTTCCTGCAATTAGGTTGAAATGACAGGGGAGCTAGTCTATTTTAAGAATGTAGGAGTAGAGATTCTAAAAAGCCAAGCCAAGATTTTTAATTCCAAACCCTAGGCGAGCTGTGTTTTCCCGGTTAGATGTTTGAGTGTGTAAAGGTTAAGAACTTAGGCAGGGGAAGGTACATTTGTATGGAAAAAAGTACACTTCCAGGTGGAATATGATTAGACACAAGGACACATGAGAGATGAAGGCTTGAAAAATTCTCTTGACTGAGAAATAGGCAAGTGATCAGCAAAACCCTAGAAAATAGGACAATTAGCCCTCCTCTCCAAGATCATAGGAACTAGCTGTACGGAATAGGCAGAGGTCTGAAACCAAATGCAAGATTTAAAGCTCTGAAAAGGGTGCCTAAAAGTGTCCTTTGTTTGATAAGTTGTGTGGAAAGTTTGAGAGTAAAAGGCCAAAAACCGACTGGTAAGGGCTACTAGAAATAGGGCCTCACCAAAGGAAAATCTTGGAAATGGGTAGTTTGAGGAGTGGACACCAAGCAAGATGGAACTTCATGGATGCAAAAAGCATGAGGACAGTATTTTCAACTCCCCTGCAAAGAGTTCTAGTCAGATGGAGAAGTTGGCACTTAGACCCTTCTAAGTCCAAGGAAGAATAGTCAGTTGAAAGAAGGTGTGGGTATTCTAGAGGTAAAGCACTGGTGAAGAACTATTTGAGAAGAGTTGGAGTAGGACTAGGATAGTCTTTAAAGCTCAACAAAAACCCTTGGTAGTAGGTTCTAGGCAGGAGATAGTGGAAAGTCTTCTACAAGTTAGTGCAAGCAACCTTTGGAGATCTCTTACACCATATTGGTATCAGAGCTTAGTTAGATTCAAGGCTTGTGATTAATGTGCCAATCCACTGAGTCAGTAGGAGAGAATACACCAGAGGAAGGAACCATGATGACAAATGCAAAGCTAGAAAAGAAGGTAGAAGAGCAAGAGGAAGATAACCAGTTGCTCAGAGAAAGGATATCTCAGATGGAGAAACTCCTGGATGAAGTCCAAGAGACAGTAGATACTGTGAAGGACAAGATAAAGCAGAAGGAGGAGCAGGAAGCCAAGGAAAAAGAAGAGGATTTGGAGGAGGAAGCTCCAAAGCCTGATCCTGTTCTTGTAGAGGAACCATTCTTGAAGGCATTGCAAGCCTTGAGTGGTAAAGCATTGGATGGTGTGCCACTTTTCAGTGGACAAATGGACCCTGATTCAGTTGTAGACTGGATTGAGAGAATTGAGAATCACTTTGAGTGTGATTGCATAACAAAAGCCCAAAAGGTAAAGGTGGCCAAGTCAAGGTTGAGAGGAGCAGCTCTCACATGGTGGAAGTTTGTACAATCTAAAAGAGAGAAAGAGGGCAAAGGTCCCATAGTTTCATGGAGAGGAATGGTGACTAAGATAAGGCAGACCTATCTCCCTGATGATTATGAAGTTTAGTTGTACAGGAGAAGACACAATCAGAGGCAAAAAGACATGGATGTTCAAACATATACAGAAGAGTTTCAAAAATTGTGCCTTAGATAAAAAGTGGTTGAAGATGAGAGCATTAGGTTAGCAAGGTACCTAAATGGACTCAAATGGTCTATTCAAGAAGATATGAGTTTAGTAAACTTCAAAACAGTCCGTCAATGCTATCAAATGGCTTTGAAGATAGAGGAGAAAGGAAAAAAGAAGTAGGAACAAAACCCCAAAAGCAAAGGTAAAGGGAAAGACAGCAGAGGACAAAGAGGAAGTTATAGTGGAAGAAGCTCAAAATCAAGAGCCCAAGGAGAAGTCAGATTTTCTGAACAGCAAGAAAGAAGCTCTAGTAGAGGTGGTAGAGGAAAAGGTTTCAGTTCCAGAGGAAGAAGTGGTTGACAAGGAAGAGGCAGTTACTTCACCAACATGAAATGTTATCATTGCAACCAATTGGGACACCCGACCTATAGATGTCCTGAGAAAGGTAGCACTTCTCATGGAGGAGATAAGAGAACCAATTTGATTCAAGATGAGACAGATGCAACAAATAAACAACCTGAAGTACCCTTGAATTCAGAGGAAGGTGAGAATCTCATGATGAGAAGGACTTTGATCAAAGAACCAGTCAAAGAGGAGCCAAGCCAAAGAAGGTCTGTGTTTAGGATAAAATGCAAGATGATGGGGAAAGTATGTAAGGTCATAATAGATTCAGGTTCAATTGACAATATTGTGTCAGAGGAGGCAATCAACAAACTGAAATTGACAAGGATACCTCACAATAATCCTTACAAGGTCACATGGCTCAATAAGGGTCATCATGTCTTGGTGAATGAACAAGCATGGGTGGAGTTCTCAATTGGAAAGTACAAAGACAAGGTTTTGTGTGATGTATTACCTATGGATGCATGCCACTTGCTCCTAGGTAGGCCATGGTAATTTGATCGTCAAGCTATGCATGATGGAGCTAAGAATTCATATACCTTCAAGAAGGACAATGTAACCTACAATATTCAATATTTGTTAGAAGATACTAAGGTGCAGACAGCAGGTTCTAAGCTGCTCATACCTGGTGAAAAAGAGTTTTTAAAAGTTTTAGAAGAAGGAGAGGGAGTTGGCTATGCAGTAATGATCAAGCCAAGAGAGGTGAGCAAAGAGAAGGCAGCTGAAAAGCAAGAGTTACCCAAGGAGATACAAGACTTGTTGCAGACCTATGAAAGCATTGTAAGTAGTGGTCAACCAACAAACTTACCTCCTAAAAGAGCCATAATTCATAGGATAGACTTGATACCAGGAGCCACCCTTCCAAACAAAGCAGCCTACAAGATGACACCTCAACAAAATGAGGAAATAGCCAGGCAGATTCAAGAGCTTCTTGACCAAGGTCTTATTAGGAAAAGCATTAGTCCTTGTGCAGTTCCCACTGTCTTAGCACTGAAGAAAGGAGGAGAATGGAGGCTTTGTACTGATTCCCAGGCAATAAAAAAGATAACCATCAGGTATAGGTTTCCCTTCCCTAGGATTGAAGATCTCAAGGATTGTCTAGGTGAAGCTAGGTACTATACCAAGATAGATTTAAAGAGTGGCTATCATCAAATTAGGATACATGAGGGTGATGAGTGGAAAACAGCCTTCAAAACCAATGAGGGTCTTTATGAGTGGCTAGTAATGCCATTTGGATTATCTAACGCCCCTTCCACATTCATGAGACTCATGAATGAAATCCTCAAAGACTACATTGGCAAGTTTGTAGTAGTGTATCTTGATGATATACTAATCTATAGAAGAACTAGAGAAGAACACCTCCAACATATTGAGCTGATTTTCAAGAAGCTACAGGATGAGAAGCTAATGATCAATCTAGAAAAGTGTGAGTTCATCAAAATAGGGCTGGTGTACCTTGGTTTTGTGCTATCACATGGCAACTTGAAGATGGATAGCAGCAAGGTAGAAGCCATTCTCAATCGGCCTACTCCAAAGACAGCAATAGAGGTAAGAAGCCTCCATGGTCTTGCTCAGTATTATAGGAAATTCATAAGGCAATTTAGTGCTATTTGTGTTGCTATGTTGGATACCATTAAAGGAGGAATGAAAACCAAGCTTGTATGGAATGAGCAAGCTAACAAGAGTTTTGAGTTGCTAAAGGAAAAGATAGCTACCCAACCTGTTTTGGTGTTGCCAAGCTTTGAGAAGCTATTCACCATTGAATGTGATGCAAGTAATGTAGCAATTGGAGTTGTTCTTAGCCAAGAGGGCAGACCGGTGGCTTTTCATTTAGAGAAGTTAAGTGAAGCCAAGAAGAAGTACTCTTCTTATGACCTATAAATGTATGCATTGGTCCAAGCACTAAGGAAGTGGAGGCACTACTTGCTTCCCAAAGAATTCATTGTGTACTCAGACAATCAAGCACTCAGTCTCCTGAATTCACAAGAGAAGTTGAGTCACGGGCACATGAAATGGATGGAATACTTGCAAGCTTACACCTTCAATATCAAACACAAGAAAGGAGCTCTCAACAAAGTGGCTGATGCATTGAGTAGGAGAGTTCTTACCATTCAAGAAATTCAGTTGAAGAGCATGGGAATAGATCACTTCAAAGATCTATATGCAGATGATGAAGACTTTGCTGATATTTATAAGGCATGTCTTGAGTATAAGAACCATTTCCATAGCAAATATGTTGAATATACCTTGCAAAGTGATTTATTGTTTAAAGGGAATCAGCTTTGTGTTCCTAGAGGTTCAATTAGGGAGAACTTAATACAAGAAAAGCATAATGGTGCATTGAGTGGTCATTTTGGGATCACCAAAACTCAGGAACTGGTTCAAAGGTTTTATTTTTGGCCTAGGATGAACTTAGATGTCAGGAAGTATGTGGAAAGTTGTGTGGTGTGTCAAAAGGCCAAAGGCACTTCTTCAAATGCAGGCTTATACCAGCCACTTCCTATCCCTTCTAGGCCATGGGAATGCTTGAGCATGGACTTTGTAGTTGGTTTACCCAAGACAAAGCAAGGTATGGACAGTGTGTATGTTGTTGTAGACAGATTCAGCAAGATGGCTCACTTTATACCCTGCAAAACAACCAATGATGCTAGTCAAATAGCCTCTCTTTTCTTTAAGGAGATAGTCAGGATTCATGGTTTACCAATCATCATTGTATCAGATAGGGATACTAAGTTTATGAGTCATTTTTGGAAGACTCTTTGGCAAAGAATGGGCACCAATTTGTCCTTTGGATCTACATACCATCCCCAAACTAATGGTTAGACCGAAGTTGTAAATAAAACTCTTGGAAATCTCTTGAGATGCTTGACCAAGGAGTATGGTCAACAATGGGATCAGATTATTGGGCAAGCTGAATATGCCTATAATGATACAGTGAATAGATCCACAGGGAAGAGTCCCTTTGAAATTGTTTATGGTTTACATCCTAGAGGTGTTTATGAGCTAAGAGAGTTGAAGGATGGAGTCAAGGGAAGTGGTTATGCAGATGATTTTGCCTATGCAATGCAAGAAATTCATGACACAGTCAGAAAAACCTTGGCATAAAACACTATGAAACATAAGGCTAAGGTGGATGAGCATAGGAGAGAAGTCAAATTCAATGTGGGAGACTTAGTGTTGGTCCATTTGAACAAGGCTGGATTGTAGAAAGGAGTTCCTCACAAGCTGCAAATGAAGAGGATAGGTCCCTATCCTATCTTGGAGAAGTATGGCAACAATGTAGTCAAAGTGCAATTACCAGATGACAATGGATTGTCCCCTATTTTCAATGTTGCAGACCTTGTACATTACACAGGACCACCACAAGATTTGGATCAGACAATCCATGAAGTTAGTCAAGATGTAGAAGAACTCAAACTGCCCTCCACTGTAGTTAAGCAAGCTGATAAGGTATTGGACACTAGAGTTTACAAGAGAACCAGGACCAAGGAATATAACAAACACCTCATCCAAAGATGTGGACAACCAGAGGCAGATGCAGTATGGATCAAGGAGGCAGAGTTCAAGAAGTTGGGCTTTGATCCCAACTTGCTCAATCCAAGGATGGATTGAAGTTTTCTATTTTGGGGAGGATGGTGCAAGAGCACCTAGGCTGAGCTCCACCAAGTTTGTTCACAATTTTGGCTTGTATTGAATTTAGCCAAGTTAGGGATTTTGGTGTGTTCTTTTTGGACCTTAGAAGGTCTTGCAATTGTGTGTGAAGAGTTAGTCACTAGGATTAAAACCTTCATGAGGTTATCATTAGTGTTAAATTTTGCTTTGTTTAGCTTAAGACAGCAAATGTTAGGATATAAAGCTTTAAATTTGTCATAGCCATATCTTCATTGTTTGAAGATGCCAAGGGTAGTTTAGATGTTGGTTGCTCGAGATAAATGAGTTGGAGATCCTAAAATGAAGGATAATGGCAAGGTTGCAAGAATATTGCATAGTTGCATGGCAACATTGCTTGGTTGCATGTAACTAGTAGTGGTCTTAAGATTCCCTTAAAATCAGGGATATGGGAGTGAGAAATCTTCCCTTGAATGGTGGAAAAGACTCCAAGATAGAGGTAATGGTTCGTAGCAAGCAGTTAGAGTGCTTTTGTAATCAAAGATTTTGGGGTGAATAGAAAAATAGTTTGGAGATTTCTAGAATTTCTGTGTTTTGTTTGTAAACCCTGTGAGCTTTGTGGAAAAAGTGGTATCAAAGAGTGTGTATATATTGTTTATTCATTGCATTTGTGTTCTAAGCATAGATTAGAGTATTTTCCATCAGGTAATCAAGTCTTGTGTGAAAAATAGAGGACAGTTTGGTAAGAGTTCTGAATTCTTTGTGTTTTGTGTATTACCCTTGTGTTTTCAAAACAGAGATATACAGAGCATTCTAAATATTATTTTTCCACTGTATTTAGATTTATAGAATAGTTTTGAACATTTTTCACTTGAAAGTCAGGTAGCTTAGGGTAGGTTATTTTTTCTAATTCATAGATCACAGTGTAGGTTACTAGGTTCTTTTGTTTTGAACAGTCAAACTTTTTCATGGCTCCCTATAAGATCTAATCCCGGGGTCTTCCTGCAATTATGTTGAAATGACAGGGGAGCCAGTCTATTTTAAGAATGTAGGAGTAGAGATTCTAAAAATCCAAGCCAAGATTTTTAATTCAAAACCCTAGGAGAGCTGTGTTTGCCCGGTTAGAGGTTTGAGTGTGTAAAGGTTAAGAACTTAGGCAGGGGAAGGTATATTTGTACGAAAAAAGGTACACTTCTAGGTGGAATTGATTAGACACAAGGACACATGAGAGATGAAGGCTTGAACAATTCTCTTGAGTGAGAAATAGGCAAGTGATCAGCAAAACCCTAGAAAATAGGATAATTAGCCCTCCTCTCCAAGATCATAGGAACCAACTGTATGGAACAAGCAGAGGTCTAAAACCAAATGCAAGATTTAAAGCTCTGAAAAGGGTGCCTAAAAGTGTCTTTTGTTTGATAAGTTGTGTGGAAATTTTGAGAGTAAAAGGCCAAAAACCGACTGGTAAGGGCTACTAGAAATAGGGCCTCACCAAAGGAAAATCTTGGAAATGGGTAGTTTGAGGAGTGGACACCAAGCAAGATGGAACTTCATGGATGCAAAAAGCATGAGGACAGTATTTTCAACTCCCCTACAAAGAGTTCTAGTCAGATGGAGAAGTTGGCACTTAGACCCTTCTAAGTCCAAGGAAGAATAGTCAGTTGCAAGAAGGTGTGGGTATTCCAGAGGTAAAGCACTAGTGAAGAACTCTTTGAGAAGAGTTGGAGCAGGACTAGGATAGCTTTTAAAGCTCAACAAGAACCCTTGGTAGCAGGTTCTAGGTAGGAGATAGTGGAAAGTCTTCTACAAGTTAGTGCAAGCAACCTTTGGAGATCTCTTACACCAAAAATGTTCCTATTGTGAAAGATAGACATATTGTTGATTCATTCTTTTTCGTATCTACATTGTTATTTAGCTTGATATCAGTCATTTTTTATTGGTTAGTGGCTATAACGATTGATGTAGATGCTTATGGAAGTGATAGAATGATGTATGTGTTCAACAATATTATTGCAATCCTGATCATAGTGTTGAGCCAAGTGTACAGATGGATAGGTGATATAGGACAAGTGGGGAGGCGATGCCCTCACTTAAAATCTAAATAAAAGTAAATTTTAGAGGTCCAAAAGCTCTCCAGTGGGGAGGATTGATCTAGGTGGATACTTGTCATAAAAAATTGAAGTGTTCCACATGCTCCATATTTTATCACCATCTCAAAGATCTTGTCAAAATCTCTCTAATGCATTTTGAATGGACCGAATCTGAGTCTGTATGTGAAAGTTATGGTTGGTCAAAGTTGAGGGTTGACCATGATGATGTGGCAAGAATGATGACGTGGAAAAAATGACAACATGACTATTTAAATTTAAAATCTGAATTCCCTTATATTTAAATTATTAAACCTTTTAAGTTTTAAAAGCCCATACTATGAGATTTTTAAGGGGATTTATAAAGATTCTTAAAGATTTTGAAGGATCGTAAAATATTTTTAGAGGATTTAAAAAGATTTTAAGGGATACTTTTAAGGGCTTGAAATATCATTTTAAAACTAAAATTAACATTAACCTCCAAACTTAAAACAAATTTGATCCCTTATGATTTTTATAGCCCAAAATTATGAGGGCCATGAATATATGGGAGACAATTTGGTTTTATTATAGTTGTTAAAACTAATATTAAAACTAATCAACCTCTAAATGGCTTTCCTACGAGAAAAGACAAAAATAAATAAACAACATGGAACCTAAATAGAAGAATTTGTTTTTTAAGGGGATAATTGTTGAGATTATTGTTTTATTTGTAAAAATAAGGGAAATCTGATGTAAGCCCATTATTTATTAAATATGGTGGTTTAACACCATATGGGAAAATTATGTATAAAAGGGGGGAATTTAGGACTTGGAATAAGCAAGTGGTGACTTAGAGGTGGATTTTTGGAGAGAATTTTCTTGGAGAGTTTATGTGTTCAATTTTGTGCTTCAGAGAAGTATTATTCTATCGCACTTGAAGGAGAGGAACTCTGTAACTCTTGTAAACCAGGAGATTCGACATTGTTCATTTGAAACCTTGTAATATTTATTCGAGCATAATCAAGGATCGGCCACTCTTTGGAGAGGGACCCAAAGACGTAGCCATATTGGAGAACTTCGTTATCAACTTGTGTTTTGTCTTCTCTCTTCTATCTCTCTTATATTATGTTCATCACTTTATTATTGATTTGTTATTTCATCATTTTAATTATGGTTTCAATATCTTCAGTTTGATTATGGTTAAAGTTGTTATTCATAGTCAACAATCCTAGATCCTAACATCAGATCACCTTTTTCTTCATGATGAACCATATTTAGGGTTTGCATGGCTCAAACTCCAAATCACTTCAAGAACGCTAAAAAAAAAATGATTTCCTCAAATGCACGGGTGATTAAAAGGCCTTACACATTATCTTTATAAAACAACGATCTGCCCTAATTCATATTAAATGTGGAAAATTTCAAAATGTTTCTAAAAACTCTTCTACTATGCTCAGAAAAACCCTAATTCACTCCACTAATGATCATGACTTCATATTATCTTCTGATTCCACTTGCATAACCTCTGCCTCACTATTCCTTACAACATATCCTCGTGCCAAGGACTGATACACCAAACATCAAGGGGGTTCAAGTAATTTTATGTTAAAGCTACCCTAAGACCTTGCTAGGTCTAATTCTTGGAGGAATTGTCTGTACTAGATGAGGGAATAGACACATTTGTTGTTTCAGGATCTTCTTTCTTTCTCCAAATTTTGTTCATCTCTTCCTTCATTTCTTCTTTATCAATTTTATTTACCCATTCATTCTGGTTTACCAGATTAGTCTTTTTTCCCTTTTTACTCCAGCAGACTCTTGAAATATGTCTTGGTTTGTTGCAATTATAGCAGATAACATTTCTTTGATTAGTTTGACTTCCACTGACTTTTGTCCTACACCGATTAGCTTTATGCCCATACTTGTTGCAAGTATAATAGTATCCATTAAAGGATTGACTCACTCTTCCTCCATTAAACATATTCATCATTTAGGTTTTGCATTCACTAGCTTTGTGTCCAATTTTATTGCAAGAAAAACATTGTGCAGAGAAAGGACCAAAAACCTAATTCATCCTTCTTTTGCATTCAATTTATGTATGACCAAATCTATTACAAGAAAAAAAGTACCATTGAAATATGGATACCTTTGTGCATTAGGTTGTCTCCTTGGTGGTCTCCTTGCAAGGTTTCTTGAATTTCTTTTTTTCTTCCCTTTATCTTGAGTCTTTTGCTTGTTCACTACATTTTACCCAATCTTGGAACTTTCACCGATATTATTTCCTAGACAACCTTTGTGTTTACTACCCTACAATTAGTTCATCAAGCTTAACAGAGCTAGATTTGAAATTATTTTCACAAAGCTTTGCTTTCTCCAAATTTACTTTCAAATTCACCATTTCTTGTTCAAGCTTAGTGCATTCATCAAACTTGCTTTGCACCATTTTATTCAGACATTCTTATATTCTTTTCTTTTCATCCACTTGTGTCTTCAAACCAATAACCTCCTCATTTTATTTCTTCAATTGCTCAGTTACTTCTCTATGTCTTTCCTTGAACTTCTTCAATTGCTCTTTTAGCTTTCAAACACATTCATTTTCCTCCCCAAGATTCTCTTTCAACTCTCTATTTTCACTTTCAGCTTTATCAAGATCTTCAAGTGCAGTCTAAAGCTCTTAATTATCATTTATTTGTTCCATCTTTAGGATCTTCCTCAAGCTATTAGCCTTCTCCGGAGCAACCAAGCTCTAATACCAATTTTTAAATATCCAAGATATGTTTTTGAATTTTATAAAAAAATACCATCCAATTATTCCAAAGCATAGAATAGTAAAGACAATCAAGATCATTAACATAGCACAAAATTATCCAACACATGAACACTACAATTTTTACATGGAAAACCCAAAGAGGGAAAAACCACAGTGAGTGTTAGCTTACCATATAGTATAAATGGTTATAGAATATTACAAAAATGGGGTAGCTCACTACCAAGAATCACTGTCCAAATACAAAGGCTCACTTCCTGTACAGAATTACAAAGACAAATGGCTTACAACCATAAAGTGAACTGATAATATACACCTAACTAGTGCCAATTCAATTTTGGTTATGCTCAATAGATTGACTTACTACACTTCATCATATTCATGCTTCTTCACATTCACATTCACAACTCAATCACATATCTATATTAGTCTTCAAAAATTGTCCAATATGTATATATACCTGATTTGTTGACAAGCATCAATTAGGTTGGCCTAATTAGATGCATTTCTTATTCATCAAAAACACCAACTTTCGGTCATGCAAGCATTGAAAAAATATTCAAGAAATTAATTCAACTGCACAACACACTACATCATGTTGGCATAGACCTCATATAACCACAAAAACAAAAAAGATTCACCATTACATCATTTATCCATTAGGTCGGCCAAGGATAGACCAAATAGCAAAATTGCAATCAATAGAATAATGTTGATACACCATATGATCATCTGAATACATGAAAACTTGAATATATGTGCTCCCAACATTCATAAACCACTTCCAAAAACTACTCACAGCAATAATCACCAAGAAACAATTGCGGACCAAAATACCAGAGGATGTACCAAAATACCAGTTCAAATACTGCACCGGACTACCAGAACACATTCAGACTTGATCTTGTAGTTGCAACTCATATATCATGGGGTAAAAGCGCAAAGTTGTGTTACACTTTATAAAGGAAATGACTAATACTAATCCAACTTTTAAACTTGAATCACTAAAAAGTGGCATATATGTTTTGAAATTTGAAATGATGTAAAATAGTAAAATATGTATTTTTTGGTATATTTTATGTTTATATTTCAAAATAAAAAATAAAAAATAATTTTAAACTAGTTTATAATAAATTAACACTATAATTTAGTTGTTCATAAAATGTTTAAAAATGAAGTTGCATAAAACGTCAAACTTTTTATAGCAAATTTTATTCTTTTTCTCTCAATTTTTTTGTGTATATTTATAACTTGAAACTTTAGTGCATGGATATATTTTTTTCCAATTTTGATAAATATATATTTTTAAATAAATATTAAAATGTGCGTGAATCAAATAATAGTTTTTTCTATCAGACGTCAACTTAAATATTAAATATTTAACTAAAATGGAAATTAAAATTATACCATCTTCAAATAGATTCTTTTATCTCGTGCATCATATTTTTTTCTTTTCTTTTTAATAAGTTTTAGTATTTTTCCTTGGCATGGTAATCAACCTAATATAAATTGTGATGATAACCTACTTTTAGTAAATATATATGTATATATATATAGTAATTAAAATATTAGAATAAATATATTTTTAAAAACTACACTTATAGATCTACAAAAGGGTATTTTAATATTTTTTTAAAAATGTTATTTAGTTTAGCAGGAGTTATTGAAACTTCAAGTTTTTCAAATTTTTTTTTTTTGGTAAATTGGACTCAAAGTGGTGCTCCATATATTTTTAGCCAACAATTTTAGTTGAAAAAGATGTTGTAGTATCTAGATTAGCTAGAATGAATCTTACTAGAACATATGTTTTAACAAAACTAATTTTTAGTTAGAAATACTTAAATTCAATTGTGCTAATAAGTTGGCTAACAGTGTGACACAACTTTGTGCTTTTACCCCATAGTGACATCAATGACAACACAAAACAACAAAATGAGATGTTCTTCATTTTCCAACAACCCCTCTATTGAACATTCATGTGGCTTCCTCATTTCATTTTGTTCATAAACTATAGGCCTTGCACTCTATAAGATGGCATCCCTTTTGAGGCATTGCATCAAACATCTCATTTTCCTTGTTTGTGCTCTTAACATTCCCTTTGGCTATCAGGAAGAGGAGAATTTACCTCCATTCATGTGAATTTCATTTTCTTTAAATTTCTTCAAAACTCTTCAACAAACCTTTTAACGTTTTTTTCCCATTCAGCAATCATTTCATTCTATGCACCAATTCACGTGTTTCGCATCTATGTTTTCACATATTGTACTTGAGGCATTCTATCAAATAGTTCATTCACTATTATTTGTGCTTCCACAACCTTTCTCTAAGCTTGACATTTTGTATGCAATGTTTCTTCATTTTCTCGAACATTTCCAATGCTCGTTCAATGAATGCACTTTGTACACACCCTCTGCAATCATTTGGTTCCATGTGTTGAATCTCCTTTAATCTATTAAAGGCTCAGTAGATAGTCTTCAAAGATCCCTTTTTGAGAATCTTCTTATATCCACCATGAACCAATGCCTTAGATCCTTTCAAAATCCATGTTTGTAGATATCTTGCAATATTTTGTTCCATGAGATGACGTTTTGAAGCATTCTATCAAACAGCTTCTTGCTATGTCAATGCTTCCACATATAGTATTCATGTTTTCCAAGGAAATTTCACTTGCACCAGTTTATGCATTTCTGCAATCATTGATTACGTCTTCTTAAAGTTCCTATTGGTGACACATTTTCATTCCATGAGATGGGATTTCTTTGAAGAATTTAGTCAAACAATTCATTACCTAACCTCTATGCTTTCGCATTTAACATGTATGCATCTAGGGGAGATTTGCATGAAGTTTCAAAATCCTTTTCAGCCAATCTATTCATGTATTTTTTGTGACAATTTCAATTCATGGGATGATACGTCTTTGCGGAATTCAATCAAACAAACCATTCATAGTATGCAACATGCATATCTAAAAATATCGAGCTTTTTGACCCACTATATTCTTGAGGTCGAGACAAGATTTCTTTCTTGGAACATTTTCCTATGAATTCACTTTGTGCATATCCTAATCATGGCATCCTGCTGCACTATCCCTTTGCGCATGTCTTCTAGGGTAGTTGTAGTTATTCTTTGATGGTTTAGTGGATGCACAAACCTGTGTTTTCAAACTCCCATTTACCTTCGCATGTGAATTTTTGAAGATTTTTGCAACAAACTCCATTATACATGTTATGAGATTTCACATTCTCAGAGACCACATTATGTTCAAACGGTCACCTTTAAACCTTTCACAAGCAAAGTGATCGAGTGTGGACCATCATTCAATCATGAGTGCATTTTATTTACACACTACGAGATCGAGTCTTAAGTTGGTATCAGTGCAAAGACAATTTGAAACATTGGGGTTCACTCCTCTTCTGAGTCCAAATTCTGAAAGGATCGCTCATTGGGTTTCAGGATCGGGTTAATTGTAGATCCTAGACATTTTATGTTTTATAGCAGGGTCGGGGATCAGGTTGATCCCAACACCTTTCCCTTTTAATTTTTGTGTGTCAGGTTTCCTTTGGGTTCCAAAACCTAATGGGACATTCTTTTTGCAAAAAAGAAAATTCTAAATTTTTTAAATTTTTTTGTATTTTCTTTTAAACTTCTTTTAATTTTGTATGATTTTTTACATCTTTAAATTTAAATCTTTTAGATTTCAAAAAGATTTAATAAATTTAAAATATTTATTTATTATTTTTAGCTTTTTAAAATCTTCTTTAAAATAAAAAGAAAATATTTATTAAATCTTTTCTGAATTTAAATCTTAAAGATGCAATTTTAAATCTTTTAAATATTAAAATATTTATTTATTTAAATTTTTATTTTATTTCCAGGTGGGGGCCCTAGCTTGGTTGGCTAAATCTTTCCTATTGTAAGAGGTTGGTCATGAGGTCTAGTCTCCCCCACCCCATGGTATTGGAGGGCATGCCGTGCTAGCATCACCGGTCATGTTAAAAAGTTTACTAGATGCACTATAGTTTATAGGGGGTTGTGCTACCCAATTCTTACAGTCTTAAAAATAATTTATTTCAAATCTTTTAGTTTTAATATTAATAGACTTATTTATTTATTTAAAAGTTTTATTTTAAAATCCTTTAAAAATAAAAGATTTGTTTATTATTTTAATTTTCTAACTTTTAACTTTATGAATTTTATAATTTTTTTGTTATTTTCAATTTTTTTTTTCATATTTTCATGTTTTTTGATTTTTTGTATTTTGCATTTTTAAAGAAGAATGACACAAAAGAAGATAAAAATGAAGAAAATAAAAAATGGCATTGACATGACCACACAACACCAAAACTAAAAATGAACAATGACACCCAAAGAATGAAATGGGAGGAGGACAAGGTGAAAAGACACCAACAAAGAGATAGGGATTAGGATCGAGACTAGCAAAAGAACGTAAACTCGAGTAACGCCCAAAGGAAAAGTGAAGCAAAACAAACCAGAGATCGAGATCAGGAATGATCTTGACATAGGAACCTTCAAAGAGTGAGAAAGTTCTGAAACCCAAACTTGATAGGCCAAAAAACACAACAAATGCAGAAATTGGGGTCAAGATGAAACTAGGAACAAGAACCTTGCAAAGGTTCTTGGTTTCGCTCCCAGTTTGATACCCAATTCTAAACCAAATAAGAAAATAAATAATCAAAGATTGGAGTCAAGATGGAACCAGAACTTGAAATTTTGAAAGGTGTCAAGTTTTGATTCCTTTCTAAAACCCAATTCTGATAAAAAAAAGATGACAAGCAAGAAGATATTACAATGAGGATGGACCAAGGAAATTGAACCTTTGCAAAGTGCAAAGTGTCAGTTCTAGTCTAAAACCAAAATTTGAAAAAGATAAAGAGAATGAACAAGGTACGAGAAAAGATGAAAACAAGAATGACAAAGCACAAAACACAATGAAACAAAACCAAGAAAAAGAAAAAAAATAGAGGGGGTCCTTGACTTTTCCAAGAAAAAGTTGGGGAGTGTATGTAGGGAATAACAAATGGTGACTTGGCTAGGAAAATTCTCTAAGCAATTTAAAATTCATAACTCTCCAAATACCCAAATCTCTAGTTTACACTCATTCAAGGCAACCTAATAAGCGTAACCACAATCAAAATTGAAACATCACAGAGGTTTGAGATGAAATTGAAATCTGTTTATGTGTGCCAATGATTCAATCCCTCCATAAGTTTTGTCATGATCAAAGTGGAATAGACTCTACCCAAGCTACATAGTTTTAAGTTACATCTCTGATGTGCAATGATATCCTGGGGATAGCTCTGCTGTTAGATAGGCATATATAGCCCCGAAAGAGATACCTCTAGTTCTCTCCAAACAATGCTCTCTTGTCAGTCAGGCTTCTATAGCCCTGATAATGATACTTGAATCACCCTTGTTGATTGAGTTCATTTTTAGATTTCCTTTCTTTTCTCTTTTCTCATATGTTTATTCTCTTCAAGTATATTTTTTGGTTTTCCCTCAAATCTTTCAGTAGTAAAGCTTTAGCGAATTGAGAAGCACAGTGTACATCATGAAAGAAATGTAACCCTTTAGATTTTTCACTTGGAATAGAGCTACCCTACCCAATGTAAACTAACTAATGGATTTCTTGAGATGTGCAAAGTATGATAGACTTTCAAAAACTTCCCAAAATTGCATAATGTACTAAGTCCTAATCCATGCTAACATTCTCTAGTATGATATGGATCAAGGTAAATCAAAGTTTCCAAGGTAACCAACTGATCAAGTATTTTAAAATACAAACAACAGATCCCCAATATATTCACCTTTCAACACAACTTGTATACAACACTTCAGTTTCCATTGTCAACGAGCAGAACCCCTAAAAGAAAGAAAAGAAATAGACAAGAAAAGAGAGGAGCAAAAGAATGGAGTAGACAGACACGATGAACTAGCAAAGACAAAAAAAAAAAAAGAGAACCAAAGCCAACAAAAAATCAAATCTACCAAAACAAAAAGAAAACAAACAAACCGAAAAAAAAAACAAAAACAAGAGGACACAAAAAATAGAAAAATAATAGAATAAAAGTGAAGAAACCAAAACTGTTAAAAGAAAACAAAACAAAATGAAAACCAACTAATCTAGAAGCTAACACTAACCAATCCTAATCCTAAACTAAATCCAAAACTTAGCTCTACAAACATAAAATAGTAAAAATTTGTACATCCACTTGACTAATTTTTCATTATATATAGAAGCCTTAACTTACTCTAGGTATGGTTTTGAATCTTGCAAATTCATCTTTATACTCATAAATATAAAATTTATGTGCAATAAATTCATTTTGAAGGTATAAATTTTTAAATATTAATAGTCGTGGGTTCTCAGTCTCATCATGATTTACCCACAAACACATTTTATCATCCCCAACATCATAAAAAAACTTAAAATCATTAAAACATAGAGGGTAATGAAAAGACACCACTTGATTTAAAATATCTTCAGCTGTTGATGCAAACTTGTGTTGTACAAATTCCTCCTCACGAGGTCTCAACTCATGGAATACCACTCCATTATACTCCAGTAGATGCATGTCAACATAAAAGACATCTATTAGTGGTGTGTCCTTAGCATTCAAGACATCCAAACTTGGTTCAAAACTTTCATGCATATCCTTATAATTAATAGTTTTAAACAACAAACCAGTATGCTTGATTTTACCACGATTATCAACCTCAACCTCATTCTCAATAGCATCTAGACTTTACCAATTGGGTAATCTTCCTCAACCTTTAAATCAATTTGTTCAACATCTTCCTTACCTAACTTGGCAATCATTTCATATAGCAAGAGATCAAAACAACTTACCTTAGAATGTGAACCAAAAGGAAGAATCCTACATGGATCACCTAAAATGAGATTTGTTTTACAACTTGAATATGGATGTAACAACATTTCTGTATTCTACTCAGATGCAGAGTCCTAGATTCCTTCGATCTCTTCAAATGGACTTAGCAGCAAATCACCCATGTTGTCAACTTGCAAGGTCTGCAAACCATTTTCCTCTAAAAATGAAGCATTGCTTTTAGCATTTTCTTCAAACATGTCACCAACAAGAGCCTTAAAGTACACGTCCAGTTCATCATCATTAATGTCAGAGATACTGGTACATGATGAACAAGGATTTTCTTCAAAAAGCTCATTTGAATGCACAAAGTCAAATCTAGGAAAACACTTCTTCAGTTCATGTTTCTGCATATTATTAACAAGAATGTTTAAGTAAATGCCAAGTTTACCTCTGTTAAGTTCAAATTCAATAATGTATGAAAAATAAGGATCTTCTTGAAACAAGTCATTAGAACAAATAGAATCAAAACCAAGAAAATATTCCTTCATTTCGTTCTCTTCATCATGTTGAAGTGATTCAACTTTTGGGGCAGTCTCTCTGTCCTTTTCTAGACATTCTTTTGCCTCATCTAGCTAGATCTTATCATACATTCCTTGATCCACTTGAACTTCTTCTTTTGAAGATTCCATTTGTACCTTAGTTTCCTTGCCTTCACCATGAGATCCACTTGCAATTTCACCTGGAACTATCTTGCTTTCTATTTCTAAGCATCCATCACTCAAATCAATAGAATTATTTCTTCATGTTAACTCATTAATAGGTGTTCCTTCCTTATCCACAATGGTACAAGGATCTATAAATGCATCAATAAATTCCTTTCCCACATCTAAAAAATCTACACAAGGTAATGAAAACTCATAAGTTGTTGAATCCATCTTAACGCAAGGATCAAGGTCATCAAATAATGGGGAAGAACTAAACATCTTCTCACAGTTACTCTCATCATTTTGGATGGAGTGATAATAATTTTCATGTGTGCTAGCTATTTCATCTTCCTCATTGAGTGGACAAGTATTCCATGGATCTTCCATAAGTATTTCTTCAACAACGATCAACTATTTGAAATATAACTCCATCCTACCAAGGAAAACATAGTAATCCATCTAAGAATGTTGATTTGTTTGATGTATCCTACATCCATTTGACCCAATATGTTCTGATAGCTTCAGATCTCCTAATTCTTCCAACTTTTTTCTTATTTGATTTTGCATACATGGGATATCCAACCAACATGAACCATGCTCCTTTGTCCATCCCTCATCTTGTTGTTCATCTTTCTTAGAAGAAATGTTCAAAGTGTTGGAAGGAGATTCTTTAGTTGCTGATTTTTCATGAAAACATTCTTGTTCTAAGACCTCATCTCTTTCAATATCATTGTCAATATTAACATTTCCAATGAAACTAGATTTTAACCTAATATTTCCATTATGCTCTGAATTTATACTGGTTTCATGCTCTTTGTCAAATAAAACATCAAAATGGTGTACTTCTTATCAAATGCTTCATTTACAACTTCATTATTAAATGCATTATGCTTTGGAATATGACTGAAAATAGATGATATAGTCACAACATCGTTGGCAAGTGGAATACTTACATCTGTGGTTAGATTTTGCAAAGATAGATTCTTCTGTCAACCTTGCATGGGATTGACTTAATTTGAACTCTTGGAAACCATGGTGTTTGGAAGATTAGGAAGGTTATAGCAACTTGGTAAGAATGATTGCATCTGGGTAGGGATTGTGGGTAAACTAGCATAAGGCAATAACAGACGACAGCTTGCAAGTACACGGTTATTACAATCTTGATTTTGGCTACTTGAATTTCTCACGTCATGTCCAGCCTGTGCCAATAAGAGAGCTTTGTTCAACGCATCATGTGGGGAAGTAACCTCCCCACAATGTCTAAATTTTGCTGTAAACAAAGGATTCAAACCCTAATAATAATATTGTTTTAGCATATAATCATTAATAACAATTTTTAAAGCTTGAACTTGTTGATACATCAACAAAAACATGTGATTGAATTGGTAAATTAATTCCAATGATGTCCATTTTGTAGTTGCAAATTCAAACAATGGGTCTTGTGCACATGCATAAGGGTCAAACTGATCTATGAATAAAATCTCTAACTCCATCCATGAACAAATAGAATTTGGTGGATGATTAACATACCATTTCCATGTTGTACCTTAGAGTGTTTTGACGAAGAGTTGATAGGCTATATCTTCTTGACGAATTTGGTGTAGACCCATCAAATCCTTGAAAATATTAACATGATCTTTAGCAATTTGTCTACTGTTACTGAAAAATAATGGAAGCCTATTATGCATATGATAAGGAATTTTGTTAAGAATCCTAGGAATACACAAAGGGATGCCCATTAGGGCTAGGTTTTCCAAGATCCAACCCACTCTAACATGAATACAACCAAAAATTCTCAAGACGCCCTCCTTTTAGTGCCAGTTCTGTTGATGGCCAAATTAACACAACATGCAAGAAAGATGCAATCATCTTACATCTGCTGAAAAAGAAAAAAGATCGTTAAATTGATCACCTTCCAAGGTCTTAGATGTTGGATAACAACATTGTTGTTTTACTAAGTGGTCAATGAGGCTATAATGTTCAAGGGGCCTACTGTTTATTGAGCTTCTTGGTTGTTGCAAGATCGAACTCCTATCAAAACCTATTTAAATTGAGGGGGTAGAAAAAAGGAAAAAGATAGATTAGGGATGCAAGAGAGAAAATAATGTTCATTCATTTAGTTAACCAAACCTGGTACTCTTCAAGGAATTCCTAAACTAACTATAGAATAAGTCAGGCTGTAATCAACACAAAGTTGAACATTCATTCAGAGTTCAAACTTTAACAATAGATTGCAAATCACAATTTGAACAAAAGGAAAGATAAAAATCATTCATTACTTGAAGAACTTCAAATCAAATGATTAACAAACAAATATCATTCCAGAGTAAAACATGAAGCAAGTTTAAATCTAGTTGTTTCTATTGTGATGAGAGATAAAATAACATTTACAATTCTGGAAAATTCACTAGTGTACGGAAACCAGTATCTTAAGATCCACCCAACTACGCTAAAAATGCAAGAAAAATATATCATCTACTCTACTGCAAAACTCTAATCAGCTAATCTGCAAAATGTATAACTCTCTTTTCCTAAAATTCTAACCCCTTC
>VDFB02252616.1:37609785-37654520 GCA_007258455.2 Sequoia sempervirens | reverse complement strand
ACTAACCCCCTCTATGTCCAGTTCAGCTTCCTGTGGATCAGCTTCATCAATTATTTGAGCTGCGAAGACATCAGAATTTGTGATGAATTGAAGGATATGTTTGTCATCATTGAAGACTTGTAGGTGGGTAACATTATCTGGGACCGATGGCATGGATGTTAGCTCAACCATGAATTTCTTGAGCCTAGACAAAGAGGGGTTGTAAAGTGTTGGCTGCTCGAGCCAAGGCATCAGTTGTATGATTCTGAGCAAGTGAGATCAATTGTATATTGAATGCATCTATGCCTTCCAAGAGATCCCAAACCCTATTCATATAGTTTGTAACTCTTCTATCATGACAAGAATACAACTTCCTAACCTATTTAACTACAAGCTTAGAATCTCTAAAAAATTGTAGCACTTTTAC
Organism: Sequoia sempervirens; assembly: GCA_007258455.2. Taxonomy (NCBI): domain Eukaryota; kingdom Viridiplantae; phylum Streptophyta; class Pinopsida; order Cupressales; family Cupressaceae; genus Sequoia; species Sequoia sempervirens. The sequence goes on along the minus strand of VDFB02252616.1, from coordinate 37,654,114 downwards.
ATTTTTCTTCAAGGCCATGAGAAGGCCAAAGACGAGGGCCTCATATTTTGCTACGTTATTGGTGAAATAGAACTACAATAGGTGGGTAGCTAGAAAGGTCTTACCCATTGGACTAATGAGTTTGAATCTAGCTCTGACTCCTTGCTTGGACTTAGATCCATCAAATCGAAATGTCCAGCACGTGAATTTTTTTTTATCTTCGGGTCCAATTGAGTTCTTGCTCCCTTTTAGCTGGGTGACTGGCTCTGTGATCTTAGGAGAATTTTTTGGCTTGATGTAGTGATCAACAGGTGGTTCTGCTAGTGCCTCCTTTGGCATTTCTATCTAAGGAGTAGCTGATTTTTTAACATGCTCAACTGCCATTTGACACAAGCAGCAATCAAACTCAGAGTGGGCAACATTGTGAATCCTGCACCAATTTAGAAACAAGAGATCCTGAAAATTCATTTCGGCCCCTAGATTGAGTTGATCCCTTGCGCATTTTTCCATGAACTCCTGGAAACCACTGAGTAGTCCCCAGTTGTTGTCCTTATCAGGTTCATCGTCGACTTCTATCAATATTTCTGTGTCTGGGTAAATTCATGTAGAATCAGTCGAAGGACTATACAACACCAGGAACACTTCGTCCACACATTCTTCTTGAAGCTCAACCTCATTTTGGTAGGTGAAATAATGGTAATTCTCTAGGTCTCTCTTAGCAAACAACACCTTGTTAATATTATTGTACTCTTTGATCATATATTTCATACGAGGTTCACGGTCGATACGGATTTAATTTGGCAACCCCTTCCATGGTAGCCACATGTGAGAAAGGTTTGTGGTGGTATATCTATTCAATGCCTTGGTGAATTACCTTCCCAAGATAATTCCATATGCATCGGGAATATCTGCAACTTGAATATCAATGACTTGTTGTATCTGTGGGTCTATAGCAATCTACATCAGGATATGGTTTATTTCTCCCATGATGTTGATCTCTATTTTGTCCAGCTGGGTCACCTTCCTCCTTGAAGGCGTGGGAGTGATGCCAAGAGCCTTGCATACTGTCAAGGGCATGACATTGACAGAATCTCTTGAATTGAGCAGGCAGTTATGCAGGTTCTTCCCAAAGATTCTAATGGTGGTCAGGAAAGGAGGAGCTTTCGGTCTCCCTTGGAAAATGTCCATATGTGTGTCCATGTGAGCTACCTAAACTTTGTTCTTATCACTGCCTACATCCTTGGTCTGCCTGAACGGTTAGCTCTTAGAAAGCTGCCTATCACCCTGCTCTAGTTCCTTTTCAATTTGTTTACAAGTAGGTTGATTTACAGGGATATCCTTTTTTTTCCCAGTCTTATCCTATATCTCTGGTTCCTTCCTAGGATCTTCAAAAGTAACCCTCTTAACTGGCATCTCTTGCATTGTACTAGAAGACGGGGTTCCATTAAGAACCCTAAAGAAGGAATGTCTTATAGCAAGGACTTTGAGTAGTTCAAAGGCAAACAAGCTGATTTTTATCTTCTTGAACTCTTCTGCTACATATTCACCCATTTGCTCAATTTTTGAACTAAAAGATTGGCCTATGGCAGAACTAGGAGGTTGGACCTTCGTTTGACTAGACAGATTTTGGGGTTGGCCTTGAGCCTAGTTTTGTGACTGGTTTTGAGATCCATTCTTATTGAGGTATTGGGTAGGTATGTGGGGGAGTCCAGAGTTGTTGCTGGCATTAGGATCAAGGGGAGTGGTGCAATTGTTTGGTGGGGTTGAAGTTGTAAAGGGTCGACCTGCCTGTCTATTCCTAAGGAAGTAAGGAGTTGACCTTTGATGGAACATGTGGACCTCATCTACAAATGACTCATCTTCATCTATCGGACCATTATCTACTGAATCAAAAAGTTGAGCCAAAGTTTGTTCATTACTTGCCTCTTTCACTTCTTCACCCTCAACAGGAGGAGGCTCCACTTCAGGCTCGTTGCGGCCGCCTCGCAGAAATGGTGCTTCATTAACCACAAAACAAGAGGAATCATATGGCTCGGATGGGACGATGTCCCTACAACTGTAATTATTGATTGCATTTTGCACTTCTATTTAGAATATTTCAGCAGTTGTTTGGAACTCGGGGCAATCCAACTCGGAATGTCTACTAGTTTTGTGAATTTGACACCATCCAGACAAGGCTCCCTCAGCAAGGTATACTCCACTGATCATTTTTTCATTGCTCATTAGTTGGTCGAAAGGTGTAGGGACACCTCCATTATTGGGCCTTGTGTTCCATGTGCGATTCTGCCTTTGAGAAGGTCTCTTTTTTGAATTATGATTGGCATTTTTCCCCTATCATGGTTCTGCCCGGAGGAAGTGCTTGCTTCCCGATTATCCCTACTATCCCTATTGTCTTGATTGTACTGGTTAAGATTGTCCTGAAAATTACGCTAGCAGGCCTACAATTGATTATTCTAATTTTTTAGGTGTATTATTTTCATGGACATTTTCTTTATCATCTCAGTCTGTTCCTCTAACTTGTCCTTCTCGGTCCCATTCCTAGGTAATGACACTGGATTTTGGAGAAAAGCGGGCAGGGTTGTCGGCTGATTCTAATAAGTTAGAGGAAACTCTGGTCTTGATAGGTACAATGGCACCTGGGGCTGCTAGGAATACACCTGTTGTTGTGGAGTAGCCTGAAGATAGTTATACTATGGTTGAGGCTAAAAATAGGAAGGCACAAGAGGCACATAATTCAGTGGCTGCCCTAGATGTGGTACCATAGGTGACTGAGATACTTGGTTCATAAGAGGGGTTTGATGAGCAAATGCCTGATTGAGCCCCTAAATCTGTATCGGGTGAGCTACTAGTCCTAGAGAAGGCAACGGGCTAGAAATATTTTTCCCCAAATTTGCACTGGCGACAATGGCCTCCGTATAGCCGGTCACCAAGGTAGTGAGTGGTGGGCGCATCCTTTTCACCAAAGCTAACGTGAGGTTGTCCAACGCCGCATAATAGACCAGGAGAGCTGCAACATCATTATGGAGGTACAGGTCCTAGAGCCTTGTAAAGGCACGAGAAAGCAGTCATTGAAGGATCCAATAGGTTTATTTATCTCCCTTCAAATGGACATAAACTATTGATAGAGTTCTGAAGGACTAATGGGGATCTTGTATTTTTGTAGGAAGGCATCCTTCATCAAGTTCCATGAGGTAATGGGTCCCCTCGGCAGGTTGATGTACCAATAAAAGGCTTCCTCCCCCAACAAATGCAGTAAAAGGCGGCATGCAATGTCATCGTAGTCAACTTCCATTTCGGTAATTATTGTCTTTAATATTTTGATATGCTAATTAGCTATTCTTTGTAGGTCACGTGGATGAAACTTCGAACAAAAGCCCTCCAAATTTTTGGGCATATTATGGTAAGCGACGAAATATATTGGTAAAGGGTTATGTGCTAACCAAGCCATGGAGGGTGGCGAAGGTGGTATCTGCTATTGGAAAATGGCAAGTTGGGGTTGTATCTGCAATACAACAACAATCTGGGACTGCACTTGAGCTGCGGCTGATTGGACTGTACCCTGGGCTGCAAGGGCTGGGAGAGGAGCAATCCCCTGGTTGTCAGAGATAGGAGGTGCAAATACAGTTTGAGATAGTTGGGTGGAAGATGAAGGCCAGCCAAATGAAGGTGAGGGTGGAATGGAGGTGGATGGAATGGAGGAAGAGGAAGAAGCAACACTACTCCCTTTAACTCGCTTTTCCCTTGTAGGAGGCTGCAATTCTTCAAATTCTCCCTTGTTTGGTGTTGACCATAGAACTCTTTGAAATATTTCAAGGGAGAATGATCCAATTCGATCCAGCTTCACTTTTAACCCTTAACCTGGTATTCCCAACGTGTCGCCCTCCTTCTAGCACCAGTTCTGTTGATGGTGTTTTTATGCACTTCTCAACAAAGGCAGTGCGTAGCTGCACTACCTCTCTTGAAAGACAATCCTCCATAATCAGATTGCAAAACACTATCCCAAGGTCTCTAGTATCAGGTCTTGATAGTGCCTGGAATATTTCAATTGTTTGATGTGATTTGCTGGAATCACAAGGCGGTCTTAAGCAGGAATTATGAAGCATAGGAGGTTGGATCTTGAAATGAAGTTCTTAGAATAGGAGAGTTGTTATACATTGGTTGTAGGTTCAAATAGTAGTCTTGGACTCCATTTTGTCATTGGATTTGGCTTTACAATGTACAATGAACCTTAGCATAAGTTAGTCATTCAAAAAAGGAAAAGGAGGCAAGGAAGAGGGAAAGTTCCTAAATTAGCAACTAGTTGTGAACAGTGATGATGGAGTTCCTGCAATGCACAACTTCTTGAAACAATATCCCACTTAACCAGAGATCTCACAACATCATGGAACTTGTGCTATCTTCTAAGGTATGCAAATGTTTTGTCCTTCATTCACCATGTACATGCATGAATCAAAGATAAAATGTTTTGGAGCAGCTTTGAATTCAAGCCTAGGCTAACTTTACACAGCTATCTACCATCAACAAACATCAAAAAGTATGGGTTGAGAAGTTAAGAACACAGCAAATTTTTTCATGATCACTAGACAACATTCCTAAAATCTACCGAAGCAAGAAATAGCTAACTAGAATAGCAATAAATTCAGACATCTAACAATGGAGATTGAATCAAGCAACATGTGAGAAACTCAAAAAATGCACCAAGTCAATGTCTTTTCTTTATAAATTTCTGCAGCATGTCTTTACAACAACTCAACCCCCTTTGCAAATGAGATGAGAGCCCTATTTATAGTGTTCCAAAAGTCAAATGAATGGCCAAGATCAATTCTTATTGTGTGGCCAAGATTCATTATAAAATAGGGTTTCACCTACCCCCAATATATCACTTACATTTTGAACTTTCCTTATTTCATACTCTACTGACGACACTATAGAACTTTTGTCATTTAGCCAATTACTGTTTCACTATAGCTACTCTTCAGGGAGTTCTTCATCCTTGATGGGGCTATCCTCCTGCCTTTTAGAAACTGTGTATTCTATGAACTTGAGGATGACCACCTAGAGCTTGTCTATTTTGATGATTTCATATTGCAGTACCTGGTAGCTCCATTCTTTTGTGTTATCCTCCAGCCTTTTCCAATCTTCATCATATTTTGAGCCTTGGTCCTTGAATAGCTCTGATTGATCGAAAGAACAGGTAGTGAAACTCATAACTCCACCATGACTTCACTAGACATCCCGTCCTCCATCTTCTTCTAGAAGTAGGGCTTGATCTTCTCTAGATCCATTTGCACTGTGGGTATGTCATACTTCGTCACCAGCTTAAGGTACTGGGCACACTCTTCCCTGATCTCCTTGATCCATTCGATATCTAGATCCACCTTGCTCATGATTTGTTCTAGCCTCTCCCTCCGATTGTCAAAGTCTCGCTGCCACACATCCATCAGTTAGTGATCATCTTTCTTAAATGCAAGCTCCTTTTCCCATGTGGCTTCTGGCAACTAAAGGATAGCATTGATCCTTGGAAAGGTGGAGTCATAGGTCACAAGGAAGTCGGTGCAGAGCTTCCTTGTGCCCTCTAGAGGCTACAATAGGTCTAAGAACTTGTTGGCTGTTCGCACAGCCCAGCTAATTCTCATGTTTCTGATGTATAAGACTCGTCAGAACCAGTCCTCTATGGTCTTCTCCAATTTTTTTCTCCTTTCCATCTTATCAATATACTCTTTGGATAGTACCTAAGGTGTGGCTGTGGATGTGGTAGGTAGGTCGTCCACTAAAGACCATTGTTTGATGTAATTTGTTAAGGCTGCAACCTGTGCCTTGAGCTTATCCTTCAAGATCTTATCCTGCTTTATCAAATGCACTACCGTACCCACTGACTCCTCAAGGTGCCCAACTTTTTGCTCTCTGGTGGCGGTCCCCAAGTTGATGGTGGAGATGTTGTAACTCGCCCCAGCCTGGCCAATCATAGGCATTGCTATTTGTGCTACTCGAGACCCAGAAGAATCCATCGTTACCCTAGATCAGACTTTGGGCTTCTTCTCCTTCTTTGTCATGATTTGGGCTTGAGCCAAGATAGCCTCTAACCTCACCCTTGGGTCCTTTAGCAAAAGGGTTTTTCTTTCAAGCTACCTCTCTAACCACTCGAGCACAACAAATTTTCCCTTGGGTGAATCATGACCACACTTGCGCCTCTCGATCAAGGCCAAGGTTTCCATTCTTTTTTCTTTTGGGGAATTTTCTTTCTCCTTGGTAGCATCTCCCTCTTCCTCATTAGAGTCTTGGATGAACACAAGGTGTTTGATAGGAGGCCCGACAGACAATTGTTACACAGGACCTTCTTTTCCTTCTGTCTTTTCTTCTTCCTTTTCCTTATCATGCTCAGCCTCGAGGGTCTTGACAACTTGGGTTCCACCCTCAGTTAAATCCTCTTGCTACTATTTTTTTGGTGGTTGCCCTTCTTCATCACGGGGTGACCTTTCTGCCTCTACTTTGGTGTCTTTCAGCTATTGTGCCATCTCCTCCTCAAGGTCATCATCAAAGGTTTGCACGATTACCTTAGCACCAGAGCTATCTTCCTCTTCCCCACTCTTGGAAGAGCCCATCCCCTCCTCCTCATAAGCCACCCTTTTAATGGTTTTGTGTTCGTATTCTGGGTGCTCATAGTGTTCATCGGCTTCCTCCTCAATAGGCTTCGAGGCTTCCCGCTCTTGTTCTTCCCACTCCTCAGAGATTAGCATGGTGGCCTCCATAGCCGGTGGCCCTGTCAGTGGTTGTGAGGGCTGAGCAGTAGTGAGAACTTGTGCAAGGGCTACTTGAAGAGTTAGATCCATTAGGATCTGGGAGAGCTTAGGGGGAAGATTCTGCATATGTATTGAGAGAGCCTCAAGAATGGTGGCAGTGGGAATAGGTGCTATTATTGTTGCCAGAGGGAGTGATGTCATTAGTGACATGGCAGTGGAGGAAGGGGGAGTAGTCATGGCGGAAGAGGAGTCAATAATTATTACAGACTTAGCCAAAGGCAAAGGGGTGAGATGGACAGAAATGTCCACTGCTGGCGGGGATGCAGCAATCATAGCCAAGGAGGTAGGTGGTGCAACAGGAGGGGCAGGGAGAGCCAAGAGAGGTTCTAATTGATTCGTACCCTTTGCTTCCTCCTCTTGGGTTGAGGGTTGTTCCGTAGTGCTCCTTGCCAACTTGAGCTTTTTGGGAGGTGAGGCTCTCATTTCTTTCCTTGCGTAGACCTTGGGGTCTTGAGACTGTTATGTTTTTGTCCCTTTTCTCTTCTTGGATTTGGTGACCGGAGGAGACTTGGAGGTCCTTCCAGTTGAAGTGGTGGCAATAACATCCTCTGTAGCACTTGGCTCACTTTTGAGCCCTTCATAAGTCAAAATTATTCCTTGCCACTTTAATTGCACTACCTGCCCATCGATCAATTCCTTAGTACAAACCAAGATTGGCTGGGTTATGGTATCAAGGTCATCAACCTCCTGTTCATCCCAATCTATCGTTGGTATTGGCAGATTGGCAATTGCAGGGTACTTTGGGTGCATTATGGTGGCCTTGTCTTCTTAGACTTGGTCTGGTACAGGGAATGGCTGCACCTTCCTCACAAACTGCACAATTATTCTCATATAGTGCCTTGCACGTACCTCTTTATCATCCTAGCAGTCAGCCCAAAAATCTTCGATGTAGTGAAGATGGGCATACCCTAGCCCTAGCACCCTTCTGACATGACCATAAGGATCCATCCGCGGGCGAGCAGTGTGTAGGTAGAAGTGGTAATCCTTTAACTCTTTCTCGGAGTTGCAAGTACACTAGGAAGTTTGTAATCGGTACATGCCCTGGCCAAGGGTCAGGGGATAAGAAATCCCTGCTATGTGTTTAATGCTGAAGATTTCCTATAGGTGTTGGAGTTGCCGAGAAAGCTCCAGAAGGATGATTCGGTCGTTGGATTATTGAGACAACTTATTTGGCCTTTCAGTAAAGCCCTGGGCATGGATGTACGTGAACTTTGGATATTGTATGGAAAGAAAGGCATACTATTTCAAAAATGCCCTGGCACTGTGGGAGACCCTCCTCTCAAAGTCGCTGGCAATCATTTTGATAATATGGCCGATGAAGGCATCATTTACTCTACAATAATCCCTTTTGAAGTTCTGGTATTGGAGTTGCAGATACCTATCATAGGCCTTAAGTCTTTGCCCTTGCTCCTGATCGGGTGCCACAAAAAAACCATTGTACTACCTCCAATCCGCCAAGGAATAGATGAGATAGGAAGTCATATAGATCTTGGATCTCTTCTTTATGTTGACAAACTTCTCATGGATGTAGTTGCTTATGATTCCTCCCTAGTAAAATGAAGTCTTTGTGGTGACGTCCTTGTTTCCACGTAGAATTTTCTCAATGAACTACACCATCCATTCTTGGAAATCACTCCGGAAGATTTCTTGAGGAACCTTCGCAGTGCTGCCCCATTTTTCTTAAAGCTAATGATGATTGATTGACCTCTTACAGCCCACCAGATTATCATCCCACGCTATCTGGCATTCTTCTATAGTGGATACTTCCATCTCCTTAAAAGTGGGGATATGGAAAGTCTTTGTAATTCCCTAAGGCGACATGTCAGCAAGAATATTGCCCTCTTTATCAATTATTTTCCTAGGGTGCCACGAGGGATGTAGGGAATCTAGTAGCCTCCGCTATTCCACTCTGTCTTATCAATCTTGCATTCTTTGTCATCGGATTGACCCTGACCCTTTGCATGAATTCATCGATATCAACTTGACCTATGTTGGTGTCAATGATTTCCTTCCAATCTGTGGTGACTTTTGAGTGTAGAGGCTCACCCTAGAATTGGTATTTCATTTGGTCCTTGTCCTCTTTCCCTTAGGGGGTCTTTCCTAACTTCTTCCCTTTATCCCTCTCGGCTGATGCCCCTGAAGGTCCTGCACCTGATTCCATATATTCTACAAGCAAAGGTGTAGTTAGTGTAATGGATCATAAAAGTACTGATGTTAGTTGAAATCCTTAAGATGACATCTATTTTAAACAATCAATTAAGCATAACATGACCTCTTATCCCCCGATGTTATTGATCTTTTGATTAAGGGAATTTGGACAATTCGAGCCCGGAGGGCCAGACTTCCTCGGCAAGAATGCTGTTTGGAAGGGAAAATAGGGTAGAGGGCCCCCAGAGACTCTCTTCGGTTAAATTTTAGTAATTTGAGAGGTTTGCAATGAACAGGACCGAAATTGGGCACGTGGGTCAAAGTTAGATTCTAGATTTGAGCTTATTTGGATCGGTTTAGGAGAATCTGGAAATCTCACGCCAGAGAGTCGTCTCGAGATGGTAGTTTGGAATGGCAGACTGAAAACAGAATGTCAGAGATGGAACTCCAGGGTTCGAGGTCTGGTGGGTCAAAGGGTGGCCAGTAGTTTACAGCTTCACTTTTGAGCGTTCGGGCCTGAGGTATCGGGAAGGTGTTCGTCTTTTGCTATTAATGCCAAGCGGAAGTTCAGAGGGGGTAACCTGGTAGTTTTACATTATCGGGTCTAGAAGGCTGGGGGGCTATGGCGCACCCGACATTTGGGATGAAAAATGTCGGACGGAAGGGCGGAGGCTTGGGTATGGGTGGAGATGAAGCCGTTATTTCATTTTAGTCATGTAGTAGACGAAAGGGCAGAGCCCGAAGCTTGGAGGGGTGGGTGTCATTTTGTTTGCAATGACTGGCGAGGACAGGAGTCCTGCACAATGGAGCCCAGCGCAAATGAGGGCGTTTTGCATTCAAGTGACATTCCAGCGATGAAGAGGAGGTTAGGGCCGAGAAGGGGGGACGTCGTCAGAGGCTCACCACGAAGGATGGCGAAGCACTAACAGAACCCCAGAAGCAAAACTCTGGGGTCCGGGGCCTAAGAGACCCAAAGGGTGCTTGTTCAATTTTGAAATGCCCGTGGCGAGGAGAAGGGTGGGCCTTGGCTGACGGAAGGTTGAGGTCAGTTTTCCATTTTGACACGGTGGCATCCCCGCTGACTTTCGAACAAGGAAGTCTGACGGATCAGGCCCAAAGAGGGAAATTGCCTCCAGAAGGAAGGTTTATCGTTTGAATTTGGATGGTGAAGATAGGCCTTGGGGCCGAAGGAGATGATTTCCCTGTGGGAAGAACAGCCGTGGTGAGGTGGAGCTCTAGATTGATGATGAGGGCACCCTTGAAGGTTTTTTAAGTTTTCAAAATATAGGTTTTATCTGCCATGCTATGGTTTATCATTCATTCATTGTTTTGATGTTCATTGTTTTTCTAACCCTTAGAAATCATGAAAATAATGCTCAGGAGGGGCAAATGGAAAACCTACCTCGAACAAGCGATGTAGGGAGATGTGTGATCCACCTACAATCGATGAAGTGATGTTGAGGGTGATGAACGTGAAGGTTTTGAAGACAGTGGGCTCCTCTAGTAAGTTCTTTGATTGCTCTGCAACTCTGTCAAGTGACAATGACGGGCTAGAATGGGTCTTTTATACCCCTCATCGCAATTAATGATCCTAATAAATGCAGGTACGACAACACAAAAAGTTGGTGAATTCAAAAATTGGCAACGGTGGCAGGAGACCCAGGGTCCGACAGCCAGGGGGTGCAAGATGGTGGCGACAGAGAGAGAGTTAGGGCTCAGAGAGTGGGGTTCTGCAAAAGACCCGCTGTCAGAGACGGTGAAACCATCATGGAATTCTGAACTCGGAACTCCAGAAGATCGGGCCTGGAACACTCGATGGTAGTCAGGATTTCCCACAAACTCCCCAGATGGTAAATACAATGGTGGGACCCAGAAGGTAGGACGCTGCCAGGGGTTCGCTGTGGAAGATGACAAAGCACTAATGGAACCCCAGGAGAGGAAATTCGGGGTTCAGGGTCTGAAGGGCTAAACAACTATCAGAATTTGACTTATTTCTAACAAATGGCAAATGGGAGTTTGGACCCCGGGGTCTGAGAGGATGTGAAGCGAACACCATTGGGAACAACAAGTGCCATGAGGAAACCTAGCAAGGGAAGCCCGAATGGCCGGAGCTGGCAGGGCTCGGGGCCATTGGCAAGGTCAAACTTATGGTGGGACTTTAAAGCAACATTGACCATCTAGGACACCAAAAAAAGGAGGCATGCAAAATGAGGCAGTGACAAAACAACCCAACAAGGCGAAAGCAAAGAGGGTCCCCGTTCCGAACGGGGTGTGTGTGCTAAGGGCACAACAATACCATTTCCTCAACTCCCAAAAACACCTATAAACAAAGTAGATTAATTGATTTATACATCAATCAAATAATAATTAACTTCAAATTATTTCAATTAAATGAGTGTAAAATTTTCATTTCCGTTATTGAAATAACAAGGATATCCCTTTTTAAAAATAATGCTATTTTAAATTATTAGAAACAAAATAACACTAGAAATCATGTTCTTCATGGATTTAAATTCCTATCACTCCCTACTCCTTGAATTTGGAATATACCTGTGAATCACAAAATAACATAATTAATTCATACATTCATACACAAAAAATTAGTAAACATATTAAAATGAATAAATCGATCAACTTTTACTTTAATGCATTTTGCTTTCATTTTACTTCAATCCCCAACAAATAACTCATCTCTAAAATAAATCTTAATACATATACCCAAATTTATGAGAATCAAAAGACATGCAAATATAAATCAAGATCCGGCCACTACCTTGTATAACAACTCTTGTGTAATTGATAAGACAGGTTAATGAAGGCATGGCATTTTTTGGTGGCATCTTTATGACTATGTGAACATTGTGTGATATAATCAACGACAAAGGGTAGGTCTAATTTTTACAAAATATGACTTGTGTTTGCATTTGTGAACAAGAACGTCCACTACCTCACCTGCTAAACCTTCTTTTACACAACTAATACAAACCCTGTTGTCTTTATTAAAGAGATAGACCCAATTTCTAAAAAAAGGAATCTCCTTACTCTATAAACACGCATAACTACTAGGATCAAAAGTGAGTGCTTATCTTCCACTGGTACACAAATCTCATAGGTACCCTTTTTCTTTCAAAAGCTTGTACTGCCTGTGGTTGCAACTCAATCTCGTGGATTGCCATTATATCCTCCAATGGATTTGTCAATATGACATTAACTTAATCCAACCGTATCTTGGTGTCTTTTGCATACCTCTTATCTTTTCAATGAAATTTTTTGTTAAGCTCTTCATCTAAAACACTTTTATGCGCTTTTCACATGTATTTCACATTTTGCATGTTTATTTGTCAAGGTAGCTACAACTTAAATATCTAAAAGACTTCTCCTTTTTTGTTTCAATGGCCCCTTCCAACAATCCATTTTGTGAATTTTTGGTTCCAAAGCTTCGGTGGAAATGGTAACTTATAATATCTGACAAGAAACTGCTTTTGATTATTCCCAAAGGGACAGGCATGCAGTGTTCCATTGCTTCCAAACTCGAGATGGGCACAAAGGACACTAGAAAAATTTGTAGATTTGCCTTTACCTCTACTAAAAGCCTTCTCAACGAATGTGTTTGGTGAACTCTCTACAATCATAGCATTTTATGTAATGACATTTCGTTGTGACTTGGTGTATGCCCATATTGTGTACCCATCATATGTGAAGAGGCATTCAATATGCAAATATCATTCAACAGCTGTTCAACATATCCATTTTGTGCATATCGTTGTCCCATTTCGCTCCATGAGATGACAATACCATGAAGCCCCTCTATTGAACATTCACACAACTTCCTCATTTCATTTTGTGCATAAACTGTAGGCCTTGCACTCTATAAGATGATGTCCCTTTTGAGGCATTGTGTCAAACATTTTGTTTGCATTGTCTGTGCTCTTGACATTCCCTTTGGCCATGGGTGAAGAGGAGAATTTACCTCCATTCATGCGAATTGCATTTGCTTTAAAATTATTAAAAACTCTTCAACAAACCTTTTATGCATTTTCTTTCCATTCTACAATCATTTCATTCTGTGCACCAATTCGCGGGTTCTGCCTCTGTCTTTTGGCATATTGTACTTGAGGCATTCTTTCAAATAGTTCATTCACTTTTATTTGTGCTTCCACAGCCTTTCTCTAAGCTTGACGCTTTGTATGCAATGTATCTTCATTTTGTTGAACATTTCGAAAGCCCGTTCAATGACTGCACTTTGTACACACCCTCTACAATCCTTTGGTTCCATGCGCTGAATCTCCTTTAATATATTAAAGGCTCAGTAGATAGTCTTCAAAGATTCCTTTCTGAGAATATTCTTATACTAACCATGAAGAGATGCCTCAGATCCTTTCAACAAATCCACATTTGTACATATCTTGCAATATTGCGTTCCATGGGATGACATCTTTGAAGCATTCTGTCAAACAGTTCCTGATGTGTCAATGCTTCCACATATTGTATTCATGTTTTCCAAGGGCAATTTCACCCGCATCATTTTGTGCATTTCTGCAATCATTGATTATTTCTTCTTAATGTTCCTGTTGGCGGCACATTTGCATTCCATGAGATGCGATTTCTTTGAAGAATTTAGTCAAATAATTCACTGCCTGGTCTATGCTTTCACATTTAACATGTATGCATCCAGGGGAGATCTACATGAAGTTTCAAAAGCCTTTTCAACTGATTTGTTCATGCATTTTTTGTGACCATTTCAATTCATAGGATGATATCTCTTTGCTGCATTCAGTCACACAAACTATTCATAGTATGCGGCGTGCATATCTGAAAATATCTAGGTTTTTGACCCACTAGATTCTTGAGGTCGAGACAAGATTTATTTCTTGGAACCTCTTCCGGTGAATTCACTTTGTGCATATCTCGATCATAGCATACCATTGCACCATACTTTTACGTATGTTTGCCAGGGTAGTTGCAGTTATTCTTTGATGTTTCGGTTGATCCACAAACCCGTGTTCTCAAACTCCCATTCACCTTCGCTTGAGATTTTTTGAAGAATTTTGCAACAAACTCCATTATACACGTTCTGAGATTTTGCATTCTCGGAGACCACATTATTTTCAAATAGCCGTGGCATTTAAACCTTTCATAAGCACAATGATCAAGCATGGGCAATCATTCAATTGCGGCTCCATGTTTTCTTACACGCTGCGGGATTAGGTCTAGGGATTGATCCTTGCATGTAGACTGCGGGATTGGTTTTGGGTTGACACTAGTGCAGAGACACTTTGAAACAATGGGGCTAACTCCTCTTTCGAGCCCGAATTCCCAATGGATCGTTCATTTAGTTTCAAGATTGGGTTAATTGCATAACCCAAACATTTTATGTTCTATGGCACGGTGGCAGATCGGCTTGATCCCAACACCTTTCCCTTTGTGTGCCGAGTTTCCTTTGGATTTCGAAACCCCACAAGACATTCTTTTTGTAATTTTTTTTGTTTTCTAAAATTTTAAATTTTTTTTATTTTCTTTTTAAAATTTTTCCAATTTTATGATTTTTCACATCTTTAAATTTAAATCTTGTAAATTTCAAAAAATATTTATTATTTTAGCCTTTTAAAATCTTCTTTTAAAATAAAGACTTTATTTATTAAATCTATTTTGAATTTAAATCTTAAAAAAGTAATTTTAAATCTTTTAAATATTAAAAGATTTATTTATTTAAATTTTTATTTTATTTCAAATCTTTTAGTTTTAAAACTCAAAGACTTACTTATTTATTTAAAAGTTGTATTTTAAAATATTTTAAAAAATGAAATATTTGTTTATTATTTTAATTTTCTTTTAACTTTTTGTGATTTTGAATTTTAATTTTTTTTTTATTTTCAAAATTTTGATTTTTTTTGTATTTTTGTATTTTTCATTTTTGAAGAAAAACAATTCAAAAGAAGAGAAAAACAAAGCCATAAAAAAATAATATTAAGCTAACCACACAACACCAAAAATTGAAATCGAATAATGACACCCAAAGAATGAAATGGGAGGATGACAAAGCGAAAAGACACCGATGAAGAGATGTGGATCGGGATCGGAACTAGACAAAGAATGTGAACCCGAACAAAGCCTGAAGGAAAACCGTAGAAAAATAGTCCAAATATCGGGATTGGGAATGAACTCAACTCAGGAACCTTCAAAGAGTGCAAGGTTCCAGGAAAGTTCTGAAACTCGAACCCGATAGGCCAAAAAGCACAACGGACGTAGAAATTAGGATCGGGATGGAACCAAGAATAGGAACCTTGGAAAGTTTCCTAGTTCTGGTTTTGGTCTGATACCCAATTTTGAACTAGACAAGAAAAAAAAGAATTGGAGATTAGAGTCAGGATGGAACCAAAAATTGAAATTATGAAAAGTGTCGGGTGTTGATTCCATTGTAAAACCCAATTCTAACAAAACAAATATGGCAAGCAAGCGGAGATCAAAATTGGGATGGACAAAGGAAATTGAACCTCTTCAAAGTGCAAAGCATTAGTTCCAATCCAAAACCCGAATCCAACAAGACAAAGAAAATGAACAAGGCATGACAAAAGATGAAAATGAGAATGACAAAGCACAAAACACAATGAAACAAAACTAGCCAAAAGAAATAAAATAGAGGGGGTCCCCGAATTTTCTAAGCAAAAGTTGGGGCGTCTATGTAGGGAATAACAACCATATAACAATTATTATAAATGCAAAATTGTATAAGGGACATTCAAAGGGGTTTTTCTTAGTTCATGTAAGGTCTTAACTTAGGGAACATCATGCCTAATGTCTCCAAGAGGACAAATTGAAGAATAGAAGATTCACAACTTAGGTAAAGTAGTGCATCACATCAAACCACTAAGAGGAATATAATATGCTAGAGAGATCATGCTCTTGAAGGACATATCACACAATCTCACCACAAAGATAAAAATGCATCACATGAAGTAAGACAACCACACAATCAAACATGAGTTGTAATTGAAATGCAAAAGAATAATGCCAATGTATGCCCCCACTTTAAATAAATTGCTAAACACCATGTTGTGAGCAATTACTTTAAAGAAGCGAATGATAAATGCTAACAATAGAAAGGATATGAGAGCTTATTTGTAAATCCCTATGCCAAACATATATTTCCAAATGAAGTTGTGTTATGAAAAGGGGTTTCCCCAAAAATGAAATGCCAAAATCACATAAGGGATCCATAGATTCAGGGTCAGTATGTTTTGCTACAATGCTCTTAAAGAGCTTGAAAATGTCATCATTCCCCAAATAACTCATGGATCAAGTAAGAATGACACAAAGAGAGCGAGAAAAAAAGAAAATATTTTGGGTCAACGTGGAAAAGACTTAAATGTTTCAATGCCTTGCATCATCCCCAAAAGGAAAACACAAGACCAAGAAAAGGTTTATGACATATAGAAGAATGTAGATACAAATAGAGGAACATCACAAAGAGAGAGATACATGATCAAGCATAACAATACGAGAGATCACATTACCATATGCAATCACATAGATAAAAAAGAAAACAAATACAAGACTAGTAAGGCACATACGAGTCAACCTATAGCAAGTCATCCACATCCCAATCTTGATCACTATATACAGAAGGCATACACCTAGCTAAAGGGACAAAATCAAGTGCAGTACTAGGACAAGGCTATCTAATTCTTTCTCCCATTGTGTGCAAGACAAGAATGAGTCGAGGTAAGAGAATGAGCTCCTTGCAATAAACATAATGATTTGAAATGAATGTTAAACTGTAATAGTGAGCATACTAAGATCCTGCAATTATTACATGTATAGTAAGGAGAAAAGCTCATGCTTTAAGGGATTATTTCCATCATATCAAATTTCTCAAGGATCCCTCTTAAGGCACAACACTCATTAGTAAGGTGCCCGAGGGTTCCATGATATGTGCAAAAATTCATGTTTTTAGGCTTTTTACCCTTACTTTGAGGTGGTAATGCAATCCATTTTGCATTGACAAGGTCTTCTATTTTTCGTTCAATTTGTGTTTTTGTATGTAGGAATGACAACTTTTTGAGTTTGTAAGGTTTGGATTTCTTGCTTGTTTGAGTATCTTGTTGAGGTAGATGTTGAGGAGGAGGGCCTAATATGTTCCTATCATCCTTGTAAAGTATTGGTTGTTCTTTATAAAGGAGTACACTTATGTCAGGAGGAGGATCTTGGTATCCTACTCCTTTGGTATCTTCAATTGGTATTTGTTCTAAGAGTTTATGAATTTCATGTTCTCTTGTTATGTGACATCAATGTTTGCTTAAGATTGTGAAGCCCTTTCCATATGTATCTTCTAGGTTGATTGATGTGTTGGTCACTTTGTTAGCATAGGATGGTTGAATTTTTGCTTGGTTAGAGGAGCTAGGTTCATCTATTGTAGGGAGCTTAGGTTTAGTTTTTGTCTCAATTTTAGGATGTAAAAGATGAAACATCTCAAGTTGTGTTGGTTGTTTCATGGAAGGATAAAAGGATACATTAGTCTCAAGATTTTCAAGGAAATTGTTTATAAAGTTTTTCATGTTGTCATCATCTTCTCTAATGATGTCAATGTCATGAGGATGACATGTATTAGGAGTTGATTGGGTATGAGTGGGTTCAATTGCAGGGTGATCCCACAATAGTGGTTTACAATTTTTTGCCAAACTGGACACTGAAATAAATATTTTTAACTAAATCTTCACTTCCGGGCACCTATAGTGGCTAAACCGTGAGGAATTTGAAGATGATGCAAACTAGATTTTTGTGACATTTTGTCTATAGATGCTAAATATATTTTTTTCAAAAATTTTGGAATCAATTTGCTCTTCTTTTTCCATCTCCCTCGAAAACTAGTTTTTTTCATAAAACAACATTTTTAAAAAGTTACGCTCACCATATAACACATAAATTTTTTTCCATGAAGGATAAAATTCTAATTCTTTCAAATTTATATTTGTAACTCTGATATCTAGTGCTTCCACTTGGTTAGATAGTTTTTATTGAATATGTTTTCTTTAATCAAGTTTCAAAGCCAAACCAATTACAATTCAAACATAGCACAACCATGTAACGTATAAATTTTTTTGTATGTATCAAAATTCAAATTTTTTTTGTTTGATCAAGGACTTCAATATCTGGTTCTCATATTTTTCAATTTTTTTTGATAATCTGCTATTTTCCCACGTGCAGAATAGAGAGCTTGATTTTTCAATGAAAAACCTATGTTTAATAAAACCTAAAAAAAAAAAACATAATAAAGCCAAAACATATTAAAATTATATTCATTGGATAGTTTGTTCTAAGGAATACCTAGTCCCAATTGGGTTTGTGAAGTCTTTGCCATTTTCATCTTCAACCTAAGCTCTGAAGTGCAAAATTTTAGATTTTTTTGTGTCTGAGGGGGAGAGTGAGGGATAAGGGGGGTTTGAATGAACCCCTGGGGGTTCAAGTGAACCAACTTTCTATTTTCATTTTTTTGGTTTTTTGGGCAGGAAATGAGGGGCGAGAATTAAATGGGTTCACTCGATCTAGTAGGTTTGTTCGAACCCCTAAAACCAAATTTTTTTCCATGGGGTCGTTTTCTTTAAGTTTTCCTTCCTCACTCGAATTGTAAACAACTTTTGTAGGTTTACCCTAAGTGCATTAAGATCATTTCCAAAAACACAGCTTGATACATCCACTAATGATTTGAAGGACATCCAAAACTTACCAAAGGATACCTACATGATGAAATGGAAGACTAATAATTGAGTGATTTAGAATGCAAGAGATCTTAAAATGATGTGATTGCAATTTGATGTTTTGAAATTCACTTAAAATGAAACCAAATTAAGCTATATCTAATGAAATTATTGAAATAGAAAATTAGCAAATTGAAACATGGATCTAACAACAACAAACAAAAGCATAGAAATGAAGTTTTTAATGTTGTAAAATACAAACTCTGACCTGATTCAAGAATAAATTGCCCAGATGAGTAAATGAGTCCCAATAATGGTTTTCAATAGGTTCAAATACTAAAAGACAAAAGGCACAAAAATCCGAAAATATTTGGAAAAAATCCTAGTTGGGCGAGTGAGTCCCAAATTAGGGTTTTTACAATATGTTTAGCAAATTCCAAGTGGATTTTGACATTTCTAGGTTGTATGCTCAAATCATTGTTTGTAAGTACAATATTTTCTAATGAAATTGAATGATGCAAGATGCAAAAATGCAACTTATATGCAATTTTCACTAATGCAAGATTTAGGAGCCCTAAATGAAATTCAACTAATGGAAATCTAATGAAAATTTAACCTATATCTAGGAATACAATGTTTTCCAAACCAAAAATTCAAGGTTCCAAAGGTCGGGTTCACCAAAATGATTAAACAAAAATAGGGTTGCACCTTTTGGGAGATGGAATTGGACTTATTTCAAACTTTCATCATTGGGAAACCTAGATCCCTCGACCAAGTGACTTGATTGAGGGTTAGTCTAGGTGGTTCCTTGTGTGATTAGATAGGGTTTCACAATTAAGTGAAGCTTCAAAGGAGAAATGTAAACTCTTATGCACAAAACCCTAGAAACTTGAAAGCATTAAATCAAATTAACAAACAACATGAAACAAAAAAGTACTTGGAAGAATGGAGAGTTAAAATAATGTCTGAAAACCATAAATTTTTTATTTTGAGGTGCATTGGGATTGATACACCAATTTGGGGGATTTAGTCTTGCTATAGGAATCTAGATAGAATCTAGAATCTTCTAGTGATTGTTTAGGATCTATAGAAAACTAACAAAGAGGACTATGGGTAAAATCAAGAAGTTAGGTACACAAAGAGGGGAAGTTTCAACCAAAACAAAAAAAATTGCATGAAACATGTACGCATTTTCAAAAAATGCATACACATTATGGATTGGGTACTTGAGCCTAATTCCAAATGCATATGTGTTCAACTTTGGGTACACGAACCAAAAATGCATATGTGTTCATAATGTGTACGCATTTCTTAAAGCTATTTATTTTTTAAAATTAGTGACTGTGTTTTCATTTTCACTCATAGTTTTAGTTGTGCCAGAGAAGAGGAGACCAGATTGTGTATATGTTTTGAAGGGCCTAATTGAAGAAAATATTCACTACCACCTCCTCCCGTTGACACAACTGACCTCAACAACCTCCAAGTTGGTTGAATTATGCCTTTTTTTTTTTGCTTTATATCTTGCATTTTTATTTTGTAATTATTGTTTAATTTTTGTTTGTTTAGTTTGTTTTAGTTCAATATTTTATAGTTTTTAAATTTCATTTAAAAAACCAAAAACATCAACGAAACAAAGAATATTAAATTGTCAATCGAAAACCATAAAAACAAAACCTAAATTGGATACATTTAACTTAGAAATCAAAACCAAAGAAACCCTAGGTTCAAAAAAACATAGGTCCCTAAAAACTAATTTACCCAGGTTAATCCTTGGACCTAAACCCTAAAACCTAAACCTAAAACCCTATTTACCGTAAAACCTAAACCTAAAACCCTAATAGTTCACATAATTTTAGAAGTATCCAAGGAATGTTACCTAGATTCGGGGCAGTTGTTATTGAGATTAAGATTGAGATTGAGATTGAGGCTACAAATAATTCACATTATAATTTTTTAGTTATTGCTACACTTCAATGACTAATTTATAAAACATCCTTGTCACATTATGTAGTGTCATAAATTAGGGCTCCTTGGAGGTTTCTTGCATTTTTTATTTGACATAGATATGTTTTCATGTCATCAAATCTCTAAATCTAAACCCTAA
Source organism: Sequoia sempervirens (assembly GCA_007258455.2). NCBI lineage: Eukaryota > Viridiplantae > Streptophyta > Pinopsida > Cupressales > Cupressaceae > Sequoia > Sequoia sempervirens. Next base: position 37,633,388 of record VDFB02252616.1, on the reverse strand, counting down.
ACCCTAAAGCATTCATTTTGTTGTAGGACCTTAAAATGAAATTTGGTTGCCTTAGGCAACTCCACCAAATTTTATTCCCTTAAGCCATGGGCCATTTTCTCCTAGGACCTTACTAGACATAGATCTCATTAAGTCATCCTATCACCCTAAATCATAAATCAATATCTTAAGGGGTCCTAGAATATGACATTTCTTAAGGGGATCAAAGAAGTTCTCAAAATTTGGTAAATAGAGCTCAAGCTCATCTTTGTTTATTTTGTACATTGCAATTAGGTCACTAGCATATATCTATGTGTCCCTTTGAACATATTCTATTAATTTTTCATTCTTATCTTTAGTATTCTTTGAAAATAATGAATGAGATTATAAATTTTAATGTTCTAGTGTTAAACTAATAATTTCTTCTTAACTACTTTGTCCTACTATAGAGAACTTGTGTCTCTTATCATGAAATTTGAAAATTTAGATAAATCAATTTATGTCCTCAGACTTAATTAAATTATGTCATACTTGATTAATACATGTATTCACTATCCATATACCTTAGCTCTATAGATATACTCTTGTTGGGAAACAAGAGCCATCTCAATCAACTATTCCACAAGAAACATTTGTTTCTCACTAACTTAAAAGTCCATTATTCCAAGGGCCACCCAAACTTCACCCTAAGTTCCCTAAACCCTAAACCCTAAACTCTAAAATCTAAACCCTAAACCCTAAAGCATTCATTTTGTTGTAGGACCTTAAAATGAAATTTGGTTGCCTTAGGAAACTCCACCAAATTTAATTCAATTAATCCATGAACCATTTTTCCCTAGGACCTTACTACACATATATCCGCTTAAGCCATCCCATCACCCTAAATCATAAATCGATGTCTTAAGGGGTCCTAATATGACATTTATTAAGGGGATCAAAGAAGTTCTCAAATTTTAGTGAATAGAGCTCAAGCTCATCTTTGTTTATTTTGTACATTGCAATTAGGTCACTAGCATATATCTATGTGTCCCTTTGAATACCATATATTAAGTTTTCATTCTTATCTTTAGTGTTATTTGAAAACAATGGATGAGATTATAAATTAATGTTAGTCTTAAACTTATAATTTCTTCTTAACTACTTTATCTCACTAAGAGAACTTGTGTATCTTATAATGAAATTTGAAAATTTAGATAAATTAATTTATGTCACCAAATTTTTAAATTAAATTCTATGTCATACTTGATTAATACATGTATTCTTGTTCGATATACCTTAGCTCTATAGATATACTCTTGTTGGGAAACAACCACACCTATGAGTAAATATCCCCTTGCCCCAAAAGATAAAGCTCTAGACACATAAAAACTTAGAAGAATAAATTAGTTATTGATGAATTAGTTAATTAATTATAGGCTTGATATTTATGAGCTCCATTGAGAACCCTTGTCTAACAATAATCCTAATATAAATAGTGAAGCACCTAAAATTTGCAGACACTCATAACCTCAAATGCACATTAAGTAATGGGCTAGTCATATGCAAATTCATCAAATGCTTCAATGAAATAACAATGTCATGCTCCAAAGATGCAAAAAAATAACAAAGAAGATGAAATAAACATACAGAAGCAAGACAAGTACCTATTCCATATTGGATTGGTGTCAATTGTGACAATGACCCTTTCCCAATCCTTGCTAAAACTCAAATGATACAATGCAATGGTGATGGGAAAAATTAGTTCTCAATTGAAGAGAGTAACTTTGCATGAGAGTCTAGATGGGTTGATGAAGAATAAGCCTTCCATTTATAGATTTTGAAGTTGGAAGAGAGTTCAAAATAGAGCAATGTGGGATAATTATTTGACCAATGAGATGAAGCCACTTGTCACATTATGATAGGTTGAGGAATGTGCAAGTTTTGGCCAATGTTCCAAAAAGGGGGAGATTCAAATTTGAAATTGAGAGTTAAATGTTGAGTGGGGGACATGTAAGAGAGAAGTTATTGCCATGTTGGAAGGGACAAGTCAACTTGTCTTCATATTCAAACTTGAGGAATATTCTCAAAAGATGCTTTGTTGAGGGAAAATGATGAATTTATAAATGAATTAAAATTCTTTATTGGTGCAAGTGGGAAAATATAGAGGATGTGATGGGTGGTTAGATTAGCTTAGATGATGTTTAGGTGATTTTGACTTATTTGATTTAAATACTTTGATTTATTTAAATCAAAAGAGATGGAAAAGGCATTTGGGATTTAATTAAATAAGGTTTGGTTTATTTAATTAAAGGGATGATGCAAGATAAAGGTGGATTAATTTGCAGGAGATGAACTTAGAAGATAGTTTATGAAAGATGAAATGTTATGGTTTGATTAAAATTGATTTATTTAAATGAGGTAATGATAGGCTTAAATCGAATAAAGTTAATTTATTCAATTTAAATGGATGATGAACCTGATTTACCTAATGAGTGGATGAATGTGAATTTGATTTATGAATGTGATGCTATTTAAATGCACAATGCTAATTTCGCGTGTCTACAAATAGAATCTAGTATAATTTTTACTTTAATTTTAAACTACATGGTTTTCATCATTTACCCATTTTGACACTCATTCTTGAGTTGTTCATAACCTAAATTAGCTTGGGTAACTTTCCTTCTCTTTTTCCTCCCTTATATATGTAATAGAAGACACTCTAAACAACCCCTAACCTCCTATTTTAACACCCAATTTGAGAAATCAAAGTTATATATCTACATGTGTCTTATTTTTAATTCTTTATTCCTTTACGTATAGAAATTAAATGGTTCCTCACCTCATGTTCACATTCTCTAGTTACTAATCTTCTTATTTAATTTTTCCAAATATGATTCAAATAAGCCTCATTTTTTATATCGTAGTCTTTTGTGAGCTCTCAATTCTTGATACATTTTATCCAAATCCTAGTTTAAATGTTGATGGTGATTTATTTAAATAAATATTAAGTCTTTACCTTAATCCATGTGGTTTTATTTATTATTAAATAAATCAATTAACATATAGATCATCAAATTTGGCTATAGTTTAATTATCAAGTGATATCTAGCTAAAAATAATTTTATGGGACATTCAAGTTTAGGGGATTCACTTAATAAACCAATGACATAGTGCATGCATTTGAATAGGTCTCTAATGAAACCCCCTAATTTTATTTCTACCCTTCATATTAACAACCACACACTAGACTCAATTTAATGTGTGTACATGCTATGAATTTTTAATGTTATAAATTGAATGGTCCTCAAATGAAACGTATTTTGAATTTGTGCGTGATCAATGTGATTTTTAAATAACTTTCAAATTGTGTACATTATTTTTAATTAGTTTTTTTATATATATTTTTTAATTGTTTAACATGCAGTTGCCATTTAATTGCTCACATGGATCCAGAATTTAATATAAAGGATTTTATGCCCAATACGAAAATTCCTATAGATCTGATACATCAAGATCCACCACCTAACCCCCACCCCCTCTTGTAGTAGATCAAGATCAATTAAGAGAGAGCATCTGAGCAAACCATTTTGTGATTCAAGGAAATATAGATCTAATGAAAAATGAGCCTAGAATCCCTCCCCATCTTGCACGATTTGCATCTATGATGCAAACTATTGTTGATTATGTTTGATCTATTGATGCAGATCTAAATAGGTTTCATCAATGGAGAGAAGAGAGGAGACAATTCTATGCAGATGGATTGTCCTATAAATAAATCAATGAATTGAAAATCACCAAACAAGCCATGTGCCAATATTTTATTAACCCCCAAACAAACCAACCAATTCCACCCACCAAAAAAAAAATCAATTTTATGGTGTGGGCACCCATAGATAGCTGCACATGTTTGGGATAGATGGTGGATGGTGTTTGATAATCCACCACATGGCAACTGTGAGGTGCCCCTATAGTTTTTGAGAAAGTTATGGGATAAGTTTGAGTTGGGTAAAAAACCCAACTATTTTGATATGAGGTCATTTCAGGGAGTTTGGCGTGGAATGCCCCAACATAGACTAGGAGCACATGTCGATCCTCAGCGACGTGCTATGATTTCTCCTATTGTTACTCCTCCCTCTCCTGGTGTTCCTGTTGCATTTCAGTAGCAGACCATGTTATCGACATTAGGAGCATTGAGTTCACTTTCAGGACATGTCACTCATCAAACTACACACATGGAAACTGAAGTGGCCAATAGAGAGCATGGAGGCTCGAGCTATAGGAATACTCAGGCATCCACTTCAGGTGACCCACATGCATCTAGGATAGAGTCATTCATGAATTTACTATATTATGAGGATCATCCTACCCAGGTATGTTCATCTTTTGAACTTAAATTTAATTCAAGTTTGAAATGTGAAAAATTCATGTAAATAATAACATCAAATTATATATTGTATATATAAATTAATTCAATAAGTGTTTGGTGTAGACACATAATCACATGATGCCTGAAACTCAATATGATCATTGTGTCTATATGTCGAGTGCTATAGATCTGGGCTCACCTTTTGGACATGTACTTGAACCAATATATAATAAATAATTTGTGTGGATATATCTAATTTAATTTGAATTTGTACACATGTGTGAATTGATATATTATATCTAGATGCAGGTAGGTCATACGATACCTCGTACTAACCAACCACAAGTTGTGGTGAGTGCTCCTGAGACACCATCAGCTCAGGTGCGTTCTTTCAAAAGTTTGTTAAGTTTAAATTAAATACAACACCATAGATCTAATTTAATTTGTTCATTTACATACACATGTGTGAATGATCTATATAAACTTTTGTACATCTATATGTAGGTATTTCATGAGATACCCATGGCGGCCACACCTGAGACATCATCGACATTTATGCATGGGAAATCTTAGGTGCATGATCATGAGGTCATATCATTCGAGGTTGTAAACTTTACTACATCTCGTATACAATTTTTACGAACCTTTTAAATGTATATATTTGAGGTTTTAACATATTGTTTGCTTTATATGAATATGCAGGATATAGTAGATTAGGCATTTGGCTATTATCAAGTGACAGTTATGCTACCTATTGAACAAAATGTGCCAGTAGATTCACATGATCATATGGTAATTTATGCATACTAAAAATCATTTTTACTATATTTACTAGATATTTAATTAAATTTATTTTTATCTAAAATAACTTTTATATTTTCAAGTTTAAATATGTTTAATTATATCAAAATTTCTAAATAAATTTAAATCTAACTTCAAGTTTCTTGTACTCTTTTACAGCATGTTGCACGTACATCTACTCGACATGGAACAAAAAGAGACTTGGTTTGTCCAATCAGCCTAAAAGTTTGATGGTTTTAAATTTTATGGACTATAGATCTCTAGTTTTATTTAAATATATGTGTTGGACTTGACATATATACATCTTGACATATAAATTTTATGGCCTATCTATCTCTAGTTTTATTTTGAGCATGTTATTATCATATTTTTGTTTATTTATATTAGTTGACTTTAATATGATGATTATATTCAGTCAATTATGAGATTGTGTTATGTTCATTTTCATGATTATATGCACTCATGCATGTATATCTATATTTTATCTGATTTTCAAGTAATACATGCACTATATACATTCTTATCTAGAATAAAATTTCATCTATATAATTTATCACATGGTTAGGTGACAAATTAAAACATTCCTTAAATAGTTTAGATCATATTCATAATAAATTAAGGGTAGGAAATTTTAACTATTTTCCAATTAGATAGCAAATATTTGAATCAATAAACAAAAATCTATCTCCTTGTATGTATAAAATATATAATCTATACAATTGAAGAATTATATAAAATGTGGTAAATACAAGACATGAAATGTATAATCTATAAAATTGGAACAAGATATTTAAAAAGTGACTAATAAGCTCATTGAAGTTCATACATTGAACAAACATATATAATTTGTATATTGATGTTTAATACAACTATATAACATGATGAAACATATATGTGCATGTAGATACAATTAAAGCTTATCAATTTTTAGGTGAAGACCAAAAATTGATATTTACATAGTCTCTTGATAAAATAATTTTTTAGTGACAATCACATACCTAGACCAACTTGATGAGAACCTGCAAAAAATATTAATGTAAGTAAAGTAACTATAATTTTTATGAGTCATTTAAGTAAAAAATTCATGCGAGAAAAGAACAATATATAGCAAATTCCATACAAATTCAACTGATGTTTGCCATAGGATGGATTAAGGGGACCTAAGAGGATATATGGCTTAAGGGGGGTCTTAAGAGAATGCCTTAAGGGGAGTTAAGAGGATGGCTTAAGAGGATGCATGTCATGAACCCTAGGATATGGCTTAATGGGTCCTAAGAGGATGGCTTAAGGGGAATTATGAGAGTGAATTAAGGGATGCAAGATTGTGGATTAAGGATGTGTAAGAGGATATGACTTAAGGGTCCTTTAAGAAGATGGATTAAGGGGATGCAAGAGGGTGGATCAAGGGGAATTGATAGAATGACTTGAAGGGATGTAAGAGGGTGGATTAAGGGGAGTTGATAGAATGACTTGAAGGGATGTAAGAGGGTGGATTAAGGGGAGTTGATAGAATGACTTAAAGGGATGTAAGATAGTGGATTAAGGGGATGCATGTCATGAACCTTACGATATGGCTTAACAGTCCCTAAGAGGATGACTTAAGGGGAATTATGAGAGTGACTTAAGGGATCCAAGATTATGGATTAAGGGGATGTAAGAGGATATGACTTAAGGGTCCTTTAAGAGGATGGATTAAGGGGATGCAAGAGGGTGGATTAAGGGGAGTTGATAGAATGACTTGAAGGGATATAAGAGGGTTGATTAAGGGGAGTTTAGAGAATGACCTAGAGACTAGGAGATGAACCCTAAACCATTAACCCATATAAATTTGTTATCCTAAGCATCTCATGAACCCTAGAAAACCTAAACCCTAAACCATATGACCTAGAGACTAGGAGATGAACTATAAACGATTAACCCATATAGATTTTCTATTCTAAGCATCTCATAAACCCTATAAACCCTAAACCCTAAACCATATGACCTAGAGACTAGGAGATGAACCCTAAACCATTAACCCATATAGATTTGTTATTCTAAGCATCTCATGAACCCTAGAGATGCTTAAGGGGATGCAAGTGGATGGATTAAGGGTAGATATACAAGGATATGGATTAAGGAGTCCTAAGAGGATGGCTTAAGGGGTGTTGAGAGAGTGACTTAAGGGGATGCATGTGGACAGATTAAGGGTAGATATATGAGGATATGGATTAAGGGGTCCTAAGAGGATGGCTTAAGGGGTGTTGAGAGAGTGACTTAAGGGGATTCAAGTGGATGGATTAAGGGTAGATATCTGAGTATATGGATTAAGGGATGCTAAGAGGATAACTTAAGGGGTGTTGAGAGAGTGACTTAAGGGGATGCAAGTAGATGGATTAAGGGTAGATATACGAGGATATGGATTAAGGGGTCCTAAGAGAATGACTTAAGGGTGTTTCAAGAGAGTGACTTAAGGGGATGCAAGTGGATGGATTAAGGGTAGATATATGAGGATATGGATTAAGGGGTCCTAAGAGGATGGCATAAGGGATGTTGAGAGAGTGACTTAAGGGGATGCAAGTGGATGGATTAGGGGTAGATATACGAGGATATGGATTAAGAGTTCCTAAGAGGATGGTTTAAGGGGATTTGATAGAATGAATTATGGGGATGCAAGAGGATGGATTAATGGTACATAAGAGGATGGCTTAAGCGGTTTTAAGAGAATGGCTTGAGGGGATATGAAATAAATTATAAACCTTTTATAAAATGACAATGAATTAAATTTAGTTTTATATTTATACTATCAATTAAATGTATCTAGAACTATATATAGTTACATGAAACAAAAAATGATATAAAACTTTAATTAGGAAATGATTAAAGACAAGTGTATATATCAATTAAATTTATATACAACTATATACTTACAAATATTTATTTACTCCATTGTACCATTTGCATCCTCTCTATTTTGTAATGCATCTATGATTGTCTCATGATCATCCATTGAAAGTGTCCATAAAATTTTATTAGCAGGCCTCCCTTGATATCTAACTAGTTTTATATTGGTTGCCAAAATAAAATGTGAATAATGTATAATCTTCTTGTGTCTTTCATAATCTTCAAATGCAGGTAAGCCATTCTTTCTCATCAAATATTTTTGAATCCAGGTGCCAACAACAACCACTGAACCAGTTGGATACTCAAAGTTATCATCATCTAGTCTAGGATGTACCAACTTATGTTCTCTCAACACATCTAGCCAACTAGTACTTTGTCTCCTCTTCATTCCCCTCAGGTGCAAGAACAACATACACATGCCCTGCAAAAATAAGTAAAAAATTCAATAAAGAGTGACTTATATTTAATTCACATATAAAAATGCATACATATAAAATTCAAATCAATAAATAATGTACCTTCTTGTACAAGATCTGAAACATGATCATAATCATCTGATGCGAACACTTGATTATCTTCAATTGTTGTTCCATGTTGAACATGTGTTGATGTAGGCATTAAGGCTCTTTGTTGCAATTGTTCGACCCATTCCGTATTTTCACATGCCTCATAATCACCTGCAATACAAAATTGGAAAAAGCATGCCAACTCCCTTGTCCATTTTGTCCATGTGTTTGCATTCGAACTCTTAAATGAATGCCATTTTGCAAATCCATTAATTGTTTCACAATTTTGTTGAGAAAAAATATCATTTTCTTCAACTAACCAAAAGAAGCATTGAATTATTGAGATCTCACTTTTTCTTGTAGATAATTTGGCATTGCACCAATCTACAATTGCACATGCATCTCTAAATTTTGCAGTACCCTCAAATTTTAGTTTCTCTCTAGCAAGAGCTCTTTTCACACATGCACCTGCTCGATCATGTTCTCCCTTGCCATGACCAGCTTCAAAAACTCCATATGTGTTGAACATTGTTTTCCTTATGAACTCTACATAACTAATAAAATATTCTAGCATTTTTGAATTGACCCATGCAATTATCCGACCATATGAGATGTTCCAGCATTTGAATTGCTCTCTCTTTTAATTTTTATAAAATATATCAAAACAATATTGAACAAACTCAAATGAATGCAATAGATTATCACTTACATAAAAATGGTACTCTCTCAAAAAAAAAAATTTATCTTATGTACTATCATCTACATGTCTATAAACAATGTGAACAAATATAGCTACTTGCAATGAATTATAATACTATGATTGAATTTCTTCTTTTGGAGGAAGAGTATAATTTTCAGCAAAATCAACAATTGACAATATAGTTCCAATTGTCAATGTGTTTATACATAAACGAAATTCATTATCAAGCCAATGAGCATACTAATAGTGTTGAACATATTTAGGTAAAATATTATCTTTAAGTTCATTAATAAATGCATGCACACTAAGTTTTTTCCACAATTAGCTCACAATGTTTTCCAGTTTTTCCATCTTTTAAAGAATACCCAACATTTTTAAATTTTTGTACATCCACTAATTGATGTCCAAATTCATCTAAACTAATTTCATGCATACATTCTCCTAAAAATGAAAATTTACCACATCTATCACATTCTCCAAAAATGCATGCTTTTAAATAAAATAGGTTTCCATTTGAGGGCTCTCAAAACAAACCTGTTATAAAATATTTGATTCTTTCAGGTGGCATATTAATACCACAAATGTCCTACATAATTTAGTTAGCATGCAAAGTGCATTGTATATATCAAAAAATATCATAACAATAATTAAATTGTATATGAGTCTTACAACAACAAGAAACTCATTGCTTATTAATTCTAACATACCAAGGTTTACGCTTTCTGAATAGTCTTTTACTTATTTTAATATTCAATGGTAAGATTGAAGCATCAAATTTTTTTTTATATTATTCATTTTGAGTCATATCTAAGAGATGCTTTGGATGAGGTTCACGAATTTTGGAACCCACCCTTAATTTTAAGACTTCTCTAATGTTAGGTGATACTCTTGTATTATCCTGCTAAAAAAATTTGATTAAAGATTTAATTTTATTAGCTAATTTCATGTCTGATCTTGGGAGTCTACCACTAAAACTCCAACATTGATTAATTGGATACTTTTCAATACTTTCTCTTCTTTTAGCAACTCTTATCAAAGTTATAGGATTTTCTTTTATACATTTACTAATCTTACTTTAACATTATTTTATTTGAAGTTGTTTTATCAACTAGAGCAGTTGTTATTGCACAATGATCCACATTCTTATCTTTTGATTGAATTTTCTTACCTGTAAAATCAATAGCATTAGCAACACTAGATATGACTTGTTCTATTGAATCATCTTTCTTTTATGGTTTTACAAAAATGCCTACTTTTTTCATCACTTTTCTCATTTTCAACATTCTCATCAATTGTACCATGAGTTGACTTTGGAATCCTAATTTCTTTTTGTACATTTTTTTTTTATATATTCTATTTCCATAAGTTCTAATTTGTTTCCAAGAAACTATACCACGAAGGTTATCTAGCACATCTTTTTCAATTGTAAAACAAACATTATCACCTTCATCCATACAAGGGGTTTTATTTTCATTTTCAAATGTAAAAGGGATTTCATTCTCATATGCATTCTCATAAGATATAATTTCACTATTTTTTTAGTTTTTGCATTGTTTCAACCCTAGAATTATTGATATCATCAATGGTGTATCCAACTTTGTCTGAAAAAGCAATATCAATATTATCAAAACTTGGGTTTGAACACATACCTAGTTAGATTGTTTGAATAGGTGCATTTTCCATATCATTGGGAGGTGGATTTGAAGACATACATGAAGTTGTTTGGATAGGTGCTATTTCCATATCATTCAAAGTTGAAGTTGAAGGCATAGTTGGGTTTGTCTCCATAATTGCATTTTCTTCCATATTCACCATCTCGACATTTGCATCATCTACATTCATTTCATCATTCATGGCTTCCTCTTCAACATTCTTGGAACTAGATGCTTCCAAATTTTTCATTTGATGAATCCTTTCTCTTCTATCCCTTTGTCTTTTTGCCTCCATATCTCTATTTGCTTGAATTTCTTCAGGTGCCATTAACATTCTACATCTTTTTCTTTGTCTTTGCTTATCACCCATGGTTACCAAACCCTTTTTGATGACAAAAAAAATGATTCAAGTAACCTATTTTTAAATTTCCACCTCCTTTAAATATTCAAATAAAACTATGTAGTATGAAGATCCTTCTTTCTATAAACTTTGAAGTACAAAAACCTCATGAATACATCCAAAAATTCTCTTTTTCCAAATCTTCTTGTAAAAAGTTCTTGTACTTTATTCCACTTCAGAAAATTCAACCTGCACTTTGTCTCTTCCAACAATTTGAATAGAATATGCCTTGCACAAGACAAATTTGAAATAAAAAAACATAGAAAATGGCGCTATTAGACAATACTGTAGAAAAGGAATGTTGCAGAAAAAATGTGTTTTATCAGTATTTTCCAAATTAGGAAAAAATGACTATATCAAAAACACATAGGCATTATGAAACAAATTCACATTTTGTTTTAGGAATGTGTATGTGTTATATAATGCATACGAGTTACCTTTACCCAATGGGTAAATAGATAATGTGTATGTATTATGAAACATGTACGTGTTTCATTTACATAACACTTACGCATTTTAATAGTGCATACACATTATTTATAAATTGAATTCCCAATTCACAAGCAGCCTTGGTTTTAGGCTTGGAAAATGGCTTGGTAATCTGAGCCTTAGCCTTTGACCTACAACTAAAAAACTAAGGAAAATTAAACAAGAAAGTCCAACTTTGGCAATATGACTGATAGACTTTTTTTTCTGAATCAATCTATAAAATTAAAACCCATTAGAGAAAATGATGTCTACATTTCAAATATATAATTTTTTATTAAGATTGGATTATATTTACTATTTTTTAATTAATTTCTAAGCAAACTAGTCCTTAAACTTGAAAAATCAGGCTTTTTTGTTTTTTAATAACTTTTTTTGGTTAAGATTCTTGTAAAAAAAAATTATATGGCATCAAACTTCAGAAAATTATCTACACAATAAAAAAAAAAGATGTTTAGTTTAGGTCCAATTATGCTGTCCATACACGTTGATTTAAAAAAAAAACAATTAAGGCCAATAAAAATTCAATTAAAAAAAATACTCAACAAATAATTACAAAAAAAAATCCACATCAATCTTCATGTTGTTAGGTCTCTTTTCCCAAAGGAATTAGAAAAATAATTTTATTTTGGTCAAAAAGTGGTGTCTGTACATGTGCTTGGTATGGTAAAAAAATGACTTTTAAAAAGTATTTTTTATAAATCCCTATCAAAATTTAATTTCTATAATCTAGATATTTGAATAATTTACATATTTGGAAACTAGATTCAAAATGTTAAATTTCATATTACTGAATTTTTATAAGATTCATTGTGTAAGTGCCTCAAATTTACAATCCAAGTATGACAAATTATGAAAAACAGCAAAAAACACTTCCACTTTTTGAGTTTTTTGTGTACCCAACTTCTTGCATTAGCCCCTATACTAGGACTCATTAACCCAGATGGGTGATTTAGTCCTAGTATTAGGATTTAACTGATATTTTGTAGCCTCTAGAGATCTTCTATAGCTTTTGTCTTGTCTGATTTTCAAGTTTGAAAGTCTGAATTCTAGCTTGAAGGAGAGTTTCTGTGAAGATGACAACTTTTGTAACTTTGTCTCCAAAGGATCTTCAATCTCTAATTGACCTATATTTTCAAACACACATGAAGAGGGAAAAATGTTGTTTTGTTACAAAATATGGGTTTGCCTTGAGAAAAAAACCTCATTTTGGTAATTAAACCTAAGTGAAATGAAATAGAAAAGCATGAAGAGTGATGAATGAACAAATACAATGTTGCAACTCACCAAACCCTTGAAATGAAGGCTGCAAACTTGTGTGAAATTGCTCCAACAAATGTGGATCTTGACTCTTGATTGAATGCTTGAAACTTTATCTTGAATGCTTGCTAAAATCATGAAAACCTACATCACAAATGTTAGCTCACAAACACGCATGATGAATGGAGACTTTGACATGATGCTTGAATCTTGAATGTAACTCCAAATGCTTGATGATTTGTTGTTGAATGCTCTTGATCTCATAAAATTGCTTTAGGAATTGCTTAGCTATAATGTTAAGATGCTTCATAAGATTGCTTAGATGACTTGAGAACTTTCTAGGAGAAATTATGTGAAATAACCTTGTAATTATAGTTTTTTATGCCTAATTTTTCAAATTTACAACACTGCAAACCAACATCAAATCTAGGATAGTAAAATCCTGACAAGAATTTGATTTAAAATAGGTCCAAATTAAAGCAAGACTCATATAGGTTGGGCGTATGAGTCCCAATGGCTCAATCATGGGACATAGATTTCAAGAAGTGTCTTTTTCAATGTAATGTCTTAAATGAGCTCCGAAGACCTAGGTGGGACCCATACGCCCAGAAGGGTGTATGAGTCCCAAATCCCTAGATCTCAAACACAGCCAAAAGCATTAAGTTATGATTTTTCATTTATTTTATTAAGTGTCAGGATTATCCTCATAAAAATGAAATTAATTGGGCTTGTGGATGCAAAATAGGACTAATTAATGCATAAATAAACCTAATTTTAATAGGGAGGATCCAAGCAATTGTGAAAATGTAAAGGGATACATTTTTCTGCACTACATAAGGTACAACTGATTCACCCCCATCTAAGTTATCTTGTGTATTCAACAATCACATCAAAATGAATCTTATTGAAGATTCACATGATCCTTCCTTAATAGATCATGGTTTTTTTTCTCTTGGTATGCTTGGTTTACTTGTCTATGAACCATTTTCCTATCATTTTATCTAGTTTTTTACGTCAATCATAATTATATGACCTATTGTGCAGTCTCTAGCCTTCATTAAAATGTGTGGAAAAGTAATAACAAGATACTCCTTTCTCTTTTTTGCAACTTTATAATAGAGATAGTTTATAGGTCCTATCAACTTGTCGAATTTTTCCTCTGGATTGAAGGGCTTACTAGAATTTGTTGCACTTAGTCTATGAATTTTTATATCAACACTTTAATGCATGTACTAGATGCTCTCATTTTTCTCTCTATATTACTAGTCATGGCATAGCTTCCATTAAATCTTTAGGATTCTTATCCCATATGAAGTAACCCAAATTGACATCAAATGCCCCACAAACTAAAACAAGGCACATTGATTCAGTTGATCTCATATGAAGATGAAATTTCATAATTTTAATCATAAAACTATTAGTGAAATCAACTATTTCATTGGCCCCTTTCTTAATAGTAGTCAATTCATGGATTATAAATTTTGGATCCATGTTTTCTCTATACTATACTATACTATATAAGCCTTCATAAAATCATCGCACAAAGTGCTAATATCTATAAGGCTCTAATGCCCATCTTTTGCATTTTATTCTAGTGATTGCAGGAAAAAATTCATAATAACATCTTCATCTTGTATTTCATATCCATTTGTTACATTGAAAAAACATCTTAAGTGGTTGTCACTAGTGATAGTGTTATTCACTAGAATTTTGGTATCTTTCCCCTAATCTCATTTTTAATTATATTAGGATATCCTAGAATGCCATAAAATTCAAGTTACATACATCTTTGTGTTCCCAATGGCAACCTTATTGGAGAACTTTTGAGCATGTCATATAGGGTTGAGACTTGTGTTTTAACTTACATTTTTCTATTGATGGTTTTTTTGCTTTGGATTTTTTTATTATATAGCACATTTTATTCATGTTGTTTTGGAATGTTTTATGTATTATTTTAATTTCCTAACTATTATTGAGAAATATTTTTATTTTGATTTATTTGTTGTGCATTTTGAATAGTTTGTTTTTGCTTTAGCAATTATGTATCCAAAACAAGTTTCCCTTTTTTCAATTCAATTTTTTCTTGCTTCAATATAATTTTTCTTTGAATTTCTTCTTGCCTATGTCTTTGATGATAAATAAATTCTACCTCTTGATCTATAACTATCTTATTTCATCCTCTAACTATGTGGCATTGTCAACACAATGAAACTGAAGGTCTAATTCTTATTCTTAGAGGATGTAAGGAATTATTTTATTTTATTTTATTTTATTATTTCTTTAATACAACAAATTGGTTCACGGTGTAAAAACTAATTTAACATTTCAATAGTGTAGTCGTTTCATTCCATTTGAATTTCATAATCTTATGCAATATGAAACTGTGTCAGAACTTTAACTGTAATGTCACATCCCCGAAACATGACCCTAAAATAACAAAAAAAAGTATTTAAAAATATTAACTGATTGATACCATTATAACTATTATAATTATAATTATTATATTATAAATATTAAAATATAATTTTAGTAAATATTTAACATATATAAATATAAAACACAACATAAAGTAAAATTATCATCATCGAAATTATAAATATTAATCAATTATGATTATTATAATATTTAAAATCATTATAGCTGAGTGGACAATATCAACCACCTTGTGCCATGTGAATAGTGAAACCTAATATAGTGATAATAGCCATTCGATATTGACAAAAAAATGAGGAGATTACATATAATAAACAACCTCAATAAATAAGATTAGTGTTGATGATTAACAAACGTAGTGATAAAATGGTGAATATCGTATAGGTGGTATCAGTGCTAAGCGTAAAGGTTGATAGTCACAGAAATAGCGAATGAGTAAGGTACCCCTTTACCGATCTGTATATGCATGCGAATACTGAGAGGATTCAGAAATAGCATTCCCTTTCTGGAGTCAAATCTGCACCCTTTATAATTACAGATCATATATATACTATGATTAGTTATACTCCCATATCTTTCATTATCCTCAATAGATAATAGAATCTGATAACTGAGTGTATTAATCTTGAATTTGCTCATAGAGTATATTTTATTAAACTATTGATCCTTAAGCATCCTCTGGTTACAAAGATTAAAGGCAAAATTATCAGAACTCCATAAGGGGACATTACAACTGAGCCCAGTACAACATATGGAGCCGAAACATCATTTAATTTGTCAAACAGAGCTGTTGTAGTCTTTCATCGCCAAACAAAGAAGTGTGATTTGGCAAAAGAGATCGACCGGAACAGAATGAGACATCAGTTGTAAACCGACAGAACAACAAACAAGGGAAACATGAATTAAGGACCAAAAATATCAGATTCCATAGTCCCCGTTGAATGGGTGGTACTCACCATCACGCTGTCATAGTGAAAGTCCTGAGCGCCCACCCACATCAACGCTGGCGAAGGAGGAACGCTATGCTTGAAATCACCGTAGTCCGGAGGGCCGACTGCAGCAATGGAAACTGAAACCTGCTCTAACACATCTTTCAGTTAGGGGGATAAAAGTTTCGGGATAAATGTGAGGATTTTGTTGAGGCAACCGATTTTGGTTTTAACAGAGATAAGCGTAGGCTGCTGAGAAACCGGCTGATCATCTTTGGTACGTTTCACAAGCGGTATCATCGGGGGCCGCCAATGTAATGTTTTTGTGCTTTGATTAGTCTGGGCATTGGTGCGGATCGCGGCCAAATGAGTGGACTGTGGATTCTGATCCTTAGAAGCGGATGCGGTTGCCGTTGCGGTTTGAGTTGCAGTTGCACCACCATACGTTGTTATGTTGTTTATCCGCAACTGAATCCACAACATATGGCGGTGCAACTGCAACTGGAACCGAAACCGAATCAGAATCCCTCACCACTGTCCAGGCTAATCAAAGCACAAAAGACATCGGCGGCCTTTAAGAAACACCGCTTGTGAAGCGTACCAAAGACGATCAGCCAGTTTCTCAGTGATCTGTAAAGGCCAAAATGGGTTGCCTTAACAAAATCTTCACATTTGCTACACTTTATAATACCGCTTGTGAAGCGTACCAAAGACGATCAGCCGGTTTCTTAGCCGCTACGCTTGATTTCTGTAAAAGTCAAAATGGGTTGCCTTAACAGAATCTTCGCATTTGCTACGCTACTGATTACGATGCCTAGGAGCTTTATTTTAATGGGACTAACCGGTCCACACGGTGGTTTATGATGCTAACCTCCTCTTGATTTACCAACACATGGAGGTGGGGGTATTTTTATCTATACACCTTTAGTATGCAATTCTCGAGAAATAAATCTCTCTTCTACCAACATTTATTCCATTTCTAAGCATACCATAATCATGTCTAAGGTTTCCCCTATCAGTTTTAACCATGTTTTAAGTTGAATCATCACTCCTCTACTTGACGTACCTAATAATTCAAAATTTTGGTAATTGTGGACAAATAAAATACCTAAATTTTTCTTCTTCACCTAGAATCACCTAAAGTATTAGTTGACTAAATTTTTCTTCTTCACCTAGAATCACCTAAAGTATTACTTGACTTTTAGACATTTTTCTTCTCATCATATTGGACTTATCTTATTTACTAATTATTTTTTATTATATCACTAATAGAGTCGCCACTTCTCAAAATACGATAAATTAACTTTTATACTAGAAAGGTTTTCAAAAATTATCAACCAAAGATATATTTTCTTAATTGCACCATGGTTATTGATTAGCCTATGTCTTCCATTTAAATACTAATTTATTTTTTTCTACATAAAAAATACCATTTTGTTGGTGATTTGAGTTATTGATCATAAATCGCTAAGGTTCAAGGGATGTCAAACATGGGAATAATATGACATATCCTATATTTAGGTTGGACAACTAAAGGCCAATTACTAAGGTGGTTAATAACTCAACTTTTATTTGTAAAAGATCAAGGTGGGATTCTCTAAGGTGTTGAAATATATAACACTACAACGACTAAACATTAACTTTGATACAAACCATACCCACTGCATAGAGTGCCCCTATTATGGTTGTCACAACATACCTATATGTTGGTTTGAATGTACAAGGTTATCCAACTTTATAAATTAGAAAAAAATTACCAAATAACAACCCCTATTGTTAGTATGAACTTATACATAGAAGATGGAAAAATAACACAACTAAAATGTGTATTATGATTAATTTATTTAAAATGTGTTAAACTAAGAGGATGAGGAAAATATTATATATTTGTTCCTATATCTGATTGGGCACAAATTATGGAGTTTATGAAAAAATAAAATTAATAATTAAAACCTTAAGAAGATATACCCAGAGACTATATTTATTCAAATGCACACATAAACTAAGTCCTAGACATGCAAATGACTACATAGAATAAGTTATTAAACTTTATAAGAGTTTACTTAATAATCCAATGAATTTCTTTATTGATCTTGAGAAGATACATTACAAAATTTTTAGAATATTTTATGGCCTTCTAGCTAACCAAGTAATTAACAACCTATCAAGAAAAAACATAGAGAACTCCTAGAGATACTCAAAAATAATTAGATCTATTATTTTCATTCATTTTTTAATGTTACAATGATTCTATCAAATATTTTGAACAAAATCACACCAATACAACCTCAAAATAATATTACCCAAAACTACAAAATGTAACCCTAAGGCTTAATGTGATATTTTCTTCTTATTGGTTCTATAATTGCCCCTCTTTTTTTGGAAAATATGGAAAATATGTCTTTCAAAACCATTAATAGATATTTCAAAAATAACTACTATCATCTATTAAAGAACCATGCAAGACAAAGATTATGAACAAGCACAGTGGAGATAGAATGTGTAAACTCAACCCATTTGATAGATAGTCAAGGGTCTCCTTATAAAGGAGAAATATCCAACCATGTGCAAAATATCCCTAAATATCAACAGGGAAAAATATCAAGAGATATTTAACCTACACAATAAATGCCATGAGATATTTAACCTGCACAATAAATGCCATGCCTAAGTAGGCTTAGGTCAAGATATGTGAAGCAATCATTAATTACAGTAACAGCCCCCTTTAAGCATAACTTAGGTGGGCATGGATAAAATGGGTCCCAGCTACTCGCCATGTTAGGTACCCATGCACAAAGTAATCTCTCATGAAGTGGAGAAAAGTAGAAAACCCTGTGGGAAAAAACTACCCTCCAAAAGAGAGAAAAGATGCATGAAAATTATACACATGAAGAAGTACTTATTTCACTAAGTACAATATATGATTTCCTCCATAAGAGAGAAAATGATAGAAGGTCTATCAAACCCCTCATAATACATGTCCTACTACATTAAAGTTGGATAGTTGACAGAGGATGCAAATTTAGTTCCAAAAATGCTTCACAATGTTCCTTCCCTTGGGTAAGAAATGAAACCAAGTGAAGATGCAAGATATCTTCCCATGTGAGAAGATGTATGTAAGATCTTGAATAGAGTTGATGCTCATGCAAGAATGATGATGAAGGTGCCCATGATGTCTTCGAAGTGTGCTCATGTGTTCCCATGTCGATGCTGAAGGATGTCGTAATCAAATCAAGTGCATGCCTAATAGATGAAGATGATGAAAATCCAGAACCATGTGAAGACAGATGTAGAGCATGAATATCCAAAGAGACCAATGGTGATATAGCTTCATTGAAACTGTCATCAAATAGAAGACTGATGTCCTCAATGTGTGCTTTTAAGTCAATAGTGCGAGACTCTACAAATAGACATGGAGGTATATAATATTGGTTTCTGGGTTTATTTTGTAAGTAGTTAATTTCATAGAGAAAGACTAAAATCTTCTTAATGTCATGTGTCAGGTGTGAAAGCATATGAATCACTTGCTGAAGGAACCATTTTGTATTCATCCAAAAAATAGTTTGTTCTTTTTTTATGTTTCTTGCATGTGTTTTTTTTAGGCTCTAGAGATGTAGCTCAACTCTTTCCTTTGCACTTTTCATCTATTTTGATGATTACAATAGATTGTCCTCATAATTTTTCATGTAGATCTTTTTGTAACCTTATTTTCTACCAATCAATTTGCAAACGAGTCACATATTAAGGACCATTTCACTAACTTGTAGTCATCCATTACTTCATATGTTGTAGGTTGTGTCTGTGTGCCAATAAATCCTAATGATTGCAAGAACTTTAATCCTACAAGTGTACCCAATCTTTCTCAAGTAAAAGTCTTACCTTATTTTATAATACTTTAAATGGTTAATTGAAGGTACTTCTTTAGATTTGAGATAGTTGAACCCTGGATTAAAATATGGTATTAGATGGGCAGTATAATGATAAAATTGAGGTCCACTGAACACAAATTATGAACATAATTTACTGGACTATGAATAGTGTTACAATTATAATTATTTCTCCTTTACCTAGCTTTGCATTAATGTAAAAGATAGTAGATATTAGAAGTTCATTATATGTCTCATGTATGTGTTAGTATTTTAATTTTGTTTAAGTTGTTCAAGAGCTTGATTAGGTCAAGAATATGCTCTACAAGCTTTGTTCTCTTGACACTACTTAGCATTTTCCCTACACATTTTCTCTTTAATCTAGATGTTTCTTAACTCCTTCCCTTGTTAGCCCTTGGCTATTCTCAACTGTAATGCTTTTTCTATGCATCTTGTAGTCTGTATGTATGATCAGTCATCTCTTATGAAGCATGGATAACCTTTCATGGAATTGTTGTTGTAATTAGAAAATTGCGATTGTGAGAATAATCATTTAATTTGTATGGAAGTAAGTATTTTTCATATTATTTGACTTGGTATTGTAAACTTGTCTTTGCAGGATTCCCTCAGGGGCAACAATAGAACTATGATGTTAGGTAGAGTTGTACAACACCATAAATCATTTGGAATTATCAATATATTGCTTATAGAATACTCTGTGCAAGCAAAATGGAATGTGCAATGACAATTGGTCTCAAAGTCAAATTTGAATCTAAGTACATTATACACAAGAAGATGGTATCTATTCTATGATTTAAAGAACCCCAAAATGAGAAAATTAATAGGTTTCATTTGTTTACTTGCTCTTAGACACTTGTTTAATCAGCGAGACCCTCAGAATGTCTTGTTGATAACAATAGTGTTCAAAACTCTTGAAGAGGTCAGATCGGTGTGACATTGGATCTGTCTTGCCAACAGAAGTCATTAACAAGACATGGACTATCAAAGTGAGTTTTCTATCCTATGCTAATGATTGATCTCTCATCGATGGGTTGGCTTTGGTGGTCATTGCCAAGAGTCTCCATGATGGTACATTTCAATTAATATTTTTTAAAAAAATGCATTCTTTCATCGCAATTTCCACAAAAACCACCGACAAATCACCGAAAAGGTTCGAAAAAGTTGCTATAGCTGCAACAAAGGCTTCGTCGTAACTCCTTTCCCATTTTTTCACACTTTCGATGAAGGCCACCAATGAATCACAAAAAAGGTCCAACAAAGTTGTTTAGCTGCGACGAAGGCTCCGTCAGAACTCATTGCCCATTTCATTGCACTTTCAACAAAGTCCACTGATGAATCACATAAAAGGTCCAACAAAGTTTCTTAGCTATGACAAAGGCTTCATCGTAACTCCTTGCCCATTTCATTGCAATTTTCACGACGGCCACCAACAAATCATAGAAAAAGTCTGATGAAGTTTCCTAGCTGCGACGAAGGCTTTGTCATAACTACTTACCAAGTTCATTGCAATTTTGACAAAGGCCACTGAAAAATCACAAAAAAGGTCTAATGAAGGTGCTTAGCTGCAACGAAGGCTTCGTCATAACTCCTTTCCCATTTCGTCGAAATGGCGATGAACTTCTAGTGTTGTTTCAATGCTTCAAAAGAGCCATTACAATTGCATTTTGGTTGTAATTTGTCGGTGGATACATAAATTTTTTGTCGATATTTTGACAAAAATTTGAGTCATTTTATGATGCCGCTGACTGACGAATCTATGCCATTATTTCAACATTTAATTAGTCATCAAAATTTTGACGAAAAAATAGCGACAAAATTGTTTTCGTCAATTCGTCGATTTTCTGACAAATATTTTTTGAACAACTGATGAACGTTCGTCAGAAAATCAAGTCAAATTCAGTAGTGGTAGGTTTACTTTTTACATAAGTTGGCTTGTGTTTGCATTTGTGAATAAGAATTTTCATTGCCTCACCTGCTAAACCTTCTTTTACACACCCAATACAAACCATTTTGTCTTGATTAAAGAGATAGACCCAATTTCTTGAGAAGGAATCTCCTTACTCTATAAATGCACATAACTATTCAGATCAAAAGTGAGTGATTGCTTATCTTCCACCGATACAAAAATCTCTTATGTGCCCTTTTCTTTTAAAATCTTGTGCCACTTGTGGTTGCAACTCAATCTCATGGATTGCCATTATATCCTCCAATGAATTTATTGAAATCTTCCATTCACTTCAATCCAATCGTATCTTGGTGTCTTGTCCATACCTCTATCTTTTAAATTGATAATTTTGTGAAGCTTTTCCTTTAAACACTTTTATTTACTTTTCATATGCATTTCATATTTTTCATGTTTGGATTTACCTCTCCTAAAATCCTTCTCAATGAATGAATTTGGTGAACGCTTCACAATTGTAGCATTTTATGTAATGACATTTCATTGTGATTTGGTGGATGTCAATACTCTATACCCATCATATGTGAGGAGGCATTTGAGATGCAAATAACATTCAACAACCATTCAACATATCCATTTTGTGCATATCGTTGTCCCATTTCACTCCATGAGATTACACTACCATGAAGCCCCTATTAAATATCCAAGATACTAAGAGGGGGGTGAATCAGTATCTTCTTAAATTTTCTAAACAAATACCATCCAATTATTCCAAAGCATAGAATAGTAAATACAATCAAGATCATTAATAGAGCATGAAATCATCCAACACATGAACACTAGGGTTTTTACGTGGAAAACCCAAAGAGGGAAAAACCACGGTGAGTGTTAGCTCACAATATAGTATAGCTAGTTATAGAATATTACAAAAATGTGGTGGCTCACTGCCATGACTCACTGTCTAAATACAAAAGCTCACTAACTACAAAATTACAAAGAAAAATGGATTACAACCACAAACTGAACTGATAATATACACCTAACTAGTCTCGATTCAGTTCTGGTTATGCTCAATAGACTAACTTACAACACTTCATCATATTTGTAGTTCTTCACATTCACATTCACAACTCAATCACATATCTAGATTAGTCTTCAAAAACTATCTAATATATATATACCTAATTTGTCTACAAGCATCAATTAGGTTGGCCTAATTTGATTCATTTCTTATTCATCAAAAATACCAACTTTTGGCCACAAGTATTCAAAAAATATTCCAAAAAGCAATTCATCCACACGACACACTACATCATGTTGGCATAGAGCTCATATAACTACAAAAACAAAATTGATTCACCATTACATAATTTATCTGTTAGGTTGGCCAAGGATAGACCAAATAGAAAAATTGTGATCAATAGAATAATGCAAATACACCA
>VDFB02252616.1:37348272-37609685 GCA_007258455.2 Sequoia sempervirens | reverse complement strand
TACTTTTTTGTTTCATGTTGTTTGTTAATTTGATTTAATGCATTCAAGTTTCTAGAGTTTTGTGCATAAGAGTTTACATTTCTCCTTTGAAGCTTCGCTTAATTGTGAAACCCTATCTAATCACACAAGGAACCACCTAGACCAACCCTCAATCAAGTCACTTGGTCGAGGGATCTAGGTTTCCCATTGATTAAAGTTTGAAATAGGTCCAATTCCATCTCCCAAAAGGTGCAACCCTATTTTTGTTTAATCATTTTGGTGAACCCGACCTTTGGACCCTTGAATTTTTGGTTTGGAGGACATTGTAGTCCTAGATATAGGTTAAATTTTCATTAGATTTGCATTAGTGAAAATTGCATATAAGTTGCATTTTTTCATCTTGCATCATTCAATTTCATTAGAAAATATTGTACTTACAAACAATCATTTGAGCATACAACCAAGAAATGTTAAAATCCACTCAGAATTTGCTAAACATATTGTAAAAACCCTAATTTGGGACTCACTCGCCCAACTGGGATTTTTTCTAGATATTTTGGGATTTTTGTGCTTTTTGTCTTTTAGTATTTGAACCTATTGAAAACCATTATTGGGACTCATTTACCCATCTAGGAAATTTATTCTTTTTACAACATTAAAAACTTCATTTCTATGCTTTTGTTTGTTGTTGTTAGATCCATGTTTCAATTTGCTATTTTTTTGTTTCAATAATTTCATTAGATATAGCTTAATTTGGTTTCATTTTAAGTGCATTTCAAAACATCAAATTGCAGTCACATCATTTTAAGATCTCTTTCATTCTAAATCACTCAATTATTAGTCTTCCATTTCATCACAATTTAGCTACTATAGGTGCCCGGAAGTGAAGATTTAGTTAAAAATATTTATTTCAGTGTCCAGTTTGGCCAAAAATTGTAAACCACTATTGTGGGATCACCCTGCAATTGAACCCACTCATGCGCAATCAAATCCTAATACATGTCCTCCTCATGACATTGACATCATTGGAGAAGACGATGACAACATGAACAACTTTATAAACAATTTCCTTGAAAATATTGAGACTAATGTATCCTTTTATCCTTCCATGAAACAACCAACACAACTTGAGATGTTTCATCTTTTACATCCTAAAATTGAGACAAAAACTAAACCTAAGCTCCCTACAATAGATGAACCTAGCTCCTCTAACCAAGCAAAAATTCAACCATCCTATGCTAACAAAGTGACCAACACATCAATCAACCTAGAAGATACATATGGAAAGGGCTTCACAATCTTAAGCAAACATGGATGTGACATAACAAGAGAACATGAAATTCATAAACTCTTAGAACAAATACAAATTGAAGATACCAAAGGAGTGGGATACCAAGATCCTCCTCCCGACATAAGTGTACTCATTTATAAAGAACAACCAATACTTTACAAGGATGATAGGACCATATTAGGCCCTCCTCCTAAACATCTACCTCAACAAGATACTCAAACAAGCAAGAAATCCAAACCTTACAAACTCAAAAAGTTGTCATTCCTACATACAAAAACACAAATTGAACAAAAAATAGAAGACCTTGTCAATGCAGAATGGATTGCATTACCACCTCAAAGTAAGGGTAAAAAGCCTAAAAACATGAATTATTGCACATATCATAGAACCCTCAGGCACCTTACTAATGAGTGTTGTGCCTTAAGAGGGATCCTTGAGAAATTTGATATGATGGAAATAATCCCTTAAAGCATGAGCTTTTCTCCTTATTATACATGTAATAATTGCAGGATCTTAGTATGCTCACTATTATAGTTTAACATTCATTTCAAATCATTATGTTTATTCCAAGGAGCTCATTCTCTTACCTCGACTCATTCTTGTCTTGCACATAGTGGGAGAAAGAATTAGATAGCTTTGTCCTAGTACTGCACTTGATTTTGTCCCTTTAGCTAGGTGTATGCCTTCTGTATATAGTGATCAAGATTGGGATGTGGATGACTTATTATAGGTTGACTCGTATGTGCCTTACTAGTCTTGTATTTGTTTTCTTTTTTATCTGTGTGATTGCATATGGTAATGTGATCTCTCGTATTGTTATGTTTGATCATGTATCTCTCTCTTTGTGATGTTCCTCTATTTGTATCTACATTCTTCTATATGTCATAAACCTTTTCTTGGTCTTGTGTTTTCCTTTTGGGGATGATGCAAGGCATTGAGACATTTAGGTCTTTTCCATGTTGACCCAAAATATTTTCTTTTTTTTCTCACTCTCTTTGTGTCATTCTTACTTGATCCATGAGTTATTTGGGGAATGATGACATTTTCAAGCTCTCTAAGAGCATTGTAGCAAAAACATACTGACCCTAAATCTGCGGATCCCTTATGTGATTTTGGCATTTCATTTTTGGAGAAACCCCTTTTCATAACACAACTTCATTTGGAAATATATGTTTGGCATACAAATTAACAAATTATCTCTCATATTCTTTCTATTGTTAGCATTTATCAATCACAACTTTAAAGTAATTACTCACAACATGCTGTTTAGCAATTTCTTTAAAGTGGGGGCATACATTGGCATTATTCTTTTGCATTTTAATTACAACTCATGTTTGATTGTGTGGTTGTCTTACTTCATGTGATGCATTTTTATCTTTGTGGTGAGATTGTGTGATATGTCCTTCAAGAGCATGATCTCTCTTAGCATATTATATTCCTCTTAGTGGTTTGATGTGATGCACTACTTTACCTAAGTTGTGAATCTTCTATTCTTTAATTTTTCCTCTTGGAGACATTAGGCATGATGTTCCCTAAGTTAAGACCTTACATGAACTAAGAAAAACCCCTTTGAACGTCCCTTATACAATTTTGAATTTCTAATAATTGTTATATGGTTGTTATGCCCTACATAGACACCCCAAATTTTGCTTAGAAAAGTCAGGGACCCCCTCTGTTTTCTTTCTTTTGGCTAGTTTTGTTTCATTGTGTTTTGTGCTTTGTCATTCTTGTTTTCATCTTTTGTCATGCCTTGTTCATTTTCTTTGTCTTGTCGGATTCGGGTTTCAAATTGGAACTAATGCTTTGCACTTTGAAAAGGTTCAATTTCCTTTGTCCATCCCAATTTTTATCTCCACTTGCTTGCCATATTTGTTTTGTTAGAATTGGGTTTCAGAATGGAATCAACACCTGACACTTTTCAGAATTTCAATTTTTGGTTCCATCCTGACTCTAATCTCCAATTCTTTTTTTTCTTGTCTAGTTCGAAATTGGGTATCAGACCAACACCAGAACTAGGAAACTTTCCAAGGTTCCTATTCTTGGTTCCATCCCGATCCTAATTTCTATGTCCATTGTGCTTTTTGGCCTATCGGGTTCGAGTTTCAGACCTTTCTTAGAACCTTGCACTCTTTGAAGGTTCTTGTGTTGAGTTCATTCCCAATCCCGATCTTTGGACTATTTTTCTACGGTTTTCCTTCAGGCGTTGTTTGGGTTCATGTTCTTTGTCCAGTTCCGATCCTGATCCACATCTCTTCATTAGTGTCTTTTCACTTTGTCGTCCTCCCATTTCATTCTTTGGGTGTCATTATTCATTTTCAATTTTTGGTGTTGTGTGGTCAGCTTAATACTAGTTTTTTATGGCTTTGTTTTTCTCTTCTTTTGCATTGTTTTTCTTCAAAAATGAAAAATACAAAAATACAAAAAAAATCAAAATTTTGAAAATAAAAAAATTATAAAATTCAAAAATCACAGAGTTAAAAGAAAATTAAAATAATAAACAAATATTTCATTTTTTAAAATATTTTAAAATACAACTTTAAATAAATAAGTAAGTCTTTGAGTTTTAAAACTAAAAGATTTGAAATAAAATAAAAATTTAAATAAATAAATCTTTAATATTTAAAGATTTAAAATTACTTTTAAGATTTAAATTCAAAATAGATTTAATAAATAAAGTCTTTTTTATTTTTAAAGAAGATTTTAAAAGCTAAAAAAATAATAAATATTTTTTGAAATTTAAAAGATTTAAATTTAAAGGCATTGAAAAAATCATAAAAATTGGAAATTTTTAAAAAGAAAATATTTTTTTTCAAAATTTTTAGAAAACAAAAAAATTACAAAAAGAATGTCCTGTGGGGTTTCGAAATCCAAAGGAAACTTGGCACACAAAGGGCAAGGTGTTGGGATCAACCCGATCCACCGCCCTGCCATAGAACATAAAATGTTTGGGTTATGCAATGAACCCAATCCCGAAACTAAATCAACGAGCCATTGGGAATTTGGGCTCAAAAGAGGAGTCAACCCCATTGTTTCAAAGTGTCTCTGCATTGGTGTCAACCTGAAACCGATCCCGCACTCTACACACAAGGATTGATCCCCAGACCCGATCCTGCAGTGTGTAAAAAAACATGGAGCTGCGATTGAATGATGGCCCATGCTTGATCACTGCGCTTGTGAAAGGTTTAAAGGCCATGACTGTTTGAACATAATGTGGTCTCCAAGAATGCAAAATCTCAGAATGTGTATAATGGAGTTTGTTGCAAAATTCTTCAAAAATTCTCAAGCGAAGGTGAATGGGAGTTTGAGAACATGGGTTTGTGCATCAACCGAAACATCAAAGAATAACTGCAACTACCCTAGAAGACATTCGTAACAGTATGGTGAAATGGTATGCTATGATTGGGATATGCACAAAGTGAATTCACGGGAAGAGGTTCCAAGAAAGAAATCTTGTCTCGACCTCAAGAATCTAGTGGGTCAGAAACCCAGATATTTTCAGATATGCACGCCGCATACTATGAATAGTTTGTGTGACTAAATGTGGCAAAGAGGTATCATCCTATGAATTGAAATGGTAACAAAAAATGCATGAACAAATCAGTTGAAAAGGCTTTTGAAACTTCATGTAGATCTCCCCTGGATGCATACATGTTAAATGCGAAAGCATAGACCAGGCAACGAATTATTTGACTAAATTCTTCAAAGAAATTGCATCTCATGGAATGCAAATTTGCTGCCAATAGGAACATTAAGAAGATGTAATCAATGATTGCAGAAATGCAAAAAATGATGCGGGTGAAATTTCCCTGGAAAACATGAATACAATATGTGGAAGCATTGACACAGCAGGAAACTGTTTGACAAAATGCTTCAAAGACGTCATCCCATGGAACACAATATTGCAAGATATGTACAAATGTGGATTTGTTGAAAGGATCTGAGGCATCTCTTCATGGTCAGTATAAGAATATTCTCGGAAAGGAATCTTTGAAGACTGTCTACTGAGCCTTTAATATATTAAAGGAGATTCAGCGCATGGAACCAAATGATTGTAGAGGGTGTGTACAAAGTTCAATCATTGAACGGGCTTTGGAAATGTTCAAAAAAATGAAGAGACATTGCATACAAAACATTAAGCTTAGAGAAAGGCAGTGGAAGTACAAATAAAAGTGAATGAATTTTTTGACAGAATGCCTCAAGTACAATATGCCAAAAGACAGAGGCAGAACCCACGAATTGGTGCACAGAATGAAATGATTGTAGAATGGACAGAAAATGCATAAAAGGTTTGTTGAAGAGTTTTTAATAATTTTAAAGTAAATGCAATTCGTATGAATGGAGGTAAATTCTCCTCCTCACCCATGTCCAAAGGGAATGTCAAGAGCATAGACAACACAAACGAAATGTTTGATGCAATGCCTCAAAAGGGACATCATCTTATAGAGTGCAAGGCCTGCAGTTTATGCACAAAATGAAATGAGGAAGCCATGCGAATGTTCAAGGACAACAATATGCACAAAATGGATATGTTGAACAGTTGTTGAATGCTATTTGCATATTGAATGCCTCTTCACATATGATGGGTACAGAGTATGGACATACACCAAGTCACAACGAAATGTCATTACATAAAATTCTATGATTGCAGAGAGTTCACCAAACACATTCATTGAGAAGGCTTTTAGCAGAGGTAAAGGCAAATCTGCAAATTTTTCTAGTGTCCTCTGTGCCCATCCTGAGTTTGGAAGCAATGGAACAATGCATGCATGTCCCTTTGGGCATAATCAAATGTAGTTTCTTGTTGGATATTATAAGTTACCATTTCCACCGAAGCTTTGGAACTGGAAATTCACAAAATGGATTGTTGGAAGCGGCCATTGAAACAAAGTAGAAGTCTGTCAAATATTTAAGTTGCAGCTACCTTGGCAAATAAACATGCAAAATGTGAAATACACATGAAAAGCGCATAAAAGTGTTTTAGATGAAGAGCTTAACAAAATTTTCCATTGAAAAGATAAGAGGTATGCAAAAGACACCAAGATACGGTTGGATTGAAGTTAATGGTAGATTGACAAATTCATTGGAGGATATAATGGCAGTCCATGAGATTGAGTTGCAACCATAGGCAGTACAATCTTTTGAAAGAAAAAGGGCACCTAGGAGATTTTTGTACCAGTGGAAGATAAGCACTCACTTTTGATCCTAGTAGTTATGCATGTTTATAGAGTAAGGAGATTCCTTCTTGAGAAATTGGGTCTATCTCTTTAATCAAGACAACAAGGTTTGTATTGGGTGTGTAAAAGAAGGTTTAGCAGGTGAGGTAGTGGACATTCTTGTTCACAAATGCAAACACAAGTCATATTTTGTAAAAAGTAGACCTGCCCTTTGTTGTTGATTATATCACACAATGTTCACATAGTCATAAAGATGCCACCAAAAAATGCCATGCCTTCATTAACCTATCTTATCAATTACACAAGAGTTGTTATACAAAGTAGTGGCACCACTACATGCAGCCTCCATTTAAGACATTAATTTAAGACAAAATATTAATTTTGTCTTAAATTATTAATTTTGTCTTAAATTAAGACAATAAAAATAAAAGCCTTTTTTTAGAATATATTTTTATTTCTCTCCCAATTTTCCATTACCTTCAATCGTGTCTATCTGTAGCTTTGAATATGCGATAATTTCATTTCTAGAACAGAGAACAGAACAAGGGAAGAGAACACAAATAGGGGAAGAGAGGAACAGAGGCACAACATAGTAGGCACAAAGAATAGCACATGCGACGGTCACGAAGCACCACAAATAGGGGTTTTTCAAAAATAGCAAGGGCCTTTTTCATCATAAATGAAAAGGGGGTTTTAGAAAATTAAAAGGGCGCAAAGCTCAGAGAGAAAAGTAACACTAATACCTACTGATGCACTTCCCACAATTAACACAACACAAAGGGTAATCGGCAGCATAGGAAAGGGTAAACAACAGCAACAGGGGTTAACGACAGTAGCACAGGTGTGCTTCACAAGTAGGCATCATGTGTGTGGCGGGTCCTAAGGGCTGCAGGATTGGTGATTCTTGCATGTTATTCTCAAAGAGAGCAGTGGTAGAAAAACCACAAAATTCTTCAGTAACTCTTATTAATGAAGAAGAGAGGAGAGGAAAACAGTGGAAAAAAGGCAAGGAAGAAGAATTGGGGAGAAGTTGTAGAGAAAGGGGAAAGAGGACTACACAGGGAAAAGTTTGAAGAATCTATCACAAGGTATGCCTCTAATCTTTTTCCCTTTCCTTAATCAACAAATGATATCGCAAAGGGTTTTGTCTAATTTTCATAGATGAATCAAATATCATTTGGCTCTCTGAAGCATCACTAGTAATAAAGAAGTTATTTTAGTCAGGTATCTTTTCATTGTGTGAATGTCGAGTCGAGTTAGCTTTTCCCATTCAAGGTTTTTGTAACAACTAGGCATTATGACCCAAGTCCATAACTGATCTCTTACTCAGATTGCTTTAATAAATTCTTTTGTACACTTGTTTAAATTGCTAACCGTTCCATTGTTTCCCCTTAACCTGCAATCAATAGTCATTTTCTTTTTAAGAAATATAGATGTTAGTCCTCTAACCCCTTCGCAAATGGTCTGCTCAAGTATTAATTCATTTTTTAGAGAAAAAGAGAATTAAGAAGCAGTGGTTACTTTCAGCAAGCAACATTTCTTTTCTTTAATTTTACCTCACTCTGGTTTATTTTCTTTAGATTTGTTTGTTCTTCAGCTATTTGGAAGTTTGTGCTATAATTCACCATCCATTTATCTGATTGTTTATGTAGTCATGAAGTTTGTTGAGTGTCTAGTTCCATAAATCCATTTGTTTGGTGCTAGTGCTTATGACCCACTAAATCCAAATGGCAACATAGCAATCAAATGGGATATCATTTCAGGGAATCCAAATGACCATGTGCTAAGCGACCATTTACTTCCTTTCCCCACTAACCAGGGAGTAGATTATTTTTGAGTTAGTTAGCTGTGTATGAAATTAGGGATTCATATGGGGTTTTGGATACATACATGATTCATGCATGTGCATGATGCAATGGAAAACACAGGGGTACTATTTGGGAATAATGAAAATTATGAAATGATCCATGTTCACATGTACTAATAAGTAGGTACAAAAATCTAGTAATCTATCATCTTTAAATATTGTATAAAAGATTGGCTCCTTATCTTTCAGTCCAAAAATGCCCACTGTAAGATTCAGATAATATAGTTTTAAAACAAAATTAGTTATTTCTTCAGGTTCCATTTATATTCATTTTTATTTGAGTGTTATCCATCAGGGACTTAGGAGAGGTTATTGAGTTTGTGAAGGGTTGAAACTTTATGTGCTTTTCTATTTTTTTGGTCCAGGTTTGTTATTGCTTTTAAAGGATCTATGGCTTCCTATTTTCCCACTTCCCAAATTGGTGGCTTTGGATTTATGATCTATGTTGCCTCATCTTCTATTCCAAGAAGATTAAGCTCCACTCAGGTACAACCCTAAACAACCATTGACAGGGTATTCAATATGATTTTCATGGGGAGGTCAGATGCCATAGAAGGGTAGGGTTAAATATTTATGTATAAATTCCTCTGTTTTCTTTTAATTTATCAATTTATGAGGGCATATCAGATAGAATCCATGCTACAGCTTACTCCTCAAAATTTTATTTTTGACAAAGTATATATTGATCTAATTAAGACTATTTGAATTATTTGGTTACCTTTCTTAGGAATTTGCAGGTCAACAGAAACACTCTTTGTGGATTCCAATGCTCTCTGTTAAAGATTGTATTTTTCCTTTGATGATAATTTATGCTCAATTGCATGGATCTTTCTCATCTATGTGAACGATGGATGTCTCTTTTTCCATTTGACTGTTAGTTATTCTTAAGCTGCTCTCTTAAGTAGTAGTTTTTGTTTTTAACTTACTTGCAAGCAAACTTTATCAATATTGACGATGAAAAAATCATTATCATTTCTAGTTTCAATAATTTAATTAAAATAATGAAATTCCATGGTTTCACATCACATGCATGGACATAATTATTGTTCAAG
Organism: Sequoia sempervirens; assembly: GCA_007258455.2. Classification (NCBI taxonomy): domain Eukaryota; kingdom Viridiplantae; phylum Streptophyta; class Pinopsida; order Cupressales; family Cupressaceae; genus Sequoia; species Sequoia sempervirens. Next base: position 37,600,322 of record VDFB02252616.1, on the reverse strand, counting down.
AAATTTAATGTGATGCTTTTTCTAGGTGGCTAGTGAAGACAATTAGCTTCAATCATGATGGGCAATACATAGCTTCAGCCAATGAATATCTTTTAATTGATATATTATGTTGTATTCTCTTCTCTAATTGTAAAATTTTATTTGATGCATGTTTTGTTGACATATGACCTTTTCAATGTTGAATTGCTTTGAAAAATAACCAGCAAGAATTTTATAACCTTTTGCTATAGGTTGACATTTAGATTGGATGGACAGTGCATCAAATACCCTGTCAAGCAACCACAAATGGTGTTGAGTGGAATCCCAAGCACAAACCATGTGAGTGAACTAATGATAAAAGCTCCAAAAGACAACCCAAACACTGATGGTATTCATCTACAGGGGGTTACCAATGCTAAAGTTTATAATTGTGACATTGGAACAGATAATCTATCTAATTTTATACTTTCTTTGAATGTTGGATTGCCATACTATCTACTTTATTTTGAGGTAAATGGGAAAATATTTGATTTAAATATATAGTATAGATATCTAGAATACATTTATCTAAAGGTTCTCAAGAAATATCATTAATTTATTTTATCTGTGTGAGCATCATTTAGATGACTCTAGGAAAATTCACCACCAACAATTCATCCCCAACAATTCACCATCAGCAATGCATTATTGTGACATATTCATCATGTATACAATTCACCAACAACAATTCATCACGATATCCAGTCCATCACCATTCACCATTGCAGAATTTAAACAACTATGTGCTGCCTTGATTGCTCCATTTAAGTCATTCTTGTATTGACCACTTCTCATGTATTAAAACACATATTCTTCACACATACTTAAGAAAACATTAATACCTTGTATATTATTAAGCTCAAAGTTCAAAATAAAGCTCCTAGAACACATATCAACACCCATTTCTGGTCTCATCTCTTGTTTCACCACATCATCAGGCTTGCTTTGACAAGAAGCCAACAATAATTAAAAGTGTGAATAACAAAATCTCAATTATGGCTACTACCAAAATCAAGACAGGGATAACCAGAGACCTTAATAAACTCTAGAATCATCCAGTTGAAGATACCGGCTTGAGCTATACATGCCTGCAAATTATAAGTTTCAAAACCAAATTAAACCTAAAGGAATGTAGGAATTTCTTTTTTGTCACAGAATAAAGTAAAAATGTTTATAATCACATCATCAGTCAAAACTGTAAACAAATCTCATCCTCCAATAAAGGACAACTTCCATGGTCAAATGAAAGAGAAAATCAAGACAAAAGATCCAATAGTAGAAGAATCAATGCCAATAATGGCATAGTGTGATGGTGAAATCATGGTGTTGTGGTTCTTTCCACCAAGGTTCAAACCCCTATTGGGGCATTAGTGTTGAGTATTCATGTTGGGAATGAGGTCCCCCATTTGTGGCCTCACCGGTTCATAGCTTAAGTCAAAAGCATTTACCCTAAATAAAAAAAATAGTAGAAGAATCAATTATTCATTTCAAGGTAAAATATTAAAACAAAAAAATTATGAGTAAAAAGGAAAAGGAATCAGACAAATATCTAAGAAGAAAATTTACAAAAATAAAGAAAAACCAGCTCCAAGAGATATTAAAGAACAAAATGTAGAATATTAAAGAACAAAACATACAAAATCACAGAAAATTTGTTCCTGATCAAATTGGAAATCATAAGATTTATCACAAATACAAGAAAAATAATATGCAACTATATTTCAGGGCAAAATTTTAAAAAAAGTCCCAGCAAACAATATTAAATAAACTCCTGAACCAGAAGATCTTGATCTGAGCCATACAGAGTTAAAAATCATTAGCTCTAGACTGGAATGGAACTTTAAAAACTAAATTTAGGAAAAAGATTTAATTTAGAATAATGAATTATTTAGAATTTGTTGCAATATTACCCAAAAACAAAGTTACAACAAAAAAAAAGCTTCATTTCCATAACACACCAAAACAAATTTGGGGTTCAATTGCACATAAAGCTTAAGGGTAAAAAAAACCCAAAAACAGACAACAACAGCCTTTAGTTCTAGAGCAAGCTTAAAACAAATTTGGACTCCAACTGCCAACAAATCTTACAAACAATCAAAAGCCGAAAACATACCTGATAACCATACATCCCCGAGCCACAATTAAAAAAATAGGCCTCATTTCGAGGACATGATTAAAATAAACTAGAAATCTATGTACACATCAAGCTTAAGAGAAAATAGTTAGAACATACTTGGTAAGCACAAACCAAAAAATAGTTTAACAAACAGGTTTCATTTCCTAAACATAAATAAAACCTAACTCAAAAACAAAATGCATACTAAGCTTAAATCAAATCTGGAGTCCAACTGCCAACAAATCTTACAAAAAAAGAAGCCCAAAACATACCTGATAACCATGCATCCCCCAACCAAAATTAAAACAATAGGCCTCATTTTGAGGACACGATTAAAATAAACTAGAAATCTATTTACACATCAAGCTTAAGAGAAAATAGTTAAAACATACTTGATAAGCACAAACCAAAAAATAGTTTAACAAACATGTTTCATTTCCTGATAACCATACATCCCCCAACCACAATTAAAAAATAGGCCTCATTTTGAGAACACGATTAAAATATGCTAGAAATTTATTTACACATCAAGCTCAAGAGAAAACGGTTAAAACATACTTGATAAGCACAAACCAAAAAAATGTTTAACAAATAGGTTTCATTTCCTGAACATAAATAAAACCTAACTCAAAAACAAAATGCATACTAAGCTTTTAAAAAATTAAGCTAAAAGTACCTGATATGCATGAAGCTAAAAAGCAATAAAGAAAGAGGTTTTGTTTTATGATCAAAACAAAAACATAATTGAAATCTATTTGCCAATAAATCTTGAGGAGAAAAAAAACCCTAAACATCTCTATTTACCACAAATCCAAAAACAAATTAAAAGTGGACTTCATTTCCAAAATAATGCTAAATTGAACTAAAACATGTCAGAAACCCTTTTGCACATTAAGCATAAGAAAAAAGGGGCCCTAAACATAAGCAATTAGCACAAATATTAAATTCAAGAAAAGAGGCTTTGAGCAAAATTATAAAATTAATTTGTTATTCAGACTAAAGAGGGGAAAAAGCCTAGTATGCCTGATAAGCATGACTCTAAAAACATTGAACTCAAAAATCTTAACAATATTAAAAAAAATGAAGTCCTTCTGCATAGCAAAAGCTTAGGGAAAAACCTTAAAAACAACACAAAACATATCTGATAAGCATGAACTGAAAACAAGACTTCAATTCCAGGACAAAATTAAGATAAGTTTGAGGCCCATCTGCATATAAAGCTCAAGAACAAAAAAACTAAACTTAACTGGTACACATGAACTCAAAAACAAGATTTACAGTTCCAGAACAAAACTAAGACAAGTTTAAGGTCCATCTGTATATAAAGCTAAAGGAAAAAAAAGAAAAAAGAACTAAACATAGCTAATAAGCACAAAAACAGAAACAAGATTTCAGTTCTAGAACAAATTTAAGACATATTCAAAGTCCATATACACATAAAAGATTAATAGAGAGGAGGCAAAAACCTTGAACATACCTAACCCTCTTCCACTGAAAAGGTTTTGGGTAGGTTCCTGGGACTCATAACAGTTGCTTCTAATAAATTTTTAGAGAGAAACAACAAATATGTAAAGTTAAGGTGTATGTTTTCTCCTAACATCACTCAAATTCCTTGGCCCCAAATCGTCCTCCTAGGTCATGCCAACAATTACTTTCAAGCTGAACCCATTAAATAATTTTGATCCTCTGATTTCACATTTCTTAGCTTTTTATTTTTCCTTGCTTGAATGGAGGGATATAGCTGCTTATAAAGCAAATGTGAAGACATTTAAATAAGGCTTATACCTACAATAATTACATACCCTGAATTTCTTTTATTCCACAACTAGAGAAAATTTCTATAACACTGAATTGAATTAGGAAAGATAATTCAGCTAAAAGAATAAGTACATAAGATAGTATGACAACTTCTTATAATCATGTGTAGTACAAAAACAAAGCCTTGGAGTGATCCTTTTGTTCATTGAAGTCAAGGAGATACTCTACTAGGGAATTAACTAACTAAATGGAAATAAATCTAATTCCTTTTCCTTCTATTCCTGCAATTATCATTATCGCTTTCATTCTCACAATCTGTAGAAGTCCTACCCCTTTTCTTTCTTCCCTTATTTTCATACCATCATTCTTTGTGATTCTTTTCTTTCATTTTTACTCTTTTCTACTCAAATCATTAGTTTCACCCTTTGAGTCTAAGTCTTAGGTAATAGAATCAAACAAGCATGTTGAACTAGAAGAATTATGAGGAGATATTGATTTAGAAATAGACTTCTACTGCTGCATTAAAAGCTTTGGCCTATTCTTCATTTACTGATGTAAACTCTCAGTGATGCCACCAAGACCAATAAAGATGAAAAAATTTGTCTGCAATGCATGGATTTTTAGGATCATCCTCTGAGAGAAACAGATCTGCCAGCTCTTGGATGAGAATCTTTATGAAAAATAACTGTAACATGTTTGGGTATGCTTATATCCAGGTCCTCGCTTCCTTAGGGGTTTATGTCTGATTATTTATTATCTATGGACGCAGGTGTTGTACCTTTCCAGCAAACAAAAGATAAGTCCTAGAATATTTCATATCATTACAAGATTACTATTACAAATTTGCTATTTATCATAACCTAGAAGTGTTTATCTCTAGCTTTCAACAATTGTAGAAAGATAATAAGGCTATCAGCAATTTTAAGTGATTTTTGTCAAGGGTTAATTGTTTTCTTTACTTGTTCACAACACTGGTATCAAATCAACAATGGGTGCAATGTAAATGGTGAAATGGTACTGATTATACTAGTCTCAATCCAAACTTGACCATCTATACAAGGAATAGGCATTATGGTTTGCTTGATGATAAATAAAGCTTCATTTGATTACTCAAGCTCTTCATATATTGGCTAGGTCATACATAGGATCATGGATACTAATTTAACATCAAGCACACAGTAAAGAGAGAAAACCCAAGCAATAACAAATAACCAAATCCATGGGGAGATAGCAAAAGGCCAGGGGGAAATACATAAGACATTTTCAAAGTAACATCAAAGCATAAAGCATCTTATTGAATTTATATTTCTAGTTTGCTTATGGCACATCACATGAAATGAGAAGCAAGAAATTCTCAATAAATAAGAGGATTCATTGATCTAATATTATCATTGTCTACACCTGGCCTTTGTCTTTTCTTCCTCCTAACACTGTTTATCCATTACCTATTAAATATAGAACTCTGAAAGCTGTGGCTATTAAAATACATAAGACAAAATTGTAGCATCTTATAAACATCTATAGTATAAAACCAAAGCACTTGGGAGTGATTATTTTGTTTTTCAAAGTCCAGGAAAACAATGCCTACTAGAGCCTTGAATAACTGAATGGAAAAATTTTTAATTCCTTTTCCTTTTCCTTCTATTTTTATCATTGTAACTATCATTGTCACTTTCATTCTCTGAGTCAGATGTCCTCGCCCTTTTCTTTCTTCTTGTTTTTTCACGCTCATTGTCTTGCTTTGAATTCTTTTTCTTTCTTGTTGGCTCCTTCCTCCTCTCACTGTCGGTTTCACTCTTAGAATTTGAGTCTGACATATCAGAACCTGATGAGCCTGATGAACTAGAAGAATCATCATTAGAGGTTGATTCATGACAAATGCCTTGTATGCGGGTGGAGCATTTTTATGGATTTGAATTCTCACCCAGAAAGCTTAGATTCCATGACCAAGGGGTTATTTCTTACATCAAATTTACCCTGGACTTGCAACAAGTTAAATACTTGGGATGCACCACACACTTTGAGTTGGATATGTTAGTTTAGTAAGTTTACCCAAACTGAACACTTAATTATGGCTCTTGGGGATTTGATTATGGGACTGAACTTTCAAAGCCCCAGTGCTTTACCACTGGAGCTCATTCCATTGCATAGACCACAAGACATTTCTTTAAACTGGAATAATGATGGATTCATTGGAACCATCACCCACGAGAAGTGTTCTCGTGGCCCATACAATATGGACATGCATGGTATTGCTTACAAAAGGTTATCCATACAAATTCTAGAAAAAAATTCCAGCAAAAAAACATAGCATCAAAAAATACAAAATATCAAGAAATAGAATCCCAAAATAAGTCCTCTATTGATCATTCAAGCAAGAGGTGTATGTCAATATTACTACACCTCTTTCAACAAATAAACATACTTCTCATATTAAGTCATGGTTAGTGGATTTGGTGAACCATCATCAACCATCAATCAATAGCTTCTGACTTTATGATATACACAGTTCAAAAATGAAACTAAGTTTCACCTCTACTTCCTGTCTCCATGCTATTGGGCTTATGCACTTTTCACAAAATCCTATAATGGAATAATCCTCTTGCACATGATAATAAGTCCACTGGCCAATTGTAATGAGTTTCTTTTCTATGACATGCCAAATAGCTTATGACTATGGGTCATGCCAAATAGCTTATGACTATGGATCTATCATACTATGTGATGAATAATTATATGTATTCTTTTATTTTTTGTATCTTAGAGGTATCTACACTTATGCTTATGCACCTGCAAGTCGAAATATTGCAGGTCATTGTCACACTTGTCATGAAATAGGTTATTGGTATTTTCTTGTGGACCTGTAAACATGTTGAAAGTTGGAATTAGACTTCTTTTATAAATTTAAGGTATGATTTATAAATATTACATTTTGGTATTATTTTAGTAAAGATCTTTTTTATAGTTAAATTGTGGTTTATTTTCTCTCATAACTTTTATCTTAAAAATCACAGGTATGACTTCTATCATAAATCTTGAGCTTGAGTTACTGGATTTGGATTTGTGGGAAACAAGGTCGATTAATCAAAGGTAGCAAAATGTATGGATGGTGAAGGTTTAGCTGGTGCCTTATCTTCCTTAGAATGATGTTGAGATGTCTGAATTTTGAAGTGTGGAGGAGACTTATTTATTTGCATTTTCTTGAGTTTTCTTTCCTTGACTGCAAATGAAAATGTAATATGTAGTTTATGTCCATAATAGACCAAGCTCCTAGACTCTAGTATAACATTGGAGTTTTGACTCATCATTGTTTAGCTTATATGTGAGAAACTGGTGTTATTTTACTTCTAATTGAAGGTTCTTGATTGTCAAATTCATTAATTGAGAAAACTACTATTTATTTCCATCAAAAACATGTTGATGTGTATAATCTCTCATATTAGGCCGAATGGATTGTAGAGGGAACAATTATATTTCATATTTTCCTTTAGTCCACAATCCAGTGTCTTCATCTCCTTTGTGTTATTTTTTCATAATTTTAGTCTATATTTCTCTCTTGTTGTGTAGCAATTTCTCTTCAGGTTATATTAGAATGGGAGAAGGCTGGGTGTCATTTATTATTGTTGGATAGCAAGTGGTCTTGATTTACTAATTAATGTTGTGCAAAGGTTGCTAGGTGCCTAGGTTTGGCTATTAATCTCTTCTTGGAGATAAGGAGATTGACGATGGTTGCAAAACACTGCAAGGTAATTCAATGTTTGAATTGGGTGTGGGATGACCTAATCTTTTGAGGTTGTCAAAATTTGACTTTGAACTAGTGTAATGATTCTTATTCTCATGATAATATGTTTTGTTTTGATTTGTTGTTAAGACTACAAATTTCTTGGTTGGATGTAATATACAAGGAATTCATTGCAGAAGTTGTATGGTTATTTTGTCTGTATGGTTATTTTGTGAATATCTTTATGATGATTAGGTTATGAGTAAATTTACCTGTTTGTTTTAGATAGGGATTTTTATTGAAATTCAAAATATTGTTTTCTATAGGAATTTGATGAAATATATGAAGATGAAGGAAATTTGGAACTGGCTTTGGAATAGTTTGAGCGAGTTGCAAAGCTCTATTGATGTGAAGAAGTTCCTAGTACAATTAACCAGTGCCAACTTAAAATTGCATAGTTTGCAACCTAGCTTGAGCAGCAAGTTAATATGAAAGAAAATATTTCTAAAAGCTTTTTGGGATCATATATTTTCACTTTTGGGCTATCAAATGACCACAGTGTAGTGGCTACATATGATTGAATTTTTTGGGGGGTTTGATTTGCAGATTTATTATTTTTAGTTCATGTGTAGAGACTTGTGGATTTGTGGTTCTTTAAACGAATAATGAAAATGGATTTACTTGTTAAATCTAATATTGTTTACCTATAGGAAAATCTTGAAAGGTTGTGCTATGCTCAAAGACGATTTGGAAATCCTATCATTCATCAATAACAAAGTACATGATTTAGTGGATTGTTACAATGAAAGGATATCAACCTTTGAGAGGACCAGGCATAGGCACACAAGAAGAAAGTTCCCACTCTGAAGCAAAATTGTCCATTCAAGACAATTGAGTCAACTATTTTTCAAGCTACCTTGCCATGCTCGAAAGAGTTATGTTGGTAGTTGAGTATATTCCACTAGCTTTTAGGAAAATATTAACATTTTCTCTTTCCTAGAAATGAATCGTTTTCTCATGCCATGTTATGATGTATGTGTTACTCATGATTGTATGAACATTTTTATAAAATATAAATGAAAAAATACTTATTGACATTAACTTTATGAATTCAAACTATGATGCATTATTTTCTTTGTTTTTTTATGAACATTATGCTTTGCGTATTCGACAACTGTTCTTTGCTCCTAGCTTCAAAATCATTGATATTTTTTGTCATAATCTTCCATCACATTTGAAAAAATAAAAATAAAAACTCCAAGAAACAGGACGACGAGAATTTGAAAACATTGAATGTTTTTTATTTTTATTTTTAGATTGCAAGAATCGGGTAGCATGACTCCCTATAAACTGCAGTGTGCCTGGTAAACTTTTTAACGTGACCAGTGACGCTGGTGCGACACGCCCTCTGGTACCACGGGGGTGGGGGAGACTAGAACTTGTGACCAACCTCTTGCTACAGGAAAGATTTAGCCAACCAAGCTAGGGCACCAACTCGAAAACATTGAGTGTTGAAAACCACACAAAAAAATATTTAAAATAAATTGTTTATTTTTTAATACATTTTTACATATTGTCTTTAGAGAGACAATTTTTACATACAGAGACAATATGTCTTTAATCCCAACTATTGTCTCTAAAGAGACAAAAGTGAAATTGTCTCTAAAGAGAGAAAAATACTTCTATTTCATATTGTCTTTATAGAGACAATTTTTAAGACAATACTTTAAGACACCTGCTTAAAGACAATACTTGAGACAATAAAAAAATAATTTTTTTGTCTCAAGTTAAGACAATTTACTCAAAAATTGTCTTAAAAATTGTCTTAAACCGCCCCTCTATGTAGTAGTGTGGGATCTTGATTTATATTTGGATGTCTTTTGATTCTCATAAATTTGGGTATATGTATTAAGCTTTCTTTAGAGATGAGTTATTTGTTGGCGATTGAAGTAAAATGAAAGCAAAATGCATTAAAGTAAAAGTTGATCGATTTATTCATTTTAATCATGTTTACTAATTTTTTGTGTATGAATGTATGAATTAATTATGTTATTTTGTGATTCACAGGTATGTTCCAAATTCAAGGAGTAGGGAGTGATAGGAATTTAAATCCATGAAGAACATGATTTCTAGTGTTATTTTGTTTCTAATAATTTCAAATAACATTAGTTTTAAAAAGGGAAATCCTTGTTATTTCAATAATGGAAATGAAAAGTTTACACTCATTTAATTGAAATAATTTGAAGTTAATTATTATTTGATTGATGTATAAATCAATTAATCTACTTTGTTTATAGGTGTTTTTGGGAGTTGAGGAAATGGTATTGTTGTGCCCTTAGCACACATGCCCCGTTCAGAACAAGGACCCTCTTTGTTTTCGCCTTGTCGGGTTGTTTTGTCACTGCCTCGTTTTGCATGCCTCCTTTTTTTGGTGTCCCGGATGGACAATGCTGCTTTAAAGTCCCACCATAAGTTGACTGCGCCTTCCCTTTTTAATTTTGTGGTGTTTTGGTGCCTCGTAGAGTCCCTCTGGCAGTTTGACCCTGCCAATGGCCCTGAGCTCTGTCGACCTCGACTGTTTGGGCTTCCCTTGCCGGATTTCCTCGTGGCACCTGTCGTTCCCAACATCGTTCACTTCACATCCTCCTAGATGCCGGGGTCTGAATATTCATTTGTTTTCTATTAGAAATAAGTCAAATTTTGACAGCTGTTTAGCCCTTCGAACCCCGAACCCCGAATTTCCTCTCGTCAGGTTCCATCAATGCTTTGCCATCTTCCACGGTGAACCCCTGGTGGCATCCTGCATTCTGGGTCCCGCCACCGTATTTACCGTCTAGGGAGTTTGCGGGAAATCCTGACTACCATCGAGTGTTCTGGGCCTGATCTTTTGGAGTTCCAATTTTGAAATTTCGTGATGGTTTCACCGTCTCTGATGGCGGGTCTTTTGCGAAACCCCACCCTCCGAGCCCCAACTCTCTCTCTGTTGCCGCCATTCCGACCAAGTGGAAAACTTCAAGTGGCCATTGTCTTGCGCCCCCCGGCCATCGGACCTTGGGTCTCTTGCCACCGTTGCCAATTTTTGAATTCACCAACTTTTTGTCTTGTCGTACCTGCATTTATTAGGATCATTAATTGGGATTAGGGGTATAAAAGACCCATTCCAGCTCATCATTGTCACTTGACAGAGTTGCAAAGTGATCAAAGAACTTGCTAGAGGATCCCACCATCTTTGACACCTTCATGTTCATCACCCTCAACATCACTTCATCGATCGTAGGTGGATCACACATCTCCCTACATCACTTGTTTGAGGTAGGTTTTCTGTTCGGCCCTCCTGAGCATTATTTTCATGATTTCTAAGGGTTAAACGAACAATGAACATCAAAACCATGAATGAATGATAAACCATAGCGTTGTAGATAAAACCCATATTTTGAAAACTTAAAAAACTTTCAATGGTGCCCTCATCATCAATCCGGAGCTCTCCCTCACCGCGACTGTTCTTCCCGTAGGGAAATCATCTCCTTCGGCCCTGAGGCCTATCTTAACCATCCAAATTCAAATGATAAACCTTCCTTCTGATGGAAATTTCCCTCTTCGGGTCCGATCCATTGGACTTCCTTGTTCGGAAGTCAGCGGGGATGCCACCGTGTCAAAACAACAAACTGACGTCAACCTTCTGTCCACTGGGGCCCACCCTTCTCACCACAAGAATTTCAAAATTGAACAAGCACCCTTTGGATCTCTCAGGCCCCAGACCCCAGAAATTTGCTTCTGGGGTTCTACGAGTGCTTCACCATCCATTAGGCAAGCCTTTGATGGCATCCCCCCTTCCGGGCCTAGACCTCCTCTTCATCGCTGGAATGTCACTTGAATGCAAAACGCCCTCATCTATGCTAGGCTCCATTGTGCAGGACTCCTATCCTCACCAGCTGTTGCATACAAAATGTCGCCCACCCCTTCGAGCTCTGGGCTCCACCTTTCTATCCGCTACACGACTAAAACAAAATAACGACTTCATCTCCACACGTACCCGAGCCTCCGCCCTTCTGTCTGATGTTTGTCATCCCAAACACCAGGTGTGCCATGGCCCCTTGGCCTTCTGGACCTGATAATGTAAAACTACCCCCCTCCTAACTTCCGTCTGGCATTAATAGCGAAAGACGAACACCTTCCTGGTACCTCAGGCCTGAACGCTCAAAAGTGAAGTTGTAAACTGTTGGCCGCCCTTTGACCCACTGGACCCCAGACCCTAGAGTTTCATCTTCAGAATTTTGTTTTCAGTCTATCGTTCCAAACTACCATCTCTAGATGGCTCTCCAGTGCGAGACTTCCGGATTCTCCTAAACCGATCCAAATGAGCTCAAATCTGGAATCTAACTTCGACCCACATGCTCAATTTCGGTCCTCTTCATTGCGAACCTATCAAATTACTAAAATTTAACTAAAGAGAATCTTTGGGGGTCCTCCACCCTATTTTCCCTTCCAAATAGCATTCCTGCCGAGGAAGTCTGGCCCTCCGAGCCTGAATTGTCCAAATTCCCTTAATCAAAAGATCAATAACATCGGGGGATAAAAGGTCATGGTATGCTTAATTGATTGTTTAAAATAGATGTGATCTTTTGGATTTCAACTAACATGAATACTTTTATGATCCATTGCACTGAATACGCCTTTGCTTGCAGAATATATGGAATCGGGTGTAGGACCTTCAGGGGCATCCACCGAGAGGGACAAAGGGAAGAAGTTAGGAAAGACCCCCCGAGGGAAAGAGGACAAGGACCAAATGAAATACCAATTCCAAGGTGAGCCTCTACACTCAAAAGTCACCACATATTGGAAGGAAATCATTGACACCAACATAGGCCAAGTTGATATTGATGAATTGATGCAAAGGGTCAGGGTCAATCTGATGATAAAGAATGCAAGATTGATAAGAAAAAGTGGAATAGCGGAGGCTGCTGGATTCCTTGCATCCCTCGTGGCCCCCAAGTTGGTCATGGCTTGTCAGGAAGCATATCAACTAGACACAAGGACAATCATTGATAAAGAGGGCAACATTCTCGCCGACATGTCGCTTAAGGGAATTACAAAGACTTTCCATATCCCCACTTTTAAGGAGATGGAAGCCTCCACTATAGAAGAATGTCAGGCAGCATGGGATGATAATCTGGTAGGTGTAAGAGGTCAATCAATTATCATTAGCTTAAATAAAAATGGGGCAGTGCTGCGAAGGTTCCTCAAGAACTCTTCCGAAGCGATTTCCATGAAGATTACCATGACTTGGTCATAATGCTAAGCAGAGTTATGGGTCTTCCTATGGTGGCATTCTTCCAAGAATGGATGGTGTAGTTCATTGAGTAGATTCTGTGTGGAAACAAGGACGTCACCACAAAGACTTCGTTTTACTGGGGAGGAATCATAAGCAATTGCTTCCATGAGTAGTTTGTCAACGTAAAGAAGAGCTCCAAGATCTATATGACTTCCTATCTCATTTATTCCTTGGCGGATCAGAGGCAGTACAATGGTTTGTTTTTGGCACCCGATCAGGAGTAGGGGTGAAGACTCGAGGCCTATGATAGGTATCTGCAGCTCCAATACCAGAAATAGAAAAGGGATTATTGTAAAGTAAACGACACCTTCATCGGCCATATTATCAGAATGATTGTCGGCGACTTCGAGAGGAGGGTCTCCCATAGTGCTAGGGAATTTTTGAAACAGTATGCCTTTCTTTTCATACAATATCCATAGTTCATGTACATCCATGCCCAGGGCTTTACTGAAAGGCCAAATAGGTTGCCTCGATACCCCAATGGCCGAATCATCCTTCTAGAGTTTTTTTAGCAACTCCAACACCTATAGGCAATCTTCAACAATAAACACATAGTAGGGATTTCTTATTCCATGACCCTTGGCCAGGGAATGTACCGATTGCAAACTTCCCAGTGTGCTGGTAGCTCTGAAAAAGAGTTAAAGGATTAACACTTCTACCTACACACTACTCGCCCACGGATGGACTAGTATGGTCATGTCAGAAGGGCGCTAGGGCCAGGGTATGCCCATCTTCACCACATTGAGGTTTTTTGGGCCAACTGCTAGGATGATAAAGAGGTAAGTGCAAGGCACTATATGAGAATGACTGTGTAGTTTGTGAGGAAGGTGCAGCCATTCCCTATGCCGAACCAAGTCGAAGAAGACGAGGCCACCATAATGCACCCAAGGTAGCCTACAATTGTCAATCTGCCAATACCAATAATAGACTGGGATGAATAGGAGGTTGATGACCTTGATACCATAACCCAGCCAATCTTGGTTCATACTAAGGAATGGATCGATGGGCAGGTAGCTCAATTAAAGTGGCAAGGAATAATTTTGACTTATGAAGGGCTCAAAAGTGAGCTAAGTGCTATAGAGGATGTTGCTGCTACCACTTCAACTGGCTGGACCTCCAAGTCTCCTCCGGTCACCAAATCCAAGAAGAGAAAAGGGACAGAAATAGAATAGTCTCAAAACCCCAAGGTCTACACAAGGAAAGAAATGAGAGGCTCACCTCCCAAAAAGCTCAAGTTGGCAAGCAACACTACAGAACAACCCTCAACCCAAGAGGAGGAAGCAAAGGGTACGAATCAATTGGAACCTCTCTTGGATCTCCCTGCCCCTCCTATTGCACCACCTACCTCCCTAGCTATGATCATTGCATCCCCGCCAGTAGTGGACATTTTTTTCCATCTTGCCCCTTCACCTCCAGCCAAGTCTGTAATAATTATTGACTCCTCTTCTACCATGACTACTCCCCCTTCCTCCACTACCATGTCACTAATGACATTGCTCCCTCTGGCAATAATAATATCACCTATTCCCACTACCACCATGCTTGAGGCTCTCTCAAGATATATGCAGAATCTTCCCCCCAGGCTCTCCCAGATCCTAATGGATCTGACTCTTCAAGTAGCCCTTGCGCAAGTTCTCGCTACTACTCAACGCTCACAACCACTGACAGGGCCACTGGCTATGGAGGCCACCATGCTAATCTCTGAGGAGTGGAAGGAACAAGAGCGAGAAGCCTCAAATCCTGTTGAGGAGGAAGCCGATGAATACTATGAGCACCTAGAGTATGAACACCAAACCATTAATAGGGTGGTTTATGAGGAGGAGGGGATGGGATCTTCCAAGAGCGGGGACAAGGAAGATAGCTCCAATGCTAAGGTAATCGTGCAAACCTTTGACGATTACCTTGAGGAGGAGATGGCACAATAGCTGAAAGACACCAAAGTAGAGGCAGAAAGGTCACCCCGTGATGAAGAAGGGCAGCCACCAAAAAAATAGTAGCAAGAGGATTTAACTGAGGGTGGAACCCAAGTTGTCAAGACCCTCGAGGTTGAGCATGATAAGGAAAAGAAAGAAGAAGAGACAAAAGGAAAAGGGGGTCTTGTGCAGCAATTGTCTACCAGGCCTCCTATCAAACGCCTCATGTTCGTCCAAGACTCTGATGAGGAAGAGGGAGATGTTTCCAAGGAGAAAGAAAAGTCCCCAGAAGAAAAAGGAATGGAAACCTTGGCCTTGATCAAGAGGGGCAAGGGTGGTCACGATTCACCCAAGGGAATATCTGTTGTGCCCGAGTGGTTAGAGAGGCAGCTTGAAAGAGAAACCCCTGTGCTAAAGGACCCAAGGGCGAGGTTAGAGGCTATCTTGGCTCGAGCCCAAATCATGACAAAGAAGGAGAAGAAGCCCAAAGTCTGATCCAGGGTAACGATGGATGCTTTCGAGTCTCGAGCAGCACAAATAGCATCACCTATGATTGGCCAGGTTGGGGTGAGTTACAACATCTCCACCATCGACTTGGGGACTACCACCAGAGAGCAGAAAGTTAGGAACCTTGAGGATTCAGTGGCTAGGGTAGTGCATTTGATAAAGCGGGATAAGATCTTGAAGGATAAGATCAAGGCACAGGTCGCAACCTTAACGGATTACATACAACAATGGTCTTTATTAGACGACCTACCTACCACATCCACAGCCGCACCTCAACTACTATCCAAAGAGTAGATTGATAAGATGGAAAGGAGAAAAAACTTTGAGAAGACCACAGAGGACTGGTTCCGAGGAGTCTTATACATCAGAAACATGGGAATTAGCCGGGCTGTGCAAACAACCAACAAGTTCTTAGACCTATTGCAGTCTCTGGACGGCACAAGGAAGCTCTGCACCGACTTCCCTGCAACCTATGACTCCACCTTTTCAAGGATTGATGCTATCCTTCAGTTGGAAGAATCCACATGGGAAAAGGAGCTTGCATTTAAGAAAGACGATCAATGGCTAATGGATGTGTGGTGGCAAGATTTTGACAACCAGAGGGAGAGGTTGGAACAAATCATGAGCAAGTTGGATCCAGATATCAAATGGATCAAGGAGATCAGGGTAGAGTGTGCCCAGTACCTTAAGCTAATGATGGAGTATGACATGCCCACAGTGCAAATGGATCCGTAGAAGATCAAGCCCTACTTCCAAAAGAAGATGGAGGATGGGATGTCTAGTGAAATCACGGTGGAGTTCATGAGTTTTACAGCCCGTGCCTTTGATCAATCAGAGCTATTCAAGGACCAAAGCTCAAAATATGATGAAGATTGGAAAAGGTTGGAAGATAACACAAAAGAATGGAGCTACTAGGTGCTGCGATATGAAATCATTGAAATAGACAAGCTCCAAGCGGTCATCCTCAAGTTCATAGAATACACAACTTCTAAAAGGCAGGAGGACAACACCATCAAGGATGAAGAACTCCCTGAAGAGTAGCTACAATGAAACAACAATTGGCTAAAGGACAAAGCTACAGTGCCGTCAGTAGAGGACAAAATAGGGAAAAGACAAAATGTAATTTTAAATTGTGATATATTGGGGGTAGGTGAAACCCTATTTTGTAATGAATCTTGGCCACATAATAAGAATTGATCTTGGCCATTCATTTGACTTTTGGAACACTATAAATAGGGCTCTCCTCTCATTTGCAAAGGGGGTTGAGGTGTTGTAAAGACATGCTACAAAAATTTATAAAGAAAAGACATTGACTTGGTGCATTTTTTGAGTTTCTCACATGTTGCTTGATTCAATCTCCATTGTTAGATGTCTGACTTTATTGCTATTCTAGTTAGTTGTTTCTTGCTTCGGTAGATTTTAAGAATGGTGTCTAGTGATCATGAATTTTTTTTCTGTGTTATTAACTTCTCAACCCATACTTTTTGCTGTTTGCTGATGGTAGATAGTTGTGTAAAGTTAGCCTAGGCTTGAATTCAAAGCTGCTCCAAAACATTTTATCTTTGATTCATGCATGTACATGGTGAATGAAGGACAAAGCATTTACAGACCTTAGAAGATAGCACAAGTTCCATGATGCTGTGAGATCTCTGGTTAAGTGAGATATTGTTTCAAGAAGTTGTCCATTGCAGGAACTCTATCATCACTATTCGCAACTAGTTGTTGATTTAGGAACTTTCCCTCTTCCTTGCCTCTTTTTCTTTTTTTTAATGACTGAATTACACTAAGATTCATTGCGCATTGTAAAGCCAAATCCAATGACAAAATGGAGTCCAAGACTACTGTTTGAACCTATGGCCAATGTATAACAACTCTCCCATCCTAAGAACTCCATTTCATGATCCAACCTCCCATGCTTCATAATTCCTACGTAAGACCACCTTGTGATTCCAACAAATCACATCAAACAACTCAGATATTCCAAGCACTGTCAAGACTTGACATTAGAGACCTTGGGATAGTGTTTTGCAATATGATTATGGAGGATTGTCTTTCAAGAGACGTAGTGCACCTACGCACTGCCTGTGTTGAGAAGTGCATAAAAACACCATCACCAGGTATGTGATTGGAAAGATGCTCTTGCAAATCTAACATACAAAGAGGAGCTTTTTATGAAAGAATCATCAAACTGGAGAAAATTGAATGCTTGGTAGTCCCCATTTAGAAATTTTCTTGGAAAAGAATATTATTGCAATTCATGAAAATAAGTAACTTTAAGTGAAACTAAAAATTGCAATTGTGAACTGGAGTTGATTGATGTCAAGTAAAAGCTGAAGCTGGAAGTTATCTTTGTGAAGAATTGCATGCATATGAATGTTATAGCTTTTGGTGGATCATGTGGGCTTAAATTATGTAATTAGTTGAGCTATATATTGTCAAATCAAGCTCATTTTAAGGGGTTATAATTTTAGGAAAAGAGAGTTATACATTTTGTAGATTAGCTAATTAGAGTTTTGCAGTAGAGTAGATGATATATTTTTCTGGCATTTTTAGAGTAGTTGGGTGGATCTTAAGACACTAGTTTCTGTACACTGGTGAATTTTCCATAATTATAAATGTTATTTTATCTCTCATCACAATAGAAAAAACTAGATTTAAACTTGCTTCATGTTTTACTCTAGAATGATATTTGTTTGGTAATCATTTGATTTGAAGTTCTTCAAGTAATGAATGATTTTTATCTTTCCTTTTGTTCAAATTGTGATTTGCAATCTATTGTTAAAGTTTGAACTCTGAATGAATGTTCAACTTTGAGAGGATTACAGCCTGACTTATTCTACAATTAGTTTAGGAATTCCTTGAAGAGTAGCAGGTTGATGCAGAGCAAAGGAAGAAAACAACAACTTATCTCCAATCTCATCTAACAAAAATCAAAACATTGAAGGCATGAAACTTTGGAACCTTATAAAATACATATAAAACTCCTTCCACACCAATTTTTAGGAGATTTCATTGATTAAAATAAAATATATACGATTTTGAATGCTTGCTGTCCTGTGTAAATCTGAATTTAACTATTTTCACCAAAATGAGCATAAATTTCATCATATTCAATGAAATGACCTCAAACCAATGCCAAAAGAAAGATAACTCATGCCTCTATCCAGAAATATAATATTTAATTCATTTTGAGACCGTACCTGCACGTACCATTTGCTGCAACATGACAGTTACAGAGAAATCTGAAAAATTACAGTCAATAAAACCACCATAACTTCCACAAATCAACACCAATCTGCATGAGACAAAGTTTATTTGGAAGGTGATTGAGATTAATAACACATAAAAACAATTATAAATTTACTTCAACCCATAAAATGGTCGTACAACACCAAAAACCAGATAATTTCTGAGATAAAATGCAGAAAACAATGTCTTTTATTCATCCAAATCAAATGTTCAATCACCCACAAGCTTATGAACGTATAAAGAGCCTTTTTAAAGACATTACAACATGAATAATCAGTTTCCAACTGATTTCCAACTTCCCACTAATGTTTAGTCTCTAATGACCTCTTAACAACTAATTGTTGCTTAATGCAACTTTTTACATTTTTTTTGCAATTTTGAACTTTTGTGTTGACAACTTTTGGATACATTGGCATATTTTAACATTTTCTTAAATGACCTCCTAAAATAAATGATAAATGACTCAAATAACCTTAATACAAGGTAAGAACACAAAAATTGAATCAAATTCCAAAATTTCCACAAGGAGGCATAATTGTGTCAAGGTGCTCCTGCACCATACTCCTGACCAAGAAAAATAATCCAAGTCCACTTGGATTGCTGTTCTCCAAAAAATTGCATCCTTTTTATGCTCTACCACTGATTTTTCTTCCTCTTAATCATCTTCATCTTCACCTTTGGTTTAAACTTGTCCATGCAAATTAGTGATCTACCATGCTTCCCCTTTGAAATCATATGCCTTACTCCTTCATACATCTCAAAACCATGCTTTTCCCTTTGTCCTTTAATCTGCAAACAATAATTTGTCCAAAGCATTAGTAACACAATGAAATAATATAAGGTGACAATCATGATACCTCCATCATGCTGCAACTCCTTGCAAACCTCTATGAACAATTCATCCATGATCATTCCCTTAACCAACTCAATGTCCTCAACCTCTAGAATTAGGTATATGCTCTTGATCTTCTCTTCATCTTCATGACTTGGATTATCTGCAACTTCTTCTTCAATGAAGTATTCCCTTGCATCTTCAAAGGATTCTTGTTCTTCCATTTTGATTTCCCTTTTCCTCTTTTTGATTATCTTGTGAATAGTCCATGTGACTCTCCACTTTATCTTTAGGTGCCAACTTGTTGCCTTCTTCATCATTTGTTCTATTCTATTCACAGATTCTAGGAACTCTCTATCCATCCTTTGCATCTCTTGTTTAATCTCAGCAATCTCTTTATCAAACTTGGCTTGTCTCTTCTTCTTCTTTCTCTCTTCCTCTGCTTGCAAATGCTTTCTCAAGTTCTCCATTATCTCAAGCAAGATTCCTCCTTACTTCACAACTCACTTTCCTACAAAAAACCAACAAACCACAACTAAAAACCACAAACCACAACCAACTTATCAGCCCATATCTTTCCCGGGCTCTGCTACCAATTTGATGCAGAGCAAAGGAAGAAAACAACAACTTATCTCCAATCTCATCTAAAAAAAATCAAAACATTGAAGGAATGAAACTTTGGAACCTTATAAAATACATATAAAACTCCTTCCACACCAATTTTTAGGAGATTTCATTGATTAAAATAAAATATATACAATTTTGAATGCTTGCTGTCCTGTGTAAATCTGAATTTAACTGTTTTCACCAAAATGAGCATAACTTTCATCATATTCAATGAAATGACCTCAAACCAATGTCAAAAGAAAGATAACTCATGCCTCTATCCAGAAATATAATATTTAATTCATTTTTAGACCGTATCTGCACGTACCATTTGCTGCAACATGACAGTTACAGAGAAATCTGAAAAATTACAGTCAATAAAACCACCATAACTTCCACAAATCAACACCAATATGCATGAGAAAAAGTTTATTTGGAAGGTGATTGAGATTAATAACACATAAAAACAATTATAAATTTACTTCAACCCATAAAATGGTCGTACAACACCAAAAACTAGATAATTTTTGAGATAAAATGCAGAAAACAATGTCTTTTATTCATCCAAATCAAATGTTCAATCACCCACAAGCTTATGAACATATAAAGAGCATTTTTAAAGACATTACAACATGAATAATCAGTTTCCAACTGATTTCCAACTTCCCACTAATGTTTAGTCTCTAATGACCTCTTAACAACTAATTGTTGCTTAATGCAACTTTTTACATTTTTTTTGCAATTTTGAACTTTTGTGTTGACAACTTTTGGATACATTGGCATATTTTAACATTTTCTTAAATGACCTCCTAAAATAAATGATAAATGACTCAAATAACCTTAATACAAGGTAAGAACACAAAAATTGAATCAAATTCCTAAATTTCCACAAGGAGGCATAATTGTGTCAAGGTGCTCCTGCACCACAGGTTTGGTTAACTAAATGAATGAACATTATTTTCTCTCTTGCATCCCTAATCTATATTTTTCCTTTTTTTTACCCCCTCAATTTAAATAGGTTTAGATAGGAGTTCGATCTTGCAACAACCAAGAAGCTCAATAAACAGTAGGCCCCTTGAACATTATAGCCTCATTGACCAATAAGTAAAACAACAATGTTGTTATCCAACATCTAAGACCTTGGAAGGTGATCAATTTAACGATCTTTTTTCTTTTTCAAGAGAGGTAAGGTGATTGCATCTTTCTTGCATGTTGTGTTAATTTGGCCATCAATAGAACTGGCACTAAAAGGAGGGCGCCTTGAGAATTTTTGGTTGTGTTCATGTTAGAGTGGGTTGGATCTTGGAAAACCTAGCCATAATGGGCATCCCTTTATGTATTCTTGGGATTCTTGACAAAATTCCTTATCACATGCATAATAGGCTTCCATTATTTTTTAGTAACTGTAGACAAATTGCTAAAGATCATGTTAATATTTTCAAGGATTTGATGGGTCTACACCAAATTCGTCAAGAAGATATAGCCTGTCAACTCTTCATCAAAACACTCCAAGGTACAACATGGAAATGGTATGTTAATCTTCCACCAAATTCTATTTGTTCATGGATGGAGTTAGAGATTTTATTCATAGATCAATTTGACCCTTATGCATGTGCACAAGACCCATTGTTTGAACTTGCAACTACAAAATGGACATCATTGGAATTAATTTACCAATTCAATCATAGGTTTTTGTTGATGTATCAACAAGTTCAAGCTTTAAAAATTGTTATTAATGATTATATGCTAAAACAATATTATTATTAGGGTTTGAATCCTTTGTTTGCAGAAAAATTTAGACATTGTGGGGAGGTTACTTCCCTACATGATGTGTTGAACTAAGATCTCTTATTGGCACAGGATGGACATGACGTGAGAAATTCAAGTAGCCAAAATCAAGATTGTAATACCCGTGTACTTGCAAGCTGTCATCTGTTATTGCCTTATGCTAGTTTACCCACCATGCCTACCCAAATGCAATCATTCTCACCAAGTAGCTATAACCTTCCTAATCTTCCAAACACCACATTTTCCAACACTTAAAATTAAGTCAATCCCATGCAAGGTTGACAGAAGAATCTATCTTTGCAAAATCTAACCACAAAGGTAAGTATTCCACTTGCTAATGATGTTGTGACTATATCATCTATTTTTCAGTCATATTCCAAAGCATAATGCATTTAATAATGAAGTTGTAAATGAAGCATTTGATAAGAAGTATACCATTTTCATGTTTTATTTGACAAAGAGCATGAAATCGGTATAAATTCAGAGCATAATGGAAATATTAGGTTAAAATCTAGTTTCGTTGGAAATATTAATATTGATGATGATATTGAAAGAGATGAGGTCTTAACACAAGAATGTTTTCATGAAAAATCAGCAACTAAAGAATCTCCTTCCAACACTTTGAACATTTCTTCTGAGAAAGATGAACAACAAGATGAGGGATGGACAAAGGAGCATGGTTCATGTTGGTTGGATATCACACGTATGCAAAATCGAATAAGACAAAA
Source organism: Sequoia sempervirens (assembly GCA_007258455.2). Classification (NCBI taxonomy): domain Eukaryota; kingdom Viridiplantae; phylum Streptophyta; class Pinopsida; order Cupressales; family Cupressaceae; genus Sequoia; species Sequoia sempervirens. The sequence continues at coordinate 37,577,754 of VDFB02252616.1, read as the reverse complement.
GTTGGAAGAATTAGGAGATCTGAAGCTATCAGAACATGTTGGGTCAAATGGATGTAGAATACATCAAACAAATCAACATTCATAGATGGATTACTATGTTTTCCTTGGTAGGATGGAGTTATATTTCAAATAGTTGATCGTTGTTGAAGAAATACTTATGGAAGATCCATGGAATACTTGTCCACTCAATGAGGAAGATGAAATAGCTAGCACACATGAAAATGATTATCACTCCATCCAAAATGATGAAAGTAATTGTGAGAAGATGTTTAGGCCTTCCCCATTATTTGATGACCTTGATCCTTGTGTTAAGATGGATTCAACAACTTATGAGTTTTCGTTACCTTGTGTAGATTTTTTAGATGTGGGAAATGAATTTATTGATGCATTTATAGATCCTTGCACCATTGTGGATAAGGAAGGAACACCTGTTAATGAGTTAACATGAAGAAATAATTCTATTGATTTGAGTGATGGACACTTAGAAATAGAAAGCAACATAGTTCCAAGTGAAATTTCAAGTGGATCTCATGGTGAAGGCCAGGAAACTAAGGTACAAATGGAATCTTCAAAAGAAGAAGTTCAAGTGGATCAAGGAATGTATGATAAGATCCATCTAGATGAGGCAAAATAATGTCTAGAAAAGGACCGAGAGACTGCCCCAAAAGTTGAATCACTTCAACATGATGAAGACAACGAAATGAGGGAATATTTTCTTTGTTTTGATTCTATTTGTTCTAATGACTTATTTGAAGAAGATCCAAATTTTTCATACATTATTGAATTTGAACTTAATAGTGATAAACTTGGCATTGAAGATATTTTAAATCAAGTGGTGTCTTTTCATTACCCTCTATGTTTTAATGATTTTAAGTTTTTTATGATGTTGGGGATGACAAAATGTGTTTGTGGGTAAATCATGATGAGACCGAGAACCCATGACTATTAATATTTCAAAATTTATACCTTCAAAATGAATTTATTGCACATAAATTTTACATTTATGAGTATAAAGATGAATTTGCAAGATTCAAAACCATACCTAGTAAGTTAAGGCTTCTATATATAATAAAAAATCAGTCAAGTGGATGCACAAATTTTTACTGTTTTATGTTTGTAGAGCTAAGTTTTGGAGTTAGTTTAGGATTAGGATTGGTTAGTGTTAGCTTATAGATTAGTTGGTTTTCGTTTTGTTTTGTTTGCTTTTAACAATTTTGGTTTCTTCACTTTCATTCTATTATTTTTTGTTTTTTGTGTCCTCTTGTTTTTGTTTTTTTTTTTCAGTTTGTTTGTTTTCTTTTGTTTTGGTAGATTTGGTTTTTTTTGTTGGCTTTGGTTCTCTTTTCTTTTCTTTTTTCGCTTTGCTAGTTCATTGTGTCTGTCTACTCCATTCTTTTGCTCCTCTCTTTTCTTGTCTATTTCTTTTCTTTCTTCTAGGGGTTTTGCTCGTTGACAATGGAAACTAAAGTGTTGTATGCAAGTTGTGTCAAAAGGTGAATATATTGGGGATCTGTTGTTTGTATTTTAAAATACTTGATCAGTTGGTTACCTTGGAAACTTTGATTTACCTTGATCCATATTATACTAGAGAATGTTAGCATGGATTAGGACTTAGTACATTATGCAGTTTTGGGAAGTTTTTGAAAGTCTATCATACTTTGCACATCTCAAGAAATCCATTAGTTAGTTTACATTGGGTAGGGTAGCTCTATTCCAAGTGAAAAATCTAAAGGGTTACATTTCTTTCACGATGTACACTATGCTTTTCAATTCGCTAAAGCTTTACTACTGAAAGATTTGAGGGAAAACCAAAAAATATACTTTAAGAGAATAAACATATGAGAAAAGAGAAATGAAAGGAAATCTAAAAATGAACTCAATCAACAAGGGTGATTCAATTATCTTTATCAGGGCTATAGAAGCCTGACTGACAAGAGAGCATTGTTTGGAGAGAACTAGAGGTATCTCTTTTAGGGCTATATATGCCTATCTAACAGCAGAGCTATCCCCAGTATATCATTGCACATTAGAGATGTAACTTAAAACTATGTAGCTTGGGTAGAGTCTATTCCACTTTGATCATGACAAAACTTATGGAGGGATTGAATCATTGGCACGCACAAACATATTTCAATTTCATCTTAGACCTCTGTGATGTTTCGATTTTGATTGTGGTTACACTTATTAGGTTGCCTTGAATGAGTGTAAACTAGAGATTTAGGTATTTGGAGAGGTATGAATTTTAAATTGCTTAGAGAATTTTCCTAGCCAAGTCACCATTTGTTATTCCCTACATACACTCCCCAACTTTTTCTTGGAAAAGTCAGGACCCCCTCTATTTTTCTTCTTTTTCTTGGTTTTGTTTCATTGTGTTTTGTGCTTTGTCATTCTTGTTTTCATCTTTTCTCATACCTTGTTCATTCTCTTTATCTTTTTTGAATTTATGTTTTAGACTAGAACTGACACTTTGCACTTTGCGAAGGTTCAATTTCCTTTGTCCATCCTAATTCTAATCTCTTCTTTCTTGTCATCTTTGTTTTATCAGAATTGGGTTTCAGAAAGGAATCGACACTTGTCACCTTTCAAAATTTCAAGTTCTGGTTCCATCTCGATTCCAATCTTTGATTATTTGTTTTCTTATTTGGTTCAGAATTGGGTATCAAACTGGGAGAGAAACCAAGAACCTTTGCAAGGTTCTTGTTCCTAGTTTCATCTCGACCCCAATTTCTACGTCTATTGTGTTTTTTGGCCTATCAAGTTTGGGTTTCAAAACTTTCTCACTCTTTGAAGGTTCCTATGTCAAGATCATTCCTGATCCCAATCTCTGGTCTATTTTGCTTCACTTTTCCTTTGGGTGTTGCTTGATTTTGCATTCTTTAGCTAGTCTCGATCCTAATCCCTGTCTCTTTGTTGGTGTCTTTTCGCCTTGTCCTCCTCCCATTTCATTATTTGGGTTTCATTGTTCATTTTTAGTTTTGGTGTTGTGTGGTCATCTCAATGCCATTTTTTATTTTCTTCATTTTTATTTTCTTTTGCGTCATTCTTCTTTAAAAACGCAAAATATAAAAAATCAAAAAACATGAAAATATGAAAAAAATAATTGAAAATAACAAAAAAATTATAAAATTCATAAAGTTAAAAGTTAGAAAATTAAAATAATAAGTTACAAATCTTTTATTTTTAAAGGATTTTAAAATAAAACTTTTAAATAAATAAATAAGTCTATTAATATTAAAACTAAAAGATTTGAAATAAATATTTTTTAAGACTGTAAGAATTGGGTAGCACAACCCCCTATAAACTATAGTGAATCTAGTAAACTTTTTAACATGACCGGTGATGCTAGCGCGACATGCCCTCCAATACCATGGGGTGGGGGAGACTAGACCTCATGACCAACCTCTTACAATAGGAAAGATTTAGCCAACCAAGCTAGGCCCCCCACCTGGAAATAAAATAAAAATTTAAATAAATAAATCTTTTAATATTTAAAAGATTTAAAATTGCATCTTTAAGATTTAAATTCAAAAAGATTTAGTAAATATTTTCTTTTTATTTTAAAAGAAGATTTTAAAAAGCTAAAAATAATAAATAAATCTTTTAAATTTATTAAACCTTTTTTGAAATCTAAAAGATTTAAATTTAAAGATGTAAAAAATCATACAAAATTAAAAGAAGTTTAAAAAGAAAATACAAAAAAAATTTAAAAATTTAGAATTTTTTTTTTTTGCAAATAGAATGTCCCATCAGGTTTTGGAACCCAAAGGAAACTCAGAAGAGGAGTGAACCCCAATGTTTCAAAGTGTCTTTGCACTAATACCAACTCAAGAATCAATCTCATAGTGTGTAAATAAAATGCACTCAATATTGAATGATGGTCTGCACTCGATCACTTTACTTGTGAAGCGTTTAAAGGCTGTGACCGTTTGAACATAATGTGGTATCTGAGAATGCGAAATCTCATAACGTGTATAATGGAGTTTGTTGCAAAAATATTCAAAAATTCACATGTGAAAGTGAATGGGAGTTTGAAAACATACGTTTGAGCATCCACTAAACCATCAAAGAATAACTACAACTACCCTAGAATACATGCGCAAAGGGATAGTGCAACAGGATGCCATGATTAGGATATGCACAAAGTGAGTTCACAGGAAAATGTTCCAAGAAAGAAATATTGTCTCGACCTCAAGAATATAGTGGGTCAAAAAGCTCGATATTTTTAGATATGCATGATGCATACTATGAATGGTTTGTTTGATTGAATTCCACAAAGACGTATTATCCCATGAATTGAAATGGTCACAAAAAATACATGAATAGATTGGTTGAAAAGGATTTTGAAACTTCATGCAAATCTCCCCTAGATGCATACATGTTAAATGTGAAAGCATAGAGGTCAGGAAATGAATTGTTTGACTAAATTCTTCAAAGAAATCCCATCTCATGGAATGCAAATGTGTCGCCAATAGGAACTTTAAGAAGACGTAATCAATGATTGCAGAAATGCATAAACTGGTGCAAGTGAAATTTCCTTAGAAAACATGAATACTATATGTGGAAGCATTGACATAGCAGGAAGTTGTTTGACAGAATGCTTCAAAGACGTCATCCCATGGAACATAATATTGCAAGATATCTACAAACGTGGATTTTGAAAGGATCTAAGGCATTGGTTCATGGTGGATATAAGAAGATTCTCGAAAAGGGATCTTTGAAGACTGTCTATTGAGCCTTTAATAGATTAAAGGAGATTCAACACATGGAACCAAATGATTGTAGAGGGTATGTACAAAGTGCATTCATTGAATGAGCATTGGAAATGTTTAGGAAAATGAAGAAACATTGCATACAAAATGTCAAGCTTAGAGAAAGGTTGTGGAAGCACAAATAATAGTGAATGAACTATTTGATAGAATGCCTCAAGTACAATATGTGAAAACACAAAGGTGAAACACGTGAATTGGTGCATAGAATGAAATGATTGCTGAATGGGAAAAAAATGCATAAAAGGTTTGTTGAAGAGTTTTGAAAGAATTTAAAGAAAATGAAATTCGCATGAATGGAGGTAAATTCTCCTCCTCTTGACAACCAAAGGGAATGTTAAGAGCACAAACAAGGAAAACAAGATGTTTGATGCAATGCCTCAAAAGGGATGCCATCTTATAGAGTGCAAGGCCTACAGTTTATGCACAAAATGAAATGAGGAAGCAACATGAATGTTCAATAGAAGAGTTGTTGGAAAAATGAAGAAGAACATCTCATTTTGTTGTTTTGTGTTGTCATTGATGTCACTATGGGGTAAAAGCACAAAGTTGTGTCACACTTTTAGCCAACTTATTAGCACAATTGAATTTAAGTATTTCTAACTAAAAATTAGTTTTGTTAAAACATATGTTCTAGTAAGATTCATTCTAGCTAATCTAGATACTGTAACAACTTTTTCAACTAAAATTGTTGGCTAAAAATATATGGAGCACCACTTTGAGTCCAATTTACCAAAAAACAAAAAAAATTGAAAAACTTGAAGTTTCAATAACTCCTACTAAACTAAATAACATTTTTTTTAAAATATAAAAAATACCCTTTTGTAGATCCATAAGTGTAGTTTTTAAAAATATATTTATTCTAATATTTTAATTACTATATATATATACATATATATTTACTAAAAGTAGGTTATCATCACAATTTATATTAAGTTGATTACCATGCCAAGGAAAAATACTAAAACTTATTAAAAAGAAAAGAAAAAAATATGATGCATGAGATAAAAGAATCTATTTGAAGATGGTATAATTTTAATTTCCATTTTAGTTAAATATTTAATATTTAAGTTTCAACGTCTGATGGAAAAAACTATTTTTTGATTCACGCTCATTTTAATATTTATTTAAAAATATATATTTATCAAAATTGGAAAAAAATATATCCATGCACTAAAGTTTCAAGTTATAAATACACACAAAAAATTGAGAGAAAAAGAATAAAATTTGCTATAAAAAGTTTGACGTTTTATGCAACTTCATTTTTAAACATTTTATCAACAACTAAATTATAGTGTTAATTTATTATAAACTAGTTTAAAATAATTTTTTAATTTTTTTTTTAAAATATAAACATAAAATATACTAAAAAATACATATTTTACTATTTTACACCATTTCAAATTTTAAAGTTTACATATATGCCACTTTTTAGTGATTCAAGTTTAAAAGTTGGATTAGTATTAGTCATTTCCTTTATAATGTGTGACACAACTTTGTGCTTTTACCCCATGATATATGAGTTGCAACTACAAGATCAAGTCTGAATGTGTTCTGGTAGTTCGGTGCAGTATTTGAACTGGTATTTTGGTCCGCAATTGTTTGTTGGTGATTATTGTTGTGAGTAGTTTTTGGAAGTGGTTTATGAATGTTGGGAGCACATATATTCAAGTTTTCATGTATTCAGATGATCATATGGTCTATCAACATTATTCTATTGATTGCAATTTTGCTATTTGGTCTATCCTTGGCCGACCTAATGGATAACTGATGTAATGGTGAATCTTTTTTGTTTTTGTGGTTATATGAGGTCTATGCCAACATGATGTAGTGTGTTGTGCAGTTGAATTACTTTCTTGAATATTTTTTCAATGCTTGCATGACCGAAAGTTGGTGTTTTTGATGAATAAGAAATGCATCTAATTAGGCCGAACTAATTGATGCTTGTCAACAGATCAGGTATATATACATATTGGACAATTTTTGAAGACTAATATAGATATGTGATTGAGTTGTGAATGTGAATGTGAAGAAGCATGAATATGATGAAGTGCAGTAAGTCAATCTATTGAGCATAACCAAAATTGAATTGGAACTAGTTAGGTGTATATTATCAGTTCACTTTATGGTTGTAAGCCATTTGTCTTTGTAATTCTATACAGGAAGTGAGCCTTTGTATTTGGACAGTGAGTCTTGGTAGTGAGCCACCCCATTTTTGTAATATTCTATAACCATTTATACTATATTGTAAGCTAACACACACTATGGTTTTTCCCTCTTTGGATTATCCATGTAAAAATTCTAGTGTTCATGTGTTGGATGATTTTGTGCTCTGTTAATGATCTTGATTGTCTTTACTATTCTATGCTTTGGAATAATTGGATGGTATTTTTTTAGAAAATTCAAAAAGATATCTTGGATATTTAAAAATTGGTATTAGAGCTTGGTTCCTCTAGAGAAGCCTAATAGCTTGAGGAAGATCCTAAAGATGGAAAACATGAATGATAAATAAGATCTTTAGACTGCACTTCAAGATCTTGATAAAGATGAAAGTGAAAAATAGAGAGTTGAAAGAGTATCTTGAGGAGGCAAATGAATGTGTTTGAAAGCTAAAAGAGCAATTGAAGAAGTTCAAGGAAAGACATAGAGAAGTAACTGAGCAATTGAAGAAAGAAAATGAGGAGGTTATTGGTTTGAAGACACAAGTGGATGAAAAGAAAATAATAGAAGAATTTCTGAATAAAATGGTGCAAAGCAAGTTTGATGAATGCACTAAGCTTGAAAAAGAAATGGTGAATTTGAAAGTAAATTTGGAGAAAGCAAAGCTTTGTGAAAATAATTTCAAATCCAGCTTTGTTAAGCTTGATGAACTAACTATAGGGTAGAGGCCTTCTAAACACAAAGGTTGTCTAGGAAATGATATCAATGAAAGTTCCAAGATTTGGCAAAATGCAGTGAACAAGCAAAAGACTCAAGATAAAGGGAAGAAAAAAAGAAATTCAAGAAACCTTGCAAGGAGACCACTAGTGAGACAACCTAATGCACAAAGGTATCCATATTTCAATGGTACTTTTTTTTTCTTGTAATAGATTTGGTCATACGTAAATTGAATGAAAAAGAAGGATGAATCAGGTTTTTGGTCCTTTCTCTGGACAATGTTTTTCTTGCAATAAAATTGGACACAAAGCTAGAGAATGAAAAACCTAAATGATGACTCAATTTAATAGAGGAAGAGTGAGTCAATCCTTTAATGGATACTATTATACTTGCAACAAGTATGGGCATAAAGCTAATCGGTGTAGGACAAAAGTTAGTGGAAGTCAAACTAATCAAAGAAATGTTGACTGCTATAATTGCAACAAACCAAGACATATTTCAAGAGTCTGCTGGAGTAAAAAGGGAAAGAAGACTAATCTGGTAAACAAGAATGAATGGGTAAAGAAAATTGATAAAGAAGAAATGAAGGAAGAGATGAACAAAATCTGGAGAAAGAAAGAAGATCCTGAAACAACAGATGTGTCTATTCCCTCATCTAGTACAGACAATTCCTCCAAGAATTAGACCTAGCAAGGTCTTAGCGTAGCTTTAACATAAAATTACTTGAACCCCCTTGATGTTTGGTGTGTCAGTCCTTGGCACGAGGATATGTTGTAAGGAATAGTGAGGCAGAGGTTATGCAAGTGGAATCAAAAGATAATATGAAGTCATGATCATTTGTGGAGCAAATTAGGGTTTTTCTAAGCATAGTAGAAGAGTTTTTAGCAACATTTTGAAATTTTCCACATTTAATATGAATTAAGGCAGATCGTTGTTTTATAAAGATAATGTGTAAGGCCTTTTAATCACCTGTTCATTTGAAGAAATCAATTTTTTTTAGCGTTCTTGAAGTGATTTGAATTTTGAGCCATGCAAACCCTAAATTTGGTTCATCATGAAGAAAAAGGTGATCTGATGTAAGGATCTAGGATTGTTGCATATGAATAACAACTTTAACCATAATCAAAGTGAAGATATTGAAACCATAATTAAAATGATGAAATAACAAATCAATAACAAATTGATGAACATAATATAAGAGAGATAGAAGTGAGAAGACAAAGCACAAGTTGATAACAGAGATCTCCAATATGGCTACGTCTTCGGGTCCCTCTCCAAAGAGAGGTCGATCCTTGATTATGCTCGAATAAATATTACAAGGTTTCAACTGAATAATGTCGAATCTCCTGGTTTACAAGAGTTACAAAGTTCCTCTCCTTCAAGTGCGATAGAATAGCAGTTCTCTGAAGCACAAAATTGAACACATAAACTCTCCAAGAAAATTCTCTCCAAAAATCCACCTCTAAGTCACCACTTGCTTATTCCAAGTCCTAAATCCCCCCCTTTTATACATAATTTTCCCATATGGTGTTAAACCACCATATTTAATAAAATAATGGGCTTATAACAAATTTCCCTTATTCTTACAAATAAAACAATAATCTCAACAATTATCCCCTTAAAAAAACAAATTCTTGCATTTGGGTTCCATGTTGTTTATTTATTTTTGTCTTTTCTCGTAGGAAAGCCAGTTAGAGGTTGATTAGTTTTAATATTAGTTTTAACAACTATAATAAAACCAAATTGTCTCCCATATATTCATGGCCCTCATAATTTTGAGCTATAAAAATCATAAGGGATTAAATTTGTTTTAAGTTTGGAGGTTAACGTTAATTTTAGTTTTAAAATGATATTTCAAGCCCTTAAAAGTATCCCTTAAAATCTTTTAAAATCCTCTAAAAATATTTTAAGATCCTTAAAAATCTTTAAGAATCTTTATAAATCCCCTTAAAAAACTCGTAGTATGGGCTTTTAAAACTTAAAAGGTTTAATAATTTAAATATAAGGGAATTCAGATTTTAAATTTAAATAGTCATGTTGTCATTTTTTCCACGTCATCATTCTTGCCACATCACGATGGTCAACCCTCAACTTTGACCAACCATAACTTTCACATACAGACTCGGATTCGGTCCATTCAAAATGCATCAAAGAGATTTTGATAAGATCTTTGACATGGTGATAAAATATGGAGCATGTGGAACACTTCAATTTTTGATGACAAGTATCCACCTGGATCAGTCCTCCCCACTGGAGAGCTTTTGGACCTCTAAAATTTACTTTTATTTAGATTTTAAGTGAGGGAATCGCCTCCCCACTTGTCATATACCACCTATCCATCTGTACACTTGGCTCAACACTATGATCAGGACTGCAATAATATTGTTGAACACATACATCATTCTATCACTTCCATAAGCATCTACATCAATTGTTATAGCCATTAACCAATAAAAAATGACTAATATCAAGCTAAATAACAATGTAGATACGAAAGAGAATGAATCAACAACATGTCTATCTTTCACAACAGGAACATTTTTACCCAAAGGAATCTCCAATTTCCCAATCAAAAGTTGCAAACTTGGATCATCAATGCTTTCATTCATTGTTTCCTCATGTTATACTATTGGTGTATCCTGCAACATCTGATTAGCTTTGATTACCTCAAGTTCATGTCTAGAACCACCTGAATTAACAAACATAAGTGACAAATCTTTACTTGCATTAATCACCCTTTTCAACTGCCTTGTGTTTGCAAAAGATCTATCAGTCTTGATTCTGTGAGAATGTACAATATACTTGATACTATCTTTAAAAAAATGATAATGATTAAGTTCCATATAGAAAATAGCCTCTTAATCATATAAATAAGGGCTACCCAACACTAACCCACAAATATGTAGTGGAACCACATCAAACTATACCTCGTCAACAAACATACTTGTGATTGTGAATCTCAAAAAGCACTATCCTATTACTTGCAATTTATTATTTTTCACAAACCCAACCTAGTGGATAAGGTTTCTTATGTTGTGTAGTTTTCAATCCCAAGTTCCTTACAACATCTTTAGAAATTAAGTTAACTTGAGATCCACTATCTATGAGTGCATCAATTTTAGTATGCTTAGCAACAACCCTTATGTGAAATAGCTCATTTCTTTTCATATCTTTAGGGACATTATTAACTTGAGAAGTAGAAGCACAACCATCAAATGAAACACTAGAAATAGGAGCCTTACCTTTCAAACTTGTTGTTGTTATCTTAGTTTCATCTTCAGACTCTAAACCAAGATCCATAACAACATTTGTGGACTCCTTTTTACCTTTCTATTTATGAGCCCATTTCGGCTTCAATTCAGGATGCAACTATTAGTAGTGATCTTCATCATGACCTTTCCTATCACAATGAGAGAATGTGAGCTTATGATCCTTCTTCTTAATGGTAGTTTTCTTCTTCCCCTTTCCTGCATCTTTAGATTTACCTTCAAATTTAGATGGTTTCTTGTTAGGATTATCAATGAAAGTACCCTTACCTCTTGACTATAAGTGTGTAGCTCAAGTACAAAAACTTCATCTATATTACTAGGATTCAAAACGAAAATGGAATTTCTTAGATAAGAGTGAAGACCACCTATGTACTTAAGCAAGGTATCTTGGGTGTACAATGGAACATTCAATGCAATAGCCCTTTTTCTTGAATTCATGGGTGTACTCTTGGATAGTTTTACCTTTCCCTTCCCTAAAAATTTTCTAGTCCATCATTAACTATTGCATATGGCCTAGGAGATAAAATTGCTTCTTAAGACCATTAACAAATTCTGACAAAGTTAAATTGACTCTACCATGTGAAATATCTGCCTGAGTTCTACTCTCCCACTAGGTGAGAGTTGTTTCTCCCAACCAAAGAGTAGCTAACTAGAGATCTTAGAAGCATCATCTAAGAGACCTTGATCTCTACAATACACTTCTACTTGTTGAACCCAGACATCTAATTTCTCAACATTTAATTCCCCACAATATTTAGGTAGATCAAATTTTACATCCAATTTAATTTTAGGCTTATGTGCAACCTTGAAAGGATTAGCAGAAGAAGTAGAATCTGTAGAAGAATAAGGAGAAGATGGAGAAGAAGGAATTTTTGGAGGCTCCTCACCACCTCCTGGTCTTTTCCCTTTGTCCTTCTGATCCACATGCTTTTCTCGCTTCAACGAATCTCCTTTTTCATGCTTCTTCCTTTCTAGCTTTTCTTGCCTTTCCCGAAAAAGAACTTCTACCATTACCTTCATTTCAAGAAAATCCTTTTGAAAACTCTTCTCATCAAGCTCTAAAATTTTTCTAACTTCCAATCCTTCTATCTTTGGCAAAGTTCTTCATTTACTGATCTCAGGATTGTATTTTACAACCATGCCTTCACCTCATTGGCTCCTGGACAGGGTTATCATTCACCTCTGCAAACACCATTCATAAAAAACCTCTGATGGCACTTGATCTGATGTTAGGATCTAGGACTGTTGCATGAAAACAATAAATTTAACCATGATCAAACTGAAGATATTGAAACCATAATTAAAATGATGAAATAACAAAGCAATAAAAAAGTGATGAACATAATATAAGAAAGATAGAAGTGAGAAGACAAAACACAAGTTGATAACAGAGTTCGCCAATATGGCTACATCTCTAGGTCCCTCTCCAAAGAGTGGTCGATCCTTGATTATGCTCCAATAAAGATTACAAGGCTTCAATTGAATAGTGTTGAATCTCCTAGTTTACAAGAGTTACAAAGTTCCTCTCCTTCAAGTGTGACAAAATAACACTTCTTTGAAGCACAAAATTGAACACATAAACTCTCCAAGAAAATTCTCTCCAAAAATCCACCTCTAAGTCACCACTTGCTTATTCCAAGTCCTAAATTCCCCCCCTTTTTATACATAATTTTCCCATATGGGGTTAAACCACCATATTTAATAAAATAATGGGCTCACAAAAAATTTCCCTTATTTTTACAAATAAAACAATAATCTCAACCATTATCCCCTTAAAAAAACAAATTCTTCCATTTGGGTTCCATGTTCTTTATTTATTTGTCTTTTCTCATAGGAAAGCCATTTAGAGGTTGATTAGTTTTAATATTAATTTTAACAACTATAATAAAACCAAATTGTCTCCTATATATTCATGGCCCTCATAATTTCAGGCTATAAAAATCATAAGGGATTAAATTTGTTTTATGTTTGGAGGTTAACGTTAATTTTAGTTTTAAAATGATATTTCAAGCCCTTAAAAATCTCGCTTAAAATCTTTTAAAATCCTCTAAAAATCTTTTAAGATCCTTAAAATTCTTTAAGAATCTTTATAAACCCCCTTAAAAATCTCATAGTATGGGCTTTTAAAACTTAAAAGGTTTAATAATTTAAATATAAGGGAATTCAGATTTTAAATTTAAATAGTCATGTTGTCTTTCCATATCATCATTCTTTCCACATCATCATTCCTACCACATCATCATGGTCAACCCTCAACTTTGACTGAGCATAACTTTCACATACAAACTTGGATTTGGTCTATTCAAAATGCATCGAAAATCTCTTGGAAAGATATTTGACATGGTGATGAAATATGGAGCATGTAGAACACCAATTTTTCATGACAAGTATCCACCTGGATCAAAAGGTATTCTACTTTTCTCCGCAATTACAGGTTTGTTTTCTTTGAGTTGTTTGAATTTGAAATTGGAAGAATGGCAACCCTTGTAGTTGTTAAAGTGTCAAAAAGACCTAGGCCATTGTATAAGAAGTATTCTATGAAGGTTTACGAAGACAGCCCAATGGGTGCCTTCTCATCAATCCCTCATGGGGTTATGTTGACTGAGGACACACGAATGTATATTCGAGTAAAGACTGGGGAGTTAAATCACTACAAATTGATCGACATTTGGTAGAATGAGCTTACTGGTGATAGTTTCTTGGTAAAACCTAAATACTTGAATTTGATTACGAAGAGGTTAGACAGATGGAACAATAATCCTAACTTTTGCTCTATGGTGGATGATAGATTTGTGAAACCAGTTCTAAGTAGAATACATGATAAACTCATGTGGACTGACTAACCTCGTCCAATAACTAACGAGGAAATTAAGGCTGTTATCAGCCTCTGGGATAAAGGACTATTACCTATTTTGAAAGCCATGAAGAATGAAGTGGTAATGGAACTCATAGGAGCCACATATAACAAGAAATTCTTAACAAAAAAGTCCATCTCTAATTTGGTTGTGAAGTATGTTGCTATCATGATTGGTCATAAAATATACTTCACCAACAAAGAGAACTTTGTTTCAGCCAAAGTTATTTATACTGGTTTTGATATGCTAGTCAATGGTGCAGACTATGACTTATTTGAGCTCCTTTGGAAATAGTTGCTTGATAATTTAAAGTTTACAAAAGAAATGAAGTATGATTTTAAGTTTGGTTCATTGATTGTATGTTTGTTGTTCTATTTCATGAAGAGATTTCCTGGAAAGAATGAGGTAGTGTTTTAGGACTCATCCAGACTAATGGCACATCAAATCCTTGATTACATATATAGTTTGGGTGATTTGATGGCTCAAGAAAATTTTCTAATAGCATTATTTTTTGTATTTAAGAGCAACATGAATGAGAGAGAGGATTCAAAAGAAAATTGTTGAGAAATATAAAAATGACATCATATTTCATGTTTCCTCTGAAGAATGTATGATTGAAGCAGTAGAACCCTGGACCATATGGATTCAACCATTGGGATATGAAATTATAGAAGATGAAGCTGAGGGTTATGTATAAATGATGCTAAAAAATATGAAGGATCCCAATGACCCCAAAATTGGTACTTATGCTGAAAAGACTATGGAAGTTCATATGGAACACATGAAGCCCAAAATAAGAAATAATGTTGAAAGGAATCTTAGAGAAGTAGGATTCACTAATGATCAGATTGCGTAAGGAAGGGCTAAGTGAGAAGAGATGGAGGGAGAATCATCTGGCCTGAGGAGATCTGACAGGACTACTCCTGCTAAACCCTCTATAGCTACTACGGTAAAAGTTGAACCTAGTATTGTTTATAAAGGTAAAGGCCCAGTTTCCTCTAGACCTACTACTAGATTTGGGAAGAGGAAATAAATTCCTTTGGTGGCCCCTAGAAAAAGAGGAAATAAAGAAAAAGCTTCAAGGGAGAAAAATCTTACCATCATAGATGATCAGAGTGAAGAGGAAGAGGACCCTGCTACAAAATTGGTGAGGAAAAGAAGAGGAAGTTTTCTCTCTAGTGAAGGTGCTTCCAAGGAAGTCATTGGTTCTAAAAGAGTGCATGTTGTGTCATTTTCTGATGAAGAGAAAAAGAAAAAATTTGGTGTTCATGTGCACACCAAACCAGAGTAGAAGATGTCTAAGGTGTCTGTTGAAGCCTCTCTGGACCAAAGAGAAGAACATGATATTCTAGTAAGTTCTAGTCCCCATTTCAATTTTGAGGCAACTCTCAATTCTTTATTGCATTTTGAGAACATGCTAAAGCCTACAATAGAATATTATGATAATACTGGAAAAGAGAATAAGAAAACTTTGCTTTTAACTTTCATTCAATATGTAATCATTTTGGAAGTTAAATGTGATGATGTAAGGAAAGATGTACCTAATAATATGTGAAAAAATCTGATGAAAAGGAGATCAAAGGTTGTTGAACTTGAAGAGAACATCAAGAACAATGCATTAATGATAAATTTTGGTTTTCTCTGACCTTAGATGATATGGAGACTTTGAAGAAGATTTGTGCAGATATGTTTCAAATGAAGAAAAGAGTTAATATTTTGATGAAAAAAGATAAAGAAAAATAAAGATAAGGAAGGAAACAACAAAGGTAATAAAGGATATGACAGAGAAATATGACTTGCTTAAGATTGATGAAGCCTGGGTATGTGCAGGATCATGATGGGCCAAAAAGTGGCAATATGATGGGTATGTGGCTGACTACTTTCTTTTCACCCAAAATTGTTGAAACGAAAAAGAGTTTTTAAAGAAAATTCTCAACTTTCCAAAAATATAAATTATGCTTTACTTTGAATTTAATAAGTAATTATTATTCATTTTCTATTCAAATTACAGCTAAAGTCCTGACTGATAGACTGATTGAAAAATATCTATAGCTTTCAAACGATATCACATTTTTTGAATACAAAACATGTGTCACATTCTATGCTTTGCATAATATAGGATTAAAAAAAATTTGAATTTCATGATTTTTTAGCCAAGTTAAGGTGGTCAGACATACAAACTTTTTATGTTTTTTCAAATTTTTAATAAAAAATTCATAATTAATTATTTACTTGGAAAAAAATTATATAAAATAATGCATCACATCAGGACATGAGTCCTTTACTTATCTCTAAAATCTTATAAAAAATATTATCATTTTATTGTGGTTAGGGTGGTTAGACAAACACTTCATATTTTTTCCTTGGAATTTAAGTACTACTACATTGAAATGTCAAATTTTCACCAAATAGATTTTTTTGTCTTTTAAACAAACCTAGTAGTTTAGAAACTACATTAAATTTTCTACAGATTATATTCTTACATATTTTTGAAATAATATAGATAACTTATTCAAATTTTTACGTCAAGTTTCCTAACTTTGATTTTTCTTATTTTTTTGCCACTTAAGGGCCTATTTTTTCCATGATGATCCTGCACATACCCAAAGATGTCACTGTTGAAAATGTTGAGGAAGGTATTCCTCCTGGTATAGGTGATGGATGTATTTTTGAAGATATTGGTGTTGAAAATGGTGTTGGTGGTGAAATTGATCCTTCAAAATTTGAGAAGCAGAATGAAGGTGAAGTTGAGCTTGAAAAGCATGATGATGCTCCTCTATAGCATACTAAAGGCGAAAAAGGAAATGACAAAGAAGGTAATTCTGAAGAGAGAAAAGGTGGGAAGAAGAAGAAAAAGATAATCCATAAGAAGAACAAAATAAAAATGGAAATGAAGGAAACGATGGAAAAGATGACAAGGACAATGCTAAAGATGAAGATAAAAGGGAAGCAAAGGAAAAAGAAGAAGAAGAGAAAGTGGAAGAATAGAAGGAAGAAGAAATGGAAAGAAAAGAGGAAGAAAATAAAATGAGGAATTTGCTAGGAAAAATGAAGAAAGTCAAAAGCAGATTGTAGAATCTCTCAAGTCTCTCAGAGAATCATCCTCTGGTAATGATGTACTGAAAGGCCTACTATCTAAAAAAATTAGATTCTAGCCAATAATTCCTCAAGATCTTTTACAACTTCCTATGATTGAAGGGTATGTAGATGTCGAGAAGATGCCTTTGGTCCACAAAGTGGTGTTAGGAGATGCATTGCAGGCATCCAAAAGGAAGGAGATTCTTAAAAATCATCAGAAAAGAATAGAAATCATTGAGGATGCTCTTAAGGCATTGTAGGAGGTCATACCTAGTGCATCTATTGATGCATCCCTCACTTCTATTGAAAATTTGAGATTTTTGTTGGATTCTTTCAAGGAGTATACCTCTTGAGGCTTGGTGAAAAGACAAAACAAGAGGTTGAGGAGAAACTAGCAGAGAAAAGGCTATTGGCATTGCATGACAAGTGTGCTTTAGCACACTCAAATGTTGAAAAGTACTTGGAAGCTATGAAGATATGTGAGTTGGAAGCAAGTGTTGTTCTTGCTTATTGCTTGAAGTGGCCTGATGCCACCTAGAACATTAAGAATGTTATGGACGAGTCATTGAGTCTCAGCTGACTGCTTTCTCCAGTACTTACAATATATCCAAAGACAAAGATAGATCAGCCTGGAATATCATTTATGTGCATAAAGATAAATTCTTTGTTTTACAAAAGTAGAAGGAATCTATATTATCAAAAGATTTGATCAATTAAGTGACATCATAAGAGTAGAGTACACTCTAGTTGGCAAGGCTCTAGAAAATGTAGAAAAACTTGAGAAGATAAATTTGATTCCTGATACTCCAGATAGTGCAGAAGAAACTTTGGTAGAGTTGGAATTCCTAAACAAAATGTTGATTGGTGCAAAAGAAAGCTAGGAGAATGGTAAATATGCATGGGAAGGTATTCTTAAGGAGCTTCAAGGCTTGCCATCCTCTGGTTAATGTATGTTTCTTTGTTTTCTTTGTTTCCATACTTCATTTTTTGGGACACCCTTTGTCCTTGATGTCAAAGGGACAGTGAAGAATGGTGAAATACTGGTGTTAGGGGGAGAGTGTTGTAAATAAAAGTTTTGGAGTTTTTTTTGCAAGCTTTGTTTTGAAATTTTGGCACATGTTGCTATCAATGACAATGGGGGAGATTGTTGGAAAAATGAAGAAGAGCATCTAATTTTTCTATTTTGTGTTGTCATTGATGTCATCATGATATATAAGTTTCAACTACAAGATCAAGTCTGAATGTGTTCTTGTATTCTAGTCTGGTATTTGAACAAGTATTTTGGTCTGCAATTGTTTGTTTTTGAAAAGGAAAAATTAGGTTTTACAGGGACCTGAAACCACAGAGTTTAAACAACAAAAGATAACAAAAAAGTCCAAACAAGTAGACGGCTATCCCAAAAAGGAAACGACAACACAAAGAGACAATAGGGTCCAAAAAAAGGACTGCCCAAAAAGCTAGAAATAAACACACCAACACTAATCCAAGGTGTTCAACAACTCCTCATCCTCCTTTTCAACATTCTTCATATCCTGTAGCCCCTGCTTGAGGATTTGAGCCGTATGAGACGAATTCGGGGTCTTCCTCTTAGTGTTAGCCTAGGTACGAGTCGAAATCCCTTCACTAGCAGATCTGCAACAACCTTTGTCCGCATCCAAATCCATGACTAGTGAACCCTTTTTATTTTTTTCAAGCTTTTCCACCATAGCATTGATGATAATGGTGTTATGCCTAGCAATTTTGTGATTGTTCGCCATAATGGCCCTAATATTTTGGCCTATCTTGGACAAATTGCACTTGATGCTAGTCAATCTTTCCTCCTGTGAATGCTGTTTTTTTCTTGGTAAGGGGGTTTCCTGTCCTTCATTCTCTTTACGATTCCAGCTAATCTTTTGTTCCAACTCCATGACCCTGTTGCTTAGATCAATATTACGACCTTCCAAATCACAGACTTCCTTCTGGGTCCACTTGAGAACAGTGAAAATGCCATCCATACTTTTTTCCGCCATACTCACAATGTCCGTAGGCTTGAGCTTATTCAGGGCTGAATTAATTTCATCTTGGACAAGGGAATTAAAAGGGGCATTCCCAAATCTTCCAAATGTAGGGGCACTAGGGGTCGACTCCTTACTGACCATAGGTTTATCAAAAATAATTTCCATGGAATTCCCAGAATACGAGACAAGTTTAGTAACAGAGGTTCCTTTAAAACCCAAGACCAAACCCAGAGTAGGGCAGCCATGAGACAACTGGGGATTAAGACAGGGTGGTGAGGCAAAACCCAGGCTAGGGCACTCATGCAGAGGCTGCATTTTAAGACATGACGATAGAGCAAAATCCTTGAGGGAATTTCGACAAGACAGGGACTAGGGAGTATTGGTATTATGACCAACAGGGGCACAAGCAAGGGGGCCTCGAGGGTCGTTCTCCCTACTACTTTTAGTATCCTCTTCATCCAATTCTACAATATCAACAATTTTAGGCAAAGCAGGTAAATTTTGATAATGCTCAAATATGAGCCTGACAAGACCAAGGTGAATAATAGCATTCTTCCTAGGGTTTCTTTCAACTTCATCAAGTAAATTCTTCAAAGAAGAGAATAAGTAAAAAGTCAGAGAGATACGAACCTTGTGACAGAACTGGTTCAGAATGGAAAAGTGGTAACCATACACTCTGGTGAAGCACCCGTCAACTGTGATATACTCCATAATAACTCTTAAGACTTTCCTCCATATAGATTTGATGGACTCCACATCAAAGTAGCTATTGGCAACCTTAACCAACTTAGCCTTCTCCTTGTCTTTTTTAGGAAATTTAATGATCGCTTCATCATAGAACCGACCGTCCTGATAGAATTTCACACCATCTGTCGAAAGACCAGTTATCTCATGGATTAAATCCTCATTCAACTTAGCATTCCTGCCAAACAACACAATCTCACCATTTTTCCATTTTTTTACAAAATAGTCCAGCATCCCCTCGTCAGTACCATGGAGCTTTTCCAAATATGGGACTAAGCCTCCCTTTTCAATTCTTTCCTAGGTTTTGGCGTTCTTTCTATGCTCCTGAAAACTGCTTGGTTCCACATGTTTTCTTTCTCCTCCCATTTTCAAGGCACTGTTAAACAACACCCTATAGTTGCTCTGGGTCCCGTTTAGGCATATTTTATCAAACACCCAAAAAGCGTGCTGAAGACTCTTCTTGAAAAATAAAATGACATCGGTCCCATCAAATCTAATGAAATTGACCTACCTAATCTTTATTTGCTTCATCATGATGAAGAAAAACTTCTTTTCCATGCACTGAATCATAATAAATTAACACTTTCACTTCAAGATGGAGGTACTCATTCTTCCTCCACGTGTTTTCCCCGCCCTTCTTAACCCCTTCATTGGTGAAGTAATCAGCCACCCTATTGGCTTCTCTATATGCGTGGGACACTTTCACTTTATCAAATTTACTTAATAAGATTTTTGTATCTTCGATCCACTTTTTGATGGCCCACGAGGGAGGGGTAAGCCCAAGAATGCAATTTATTATATTCATTGAATCACCCTCCAACCAAAGACATTTCATGTTCATCTTGAAAGCTAAGCTAACCACATGATAAGCCCCTACAGCTTCCGCAACATGATTAGTTTGGGTGCCGATGTCCACAGCAAAAGCCGCAATAAAAGCCCCCAAATTGTCCCTTAAGACACACCCATAGCTAGCTTTCCCAGGGTTGCCTTTAGCCGCACCATCAAAATTGTTTTTCATCCAACCCAAAGGCAGCAAAGACCAACTAGCATTCTCTCTACCACAAACAACATGTTTGAGGACATTTGACCCAACTAATTTTGAGTTCCACTTTCAAGCCATAGCAATATTGAAAGGAGACCAGATAGCATTATCAACCATTTTTCTTGGAATTAAAGATAAATTTTCCTTTATAGCCCTTACAATTTTAGCATGCAAGTCCCCTTCCAACATCTACATTCAATTGTTTGTTAGTGATTATTGTTGCGATCAGTTTTTGGAATTTGTTTATGAATGTTGGGAGGACGTACATTCAAGATTTCATGTATTCAGATGCTTGTATGGTGTATTTGCATTATTCTATTGATCACAATTTTTCTATTTGGTCTATCCTTGGCCAACCTAACAGATAAATTATGTAATGGTGAATCAATTTTGTTTTTGTAGTTATATGAGCTCTATGCCAACATGATGTAGTGTGTCGTGTGGATGAATTGCTTTTTGGAATATTTTTTGAATACTTGTGGCCAAAAGTTGGTATTTTTGATGAATAAGAAATGAATCAAATTAGGCCAACCTAATTGATGCTTGTAGACAAATTAGGTATATATATATTAGATAGTTTTTGAAGACTAATCTAGATATGTGATTGAGTTGTGAATGTGAATGTGAAGAACTACAAATATGATGAAGTGTTGTAAGTTAGTCTATTGAGCATAACCAGAACTGAATCGAGACTAGTTAGGTGTATATTATCAGTTCAGTTTGTGGTTGTAATCCATTTTTCTTTGTAATTTTGTAGTTAGTGAGCTTTTGTATTTAGACAGTGAGTCATGGCAGTGAGCCACCACATTTTTGTAATATTCTATAACTAGCTATACTATATTGTGAGCTAACACTCACCGTGGTTTTTCCCTCTTTGGGTTTTCCACGTAAAAACCCTAGTGTTCATGTGTTGGATGATTTCATGCTCTATTAATGATCTTGATTGTATTTACTATTCTATGCTTTGGAATAATTGGATGGTATTTGTTTAGAAAATTTAAGAAGATACTGATTCACCCCCCTCTTAGTATCTTGGATATTTAATAGGGGCTTCATGGTAGTGTAATCTCATGGAGTGAAATGGGACAACGATATGCACAAAATGGATATGTTGAATGGTTGTTGAATGTTATTTGCATCTCAAATGCCTCCTCACATATGATGGGTATAGAGTATTGACATCCACCAAATCACAATGAAATGTCATTACATAAAATGCTACAATTGTGAAGCGTTCACCAAATTCATTCATTGAGAAGGATTTTAGGAGAGGTAAATCCAAACATGAAAAATATGAAATGCATATGAAAAGTAAATAAAAGTGTTTAAAGGAAAAGCTTCACAAAATTATCAATTTAAAAGATAGAGGTATGGACAAGACACCAAGATACGATTGGATTGAAGTGAATGGAAGATTTCAATAAATTCATTGGAGGATATAATGGCAATCCATGAGATTGAGTTGCAACCACAAGTGGCACAAGATTTTAAAAGAAAAGGGCACATAAGAGATTTTTGTATCGGTGGAAGATAAGCAATCACTCACTTTTGATCTGAATAGTTATGTGCATTTATAGAGTAAGGAGATTCCTTCTCAAGAAATTGGGTCTATCTCTTTAATCAAGACAAAATGGTTTGTATTGGGTGTGTAAAAGAAGGTTTAGCAGGTGAGGCAATGAAAATTCTTATTCACAAATGCAAACACAAGCCAACTTATGTAAAAAGTAAACCTACCACTACTGAATTTGACTTGATTTTCTGACGAACGTTCATCAGTTGTTCAAAAAATATTTGTCAGAAAATCGACGAATTGACGAAAACAATTTTGTCGCTATTTTTTCGTCAAAATTTTGATGACTAATTAAATGTTGAAATAATGGCATAGATTCGTCAGTCAGCGGCATCATAAAATGACTCAAATTTTTGTCAAAATATCGACAAAAAATTTATGTATCCACCGACAAATTACAACCAAAATGCAATTGTAATGGCTCTTTTGAAGCATTGAAACAACACTAGAAGTTCATCGCCATTTCGACGAAATGGGAAAGGAGTTATGACGAAGCCTTCGTTGCAGCTAAGCACCTTCATTAGACCTTTTTTGTGATTTTTCAGTGGCCTTTGTCAAAATTGCAATGAACTTGGTAAGTAGTTATGACAAAGCCTTCGTCGCAGCTAGGAAACTTCATCAGACTTTTTCTATGATTTGTTGGTGGCCGTCGTGAAAATTGCAATGAAATGGGCAAGGAGTTACGATGAAGCCTTTGTCATAGCTAAGAAACTTTGTTGGACCTTTTATGTGATTCATCAGTGGACTTTGTTGAAAGTGCAATGAAATGGGCAATGAGTTCTGACGGAGCCTTCGTCGCAGCTAAACAACTTTGTTGGACCTTTTTTGTGATTCATTGGTGGCCTTCATCGAAAGTGTGAAAAAATGGGAAAGGAGTTACGACGAAGCCTTTGTTGCAGCTATAGCAACTTTTTCGAACCTTTTCGGTGATTTGTCGGTGGTTTTTGTGGAAATTGCGATGAAAGAATGCATTTTTTTAAAAAATATTAATTGAAATGTACCATCATGGAGACTCTTGGCAATGACCACCAAAGCCAACCCATCGATGAGAGATCAATCATTAGCATAGGATAGAAAACTCACTTTGATAGTCCATGTCTTGTTAATGACTTCTGTTGGCAAGACAGATCCAATGTCACACCGATCTGACCTCTTCAAGAGTTTTGAACACTATTGTTATCAACAAGACATTCTGAGGGTCTCGCTGATTAAACAAGTGTCTAAGAGCAAGTAAACAAATGAAACCTATTAATTTTCTCATTTTGGGGTTCTTTAAATCATAGAATAGATACCATCTTCTTGTGTATAATGTACTTAGATTCAAATTTGACTTTGAGACCAATTGTCATTGCACATTCCATTTTGCTTGCACAGAGTATTCTATAAGCAATATATTGATAATTCCAAATGATTTATGGTGTTGTACAACTCTACCTAACATCATAGTTCTATTGTTGCCCCTGAGGGAATCCTGCAAAGACAAGTTTACAATACCAAGTCAAATAATATGAAAAATACTTACTTCCATACAAATTAAATGATTATTCTCACAATCGCAATTTTCTAATTACAACAACAATTCCATGAAAGGTTATCCATGCTTCATAAGAGATGACTGATCATACATACAGACTACAAGATGCATAGAAAAAGCATTACAGTTGAGAATAGCCAAGGGCTAACAAGGGAAGGAGTTAAGAAACATCTAGATTAAAGAGAAAATGTGTAGGGAAAATGCTAAGTAGTGTCAAGAGAACAAAGCTTGTAGAGCATATTCTTGACCTAATCAAGCTCTTGAACAACTTAAACAAAATTAAAATACTAACACATACATGAGACATATAATGAACTTCTAATATCTACTATCTTTTACATTAATGCAAAGCTAGGTAAAGGAGAAATAATTATAATTGTAACACTATTCATAGTCCAGTAAATTATGTTCATAATTTGTGTTCAGTGGACCTCAATTTTATCATTATACTGCCCATCTAATACCATATTTTAATCCAGGGTTCAACTATCTCAAATCTAAAGAAGTACCTTCAATTAACCATTTAAAGTATTATAAAATAAGGTAAGACTTTTACTTGAGAAAGATTGGGTACACTTGTAGGATTAAAGTTCTTGCAATCATTAGGATTTATTGGCACACAGACACAACCTACAACATATGAAGTAA
This sequence comes from Sequoia sempervirens, assembly GCA_007258455.2. Lineage (NCBI taxonomy): Eukaryota > Viridiplantae > Streptophyta > Pinopsida > Cupressales > Cupressaceae > Sequoia > Sequoia sempervirens. The sequence goes on along the minus strand of VDFB02252616.1, from coordinate 37,553,374 downwards.
TGGATGACTACAAGTTAGTGAAATGGTCCTTAATATGTGACTCGTTTGCAAATTGATTGGTAGAAAATAAGGTTACAAAAAGATCTACATGAAAAATTATGAGGACAATCTATTGTAATCATCAAAATAGATGAAAAGTGCAAAGGAAAGAGTTGAGCTACATCTCTAGAGCCTAAAAAAAACACATGCAAGAAACATAAAAAAAGAACAAACTATTTTTTGGATGAATACAAAATGGTTCCTTCAGCAAGTGATTCATATGCTTTCACACCTGACACATGACATTAAGAAGATTTTAGTCTTTCTCTATGAAATTAACTACTTACAAAATAAACCCAGAAACCAATATTATATACCTCCATGTCTATTTGTAGAGTCTCGCACTATTGACTTAAAAGCACACATTGAGGACATCAGTCTTCTATTTGATGACAGTTTCAATGAAGCTATATCACCATTGGTCTCTTTGGATATTCATGCTCTACATCTGTCTTCACATGGTTCTGGATTTTCATCATCTTCATCTATTAGGCATGCACTTGATTTGATTACGACATCCTTCAGCATCGACATGGGAACACATGAGCACACTTCGAAGACATCATGGGCACCTTCATCATCATTCTTGCATGAGCATCAACTCTATTCAAGATCTTACATACATCTTCTCACATGGGAAGATATCTTGCATCTTCACTTGGTTTCATTTCTTACCCAAGGGAAGGAACATTGTGAAGCATTTTTGGAACTAAATTTGCATCCTCTGTCAACTATCCAACTTTAATGTAGTAGGACATGTATTATGAGGGGTTTGATAGACCTTCTATCATTTTCTCTCTTATGGAGGAAATCATATATTGTACTTAGTGAAATAAGTACTTCTTCATGTGTATAATTTTCATGCATCTTTTCTCTCTTTTGGAGGGTAGTTTTTTCCCACAGGGTTTTCTACTTTTCTCCACTTCATGAGAGATTACTTTGTGCATGGGTACCTAACATGGCGAGTAGCTGGGACCCATTTTATCCATGCCCACCTAAGTTATGCTTAAAGGGGGCTGTTACTGTAATTAATGATTGCTTCACATATCTTGACCTAAGCCTACTTAGGCATGGCATTTATTGTGCAGGTTAAATATCTCATGGCATTTATTGTGTAGGTTAAATATCTCTTGATATTTTTCCCTGTTGATATTTAGGGATATTTTGCACATGGTTGGATATTTCTCCTTTATAAGGAGACCCTTGACTATCTATCAAATGGGTTGAGTTTACACATTCTATCTCCACTGTGCTTGTTCATAATCTTTGTCTTGCATGGTTCTTTAATAGATGATAGTAGTTATTTTTGAAATATCTATTAATGGTTTTGAAAGACATATTTTCCATATTTTCCAAAAAAAGAGGGGCAATTATAGAACCAATAAGAAGAAAATATCACATTAAGCCTTAGGGTTACATTTTGTAGTTTTGGGTAATATTATTTTGAGGTTGTATTGGTGTGATTTTGTTCAAAATATTTGATAGAATCATTGTAACATTAAAAAATGAATGAAAATAATAGATCTAATTATTTTTGAGTATCTCTAGGAGTTCTCTATGTTTTTTCTTGATAGGTTGTTAATTACTTGGTTAGCTAGAAGGCCATAAAATATTCTAAAAATTTTGTAATGTATCTTCTCAAGATCAATAAAGAAATTCATTGGATTATTAAGTAAACTCTTATAAAGTTTAATAACTTATTCTATGTAGTCATTTGCATGTCTAGGACTTAGTTTATGTGTGCATTTGAATAAATATAGTCTCTGGGTATATCTTCTTAAGGTTTTAATTATTAATTTTATTTTTTCATAAACTCCATAATTTGTGCCCAATCAGATATAGGAACAAATATATAATATTTTCCTCATCCTCTTAGTTTAACACATTTTAAATAAATTAATCATAATACACATTTTAGTTGTGTTATTTTTCCATCTTCTATGTATAAGTTCATACTAACAATAGGGGTTGTTATTTGGTAATTTTTTTCTAATTTATAAAGTTGGATAACCTTGTACATTCAAACCAACATATAGGTATGTTGTGACAACCATAATAGGGGCACTCTATGCAGTGGGTATGGTTTGTATCAAAGTTAATGTTTAGTCGTTGTAGTGTTATATATTTCAACACCTTAGAGAATCCCACCTTGATCTTTTACAAATAAAAGTTGAGTTATTAACCACCTTAGTAATTGGCCTTTAGTTGTCCAACCTAAATATAGGATATGTCATATTATTCCCATGTTTGACATCCCTTGAACCTTAGCGATTTATGATCAATAACTCAAATCACCAACAAAATGGTATTTTTTATGTAGAAAAAAATAAATTAGTATTTAAATGGAAGACATAGGCTAATCAATAACCATGGTGCAATTAAGAAAATATATCTTTGGTTGATAATTTTTGAAAACCTTTCTAGTATAAAAGTTAATTTATCGTATTTTGAGAAGTGGCGACTCTATTAGTGATATAATAAAAAATAATTAGTAAATAAGATAAGTCCAATATGATGAGAAGAAAAATGTCTAAAAGTCAAGTAATACTTTAGGTGATTCTAGGTGAAGAAGAAAAATTTAGTCAACTAATACTTTAGGTGATTCTAGGTGAAGAAGAAAAATTTAGGTATTTTATTTGTCCACAATTACCAAAATTTTGAATTATTAGGTACGTCAAGTAGAGGAGTGATGATTCAACTTAAAACATGGTTAAAACTGATAGGGGAAACCTTAGACATGATTATGGTATGCTTAGAAATGGAATAAATGTTGGTAGAAGAGAGATTTATTTCTCGAGAATTGCATACTAAAGGTGTATAGATAAAAATACCCCCACCTCCATGTGTTGGTAAATCAAGAGGAGGTTAGCATCATAAACCACCGTGTGGACCGGTTAGTCCCATTAAAATAAAGCTCCTAGGCATCGTAATCAGTAGCGTAGCAAATGCGAAGATTCTGTTAAGGCAACCCATTTTGACTTTTACAGAAATCAAGCGTAGCGGCTAAGAAACCGGCTGATCGTCTTTGGTACGCTTCACAAGCGGTATTATAAAGTGTAGCAAATGTGAAGATTTTGTTAAGGCAACCCATTTTGGCCTTTACAGATCACTGAGAAACTGGCTGATCGTCTTTGGTACGCTTCACAAGCGGTGTTTCTTAAAGGCCGCCGATGTCTTTTGTGCTTTGATTAGCCTGGACAGTGGTGAGGGATTCTGATTCGGTTTCGGTTCCAGTTGCAGTTGCACCGCCATATGTTGTGGATTCAGTTGCGGATAAACAACATAACAACGTATGGTGGTGCAACTGCAACTCAAACCGCAACGGCAACCGCATCCGCTTCTAAGGATCAGAATCCACAGTCCACTCATTTGGCCGCGATCCGCACCAATGCCCAGACTAATCAAAGCACAAAAACATTACATTGGCGGCCCCCGATGATACCGCTTGTGAAACGTACCAAAGATGATCAGCCGGTTTCTCAGCAGCCTACGCTTATCTCTGTTAAAACCAAAATCGGTTGCCTCAACAAAATCCTCACATTTATCCCGAAACTTTTATCCCCCTAACTGAAAGATGTGTTAGAGCAGGTTTCAGTTTCCATTGCTGCAGTCGGCCCTCCGGACTACGGTGATTTCAAGCATAGCGTTCCTCCTTCGCCAGCGTTGATGTGGGTGGGCGCTCAGGACTTTCACTATGACAGCGTGATGGTGAGTACCACCCATTCAACGGGGACTATGGAATCTGATATTTTTGGTCCTTAATTCATGTTTCCCTTGTTTGTTGTTCTGTCGGTTTACAACTGATGTCTCATTCTGTTCCGGTCGATCTCTTTTGCCAAATCACACTTCTTTGTTTGGCGATGAAAGACTACAACAGCTCTGTTTGACAAATTAAATGATGTTTCGGCTCCATATGTTGTACTGGGCTCAGTTGTAATGTCCCCTTATGGAGTTCTGATAATTTTGCCTTTAATCTTTGTAACCAGAGGATGCTTAAGGATCAATAGTTTAATAAAATATACTCTATGAGCAAATTCAAGATTAATACACTCAGTTATCAGATTCTATTATCTATTGAGGATAATGAAAGATATGGGAGTATAACTAATCATAGTATATATATGATCTGTAATTATAAAGGGTGCAGATTTGACTCCAGAAAGGGAATGCTATTTCTGAATCCTCTCAGTATTCGCATGCATATACAGATCGGTAAAGGGGTACCTTACTCATTCGCTATTTCTGTGACTATCAACCTTTACGCTTAGCACTGATACCACCTATACGATATTCACCATTTTATCACTACGTTTGTTAATCATCAACACTAATCTTATTTATTGAGGTTGTTTATTATATGTAATCTCCTCATTTTTTTGTCAATATCGAATGGCTATTATCACTATATTAGGTTTCACTATTCACATGGCACAAGGTGGTTGATATTGTCCACTCAGCTATAATGATTTTAAATATTATAATAATCATAATTGATTAATATTTATAATTTCGATGATGATAATTTTACTTTATGTTGTGTTTTATATTTATATATGTTAAATATTTACTAAAATTATATTTTAATATTTATAATATAATAATTATAATTATAATAGTTATAATGGTATCAATCAGTTAATATTTTTAAATACTTTTTTTTGTTATTTTAGGGTCATGTTTCGGGGATGTGACATTACAGTTAAAGTTCTGACACAGTTTCATATTGCATAAGATTATGAAATTCAAATGGAATGAAACGACTACACTATTGAAATGTTAAATTAGTTTTTACACCGTGAACCAATTTGTTGTATTAAAGAAATAATAAAATAAAATAAAATAAAATAATTCCTTACATCCTCTAAGAATAAGAATTAGACCTTCAGTTTCATTGTGTTGACAATGCCACATAGTTAGAGGATGAAATAAGATAGTTATAGATCAAGAGGTAGAATTTATTTATCATCAAAGACATAGGCAAGAAGAAATTCAAAGAAAAATTATATTGAAGCAAGAAAAAATTGAATTGAAAAAAGGGAAACTTGTTTTGGATACATAATTGCTAAAGCAAAAACAAACTATTCAAAATGCACAACAAATAAATCAAAATAAAAATATTTCTCAATAATAGTTAGGAAATTAAAATAATACATAAAACATTCCAAAACAACATGAATAAAATGTGCTATATAATAAAAAAATCCAAAGCAAAAAAACCATCAATAGAAAAATGTAAGTTAAAACACAAGTCTCAACCCTATATGACATGCTCAAAAGTTCTCCAATAAGGTTGCCATTGGGAACACAAAGATGTATGTAACTTGAATTTTATGGCATTCTAGGATATCCTAATATAATTAAAAATGAGATTAGGGGAAAGATACCAAAATTCTAGTGAATAACACTATCACTAGTGACAACCACTTAAGATGTTTTTTCAATGTAACAAATGGATATGAAATACAAGATGAAGATGTTATTATGAATTTTTTCCTGCAATCACTAGAATAAAATGCAAAAGATGGGCATTAGAGCCTTATAGATATTAGCACTTTGTGCGATGATTTTATGAAGGCTTATATAGTATAGTATAGTATAGAGAAAACATGGATCCAAAATTTATAATCCATGAATTGACTACTATTAAGAAAGGGGCCAATGAAATAGTTGATTTCACTAATAGTTTTATGATTAAAATTATGAAATTTCATCTTCATATGAGATCAACTGAATCAATGTGCCTTGTTTTAGTTTGTGGGGCATTTGATGTCAATTTGGGTTACTTCATATGGGATAAGAATCCTAAAGATTTAATGGAAGCTATGCCATGACTAGTAATATAGAGAGAAAAATGAGAGCATCTAGTACATGCATTAAAGTGTTGATATAAAAATTCATAGACTAAGTGCAACAAATTCTAGTAAGCCCTTCAATCCAGAGGAAAAATTCGACAAGTTGATAGGACCTATAAACTATCTCTATTATAAAGTTGCAAAAAAGAGAAAGGAGTATCTTGTTATTACTTTTCCACACATTTTAATGAAGGCTAGAGACTGCACAATAGGTCATATAATTATGATTGACGTAAAAAACTAGATAAAATGATAGGAAAATGGTTCATAGACAAGTAAACCAAGCATACCAAGAGAAAAAAAACCATGATCTATTAAGGAAGGATCATGTGAATCTTCAATAAGATTCATTTTGATGTGATTGTTGAATACACAAGATAACTTAGATGGGGGTGAATCAGTTGTACCTTATGTAGTGCAGAAAAATGTATCCCTTTACATTTTCACAATTGCTTGGATCCTCCCTATTAAAATTAGGTTTATTTATGCATTAATTAGTCCTATTTTGCATCCACAAGCCCAATTAATTTCATTTTTATGAGGATAATCCTGACACTTAATAAAATAAATGAAAAATCATAACTTAATGCTTTTGGCTGTGTTTGAGATCTAGGGATTTGGGACTCATACACCCTTCTGGGCGTATGGGTCCCACCTAGGTCTTCGGAGCTCATTTAAGACATTACATTGAAAAAGACACTTCTTGAAATCTATGTCCCATGATTGAGCCATTGGGACTCATACGCCCAACCTATATGAGTCTTGCTTTAATTTGGACCTATTTTAAATCAAATTCTTGTCAGGATTTTACTATCCTAGATTTTATGTTGGTTTGTAGTGTTGTAAATTTGAAAAATTAGGCATAAAAAACTATAAATACAAGGTTATTTCACATAATTTCTCCTAGAAAGTTCTCAAGTCATCTAAGCAATCTTATGAAGCATCTTAACATTATAACTAAGCAATTCCTAAAGCAAGTTTATGAGATCAATAGCATTCAAGAACAAATCATCAAGCATTGGGAGTTACATTCAAGATTCAAGCATCATGTCAAAGTCTCCATTCATCATGCATGTTTGTGAGCTAACATTTGTAATGTAGGTTTTCATGATTTTAGCAAGCATTCAAGATAAAGTTTCAAGCATTCAATCAAGTGTCAAGATCCACATTTGTTGGAGCAATTTCACACAAGTGTGCAGCCTTCATTTCAAGGGTTTGGTGAGCTGTAACATTGTATTTGTTCATTCATCACTCTTCATGCTTTTCTATTTCATTTCACTTAGGTTTAATTACCAAAATGAGGTTTTATCTCAAGGAAAACCCATATTTTGTAACAAAACAACATTTTTCCCTCTTCATGTGTGTTTTAAAATATAGGTCAATTAGAGATTGAAGATCCTTTGGAGACAAAGTTGAAAAAGTTGTCATCTTCACAGAAACTCTACTTCAAGCTAGAATTCAGACTTTCAAACTTGAAAATCAGACAAGACAAAAGCTACAGAAGATCTCTAGAGGCTACAAAATATCAGTTCAATCCTAATACTAGGACTAAATCACCCATCTAGGTTAATGAGTCCTAGTATAGGGGCTAATGCAAGAAGTTGGGTACACAAAAAGCTCAAAAAGTGGAAGTGTTTTTTGCTGTTTTTCATAATTTGTCATACTTGGATTGAAAATTTGAGGCACTTACACAATGAATCTTAAAAAAAGCTAGTAATATGAAATTTAGCATTTTGAATCTAGTTTCAAAATATGTAAATTATTCAAATATCTAGATTATATAAATTAAATTTTGATAGAGATTTATAAAAAAATACTTTTTAAAAGTCATTTTTTTACCATACCAAGCACATGTACAGACACCACTTTTTGACCAAAATAAAAGTATTTTGCTAATTCCTTTGGGAAAAGAGACCTAACAACATGAAGATTGATGTGTATTTTTTTTTGTAATTATTTGTTGAGTATTTTTTTTTTAATTGAATTTTTATTGACCTTAATTGTTTTTTTTTAAATCAACGTGTACAGACAGCATAATTGGACCTAAACCAAACATTTTTTGACTCTTTTTTTTTTCATTGTGTAGAGAATTTTCTGAAGTTTGATGCCATATAATTTTTTGTAACAAGAAACTTAACCAAAAAATGCGAGAAAAACAAAAAGCCTGATTTTTCAAGTTTAAGGACTAGTTTGCTTAGAAATTAATTAAAAAATAGTAAATATAATCCAATATTAATGAAAAATTATATATTTGAAAAGTAGACATCATGTTCTCTAATGGGTTTTAATTTTATAGATTGATTCAGAAAAAAAAATCCATCAGTCAAATTGCCAAAGTTAGACATTCTTCTTTAATTTTCCATAGTTTTTTAGTTGCAGGTCAAAGGCTAAGGCTCAGATTACCAAGCCATTTACCAAGCCTAAAACCAAGAATGCTTGTGGATTGGGAATTCAATTTATAAATAATGTGTATGCGTTACTAAAATGAGTATGTGTTATTTAAATGAAACACGTACATGTTTCATAATGCATACGCGTTATCTATTTACCCATTGGGTAAAGGTAACTCGTATGCATTATATAACACATACACATTCCTAAAACAAAATGTGAATGTGTTTCATAATGCATACATGTTTTTGATATAGTCATTTTTTCCTAATTTGGAAAATACTGATAAAACACATTTTTTCTGCAACATTCCTTTTCTACAGTATGGTCAATAGCACCATTTTCTACATTTTTTATTTCAAATTTGTCTTGTTCAGGGCATATTCTATTCAAATTGTTGGAAGAGACAAAGTGCAGGTTGAATTTTCTGAAGTGGAATCAAGTACAAGAACTTTTTACAAGAAGATTTAGAAAAAGAGCATTTTTGGATGTATTCATGAGGTTTTTGTGCTTCAAAGTTTATAGAAAGAAGGATCTTCATACTACATAGTTTTATTTGAATATTTGAAGGAGGTGGAAATTTGAAAATAGGTTACTTGAATCATTTTTTTTGTCATCAAAGAGGGTTTGGTAACCATGGGTGATAAGCAAAGACAAAGAAAAAGATGTAGAAAGTTAATGGCACTTAAAGAAATTCAAGAAAATAGAGATATAGAGGCAAAAAGACAAAGGGATAGAAGAGAAAGGATTCGTCAAATGAAAAATTTGGAAGCATCTAGTTCCAAGAATGTTGAAGAGGAATCCATGCATGATGAAATGAATGTAGATGATGCAAATGTGGAGATGGTGAATATGGAAGAAAATGCAATTATGGAGACAAACCCAACTATGCCTTCAACTTCAACTTTGAATGATATGGAAATAGCACCTATGCAAACAACTTCAGGTATGTCTTCAAATCCACCTCCCAATAATATGGAAAATGCACCTATTCAAACAATCTAACTAGGTATGTGTTCAAACCCAAGTTTTGATAATATTGATATTGCTTGTTCAGACAAAGTTGGATACACCATTGATGATATCAATAATTCTAGGTTTGAAACAATGCAAAAACAAAAAAATGGTGAAATTATATCTTATGAGAATGCAAATGAGAATGAAATTCATTTTACATTTGAAAATGAAAATAAAACCCCTTGTATGGATGAAGGTGATAATGTTTGTTTTACAATTGAAAAATATGTGCTAGATAACCTTCGTGGTATAGTTTCTTGGAGACAAATTAGAACTTATGGAAATAGAATATATATAAAAAAAATGTACAGATAGAAATTATGTTTCCAAAGTCAACTCATGGTACAATTGATGAGAATGTTGAAAATGAGAAAAGTGATGAAAAAAGTAGGCATTTTTTTAAAACCAGAAAAGAAAGATGATTCAATAGAACAAGTCATATCTAGTGTTGCTAATTCTATTGATTTTACAGGTAAGAAAATTCAATCAAAAGATAAGAATGTGCATCATTGTGCAATAACAACTACTCTAGTTGATAAAACAACTTCAAATAAAATAATGTTAAGATTAGTAAATGTATAAAAGTAAATCCTAGAACTTTGATAAGAGTTGCTAAAAGAAGAGAAAGTATTGAAAAGTATCCAATTAATCAATGTTGGAGTTTTAGTGGTAGACTCCCAAGATCAGACATGAAATTAGCTAATAAAATTAAATCTTTAATCAAATTTTTTTGGCAAGATAATACAAGAGTATCACCTAACATTAGAGAAGTCTTAAAATTAAGGGTGGGTTCCAAAATTCGTGAACCTCATCCGAAGAATCTCTTAGATATGACTCAAAATGAATAATAATAAAAAAAAAAGATGCTTCAATCTCACCATTGAATATTAACATAAATAAAAGACCATTCGAAAAGCACAAACCTTGGTATGTTAGAATTAATAAGCAATGAATTTCTTGTTGTTGTAAGACACATATACAATTTCATTATTATTATGATATTTTTTGATATATACGATGCACTTTGCATGCTAACCAAATTATGCAGGACATTTGTGGTATTAATATACCACCTGAAAGAATCAAATATTTTATAGCAGGTTTGTTTTGTGAGCCCTCTAATGGAAACTTATTTTATTTAAAAGCATGCATTTTTGGAGAATGCGATAGATGTGGTAAATTTTCATTATTAGGAGAATGTATGCATGAAATTAGTTTAGATGAATTTGGACATCAATTAGTGGATGTAAAAAAATTTAAAAATGTTGGTCATTCTTTAAAAGATGGAAAAAATTAGTGTGCATGCATTTATTAATGAATTTAAAGATAATATTTTACCTAAAATGTTCAACACTATTAGTATGGTCATTGGCTTGATAATGAATTTCATTTATGTAAAAACACATTGCCAATTGGAACTATATTGTTAATTGTTGATTTTGTTGAAAATTATACTCTTGCTCCAAAAGAAGAAATTCAATCATAGTATTATAATTCATTGCAAGTAGCTATATTTGTTCACATTGTTTATAGACATGTAGATGATAGTACATAAGATAATATACTTTTTTTGAGAGAGTACTATTTTTATGTAAATGATAATCTATTACATTCATTTGAGTTTGTTCAATATTGTTTTGATATATTTTATAAAAAATTAAAAGAGAGAGCAATTCAAATGCTGGAACATCTCATATGGTCGGATAATTGCATGGGTCAATTCAAAAATGCTAGAATATTTTATTAGTTATGTAGAGTTCATAAGGAAAATAATGTTCAACACATATGGAGTTTTTGAAGCTGGTCATGGCAAGGGAGAACATGATGGAGTAGGTGCATGTGTGAAAAGAGCTCTTGCTAGAGAGAAACTAAAATTTGAGGATACTGAAAAATTTAGAGATGCATGTGCAATTGTAGATTGGTACAATACCAAATTATCTACAAGAAAAAGTGAGATCTCAATAATTCAATGCTTCTTTTGGTTAGTTGAAGAAAATGATATTTTTTCTCAACAAGATTGTGAAACAATTAATGGATTTGCAAAATGGCATTCATTTAAGAGTTTGAATGCAAACACATGGACAAAATGGACAAGGGAGTTGGCATGCTTTTTCCAATTTTGTGTTGCAGGTGATTATGAGGCATGTGAAAATATGGAATGGGTTGAACAATTGCAACAAAGAGCCTTCATGCCTACATCAACACATGTTCAACATGGAACAACAATTGAAGATAATCAAGTGTTCACATCAGATGATTATGATCGTGTTTCAGATCTTGTACAAGAAGGTACATTATTTATTGATTTGAATTTTATATGTATGCATTTTTATATTTGAATTAAATATAAGTCACTCTTTATTGAATTTTTTATTTATTTTTGTAGGACATGTGTATGTTGTTGTTGCACCTGAGGGGAATGAAGAGGAGACAAAGTACTGGTTGGCTAGATGTGTTGAGAGAACATAAGTTGGTACATCCTAGACTAGATGATGACAACTTTGAGTATCCAACTGGTTCAGTAGTTGTTGTTGGCACCTGGATTCAAAAATATTTGATGAGAAAGAATGGCTTACTTGCATTTGAAGATTATGAAAGACACAAGAAGATTATACATTATTCACATTTTATTTTGGCAACCAATATAAAACTAGTTAGATATCAAGGGAGGCCTGCTAATAAAATTTTATGGAAATTTTCAATGGATGATCATGAGACAATCATAGATGCATTACAAAATAGAGAGGATGCAAATGGTACAATGGAGTAAATAGATATTTGTAAGTATATAGTTGTATATATATTTAATTGATATATACACTTTTCTTTAATCATTTCCTAATTAAAGTTTTATATCATTTTTTGTTTTAGGTAACTATATATAGTTCTAGATACATTTAATTGATAGTATAAATTTAAAACTAATATTAATTCATTGTCATTTTCTAAAAGGTTTATAATTGATTTCATATCCCCTCAAGCCATTCTCTTAAAACCCCTTAAGCCATCCTCTTATGTAACATTAATCCATCCTCTTGCATCCCCTTAATTCATTCTATCAAATCCCCTTAAACCATCCTCTTAGGACCTCTTAATCAATATCCTCATATATCTACCCCTAATCCATCCACTTGCATCCCCTTAAGTCACTCTCTCAACATCCTTATGCCATCCTCTTAGGACCCCTTAATCCATATCCTCATATATCTACCCTTAATCCATCCACTTGCATCCCCTTAAGTCACTCTCTTGAAACACCCCTTAAGTCATTCTCTTAGGACCCCTTAATCCATATCCTCGTATATCTACCCTTAGTCCATCTACTTGCATCCTCTTAAGTTATCCTCTTAGGATCCCTTAATCCATATACTCAGATATCTACCCTTAATCCATCCACTTGAATCCCCTTAAGTCACTCTCTCAACACCCCTTAAGCCATCCTCTGAGGACCCCTTAATCCATATCCTCATATATCTACCCTTAATCTGTCCACTTGCATCCCCTTATGTCACTCTCTGAACACCCCTTAAGCCATCCTCTTAGGAATCCTTAATCCATATCCTCGTATATCTACCCTTAATCCATCCACTTGCATCCCCTTAAGCCTCTCTAGGGTTCATGAGATGCTTAGAATAACAAATCTATATGGGTTAATGGTTTAGGGTTCATCTCCTCATCTCTAGGTCATATGGTTTAGGGTTTAGGGTTTATAAGGTTTACGAGATGCTTAGAATAGCAAATCTATATGGGTTAATGGTTTATAGTTCATCTCCTAGTCTCTAGGTCATATGGTTAGGGTTTAGGTTTTCTAAGGTTCATGAGATGCTTAGGATAACAAATTTATATGGGTTAATTGTTTAGGGTTCATCTCCTAGTCTCTAGGTCATTCTCTAAACTCCCCTTAATGAACCCTCTTATATCCCTTCAAGTCATTCTATGAACTCTCCTTAATCCACCGTCTTGCATCCCCTTAATCCATTCTCTTAAAGGACCCTTAAGTCATATCCTCTTACATCCCCTTAATCCATAATCTTGGATCCCTTAAGTCACTCTCATAATTCCCCTTAAGCTATCATGTTAGGGACTGTTAAGCCATATCATAAGGTTGATGACATGCATCCCCTTAATCCACTATCTTACATTCCTTTAAGTCATTCTATCAACTCCCCTTAATCCACCCTCTTACATCCCTTCAAGTCATTCTATCAACTCCCCTTAATCCACCCTCTTACATACCTTCAAGTCATTCTATCAATTCCCCTTGATTCGCCCTCTTGCATCCCCTTAATCCATCTTCTTAAAGGACCCTTCAATCATATCCTCTTACACATCCTTAATCCACAATCTTGCATCCCTTAATTCACTCTCATAATTCCCCTTAAGCCATCCTCTTAGGACCCATTAAGCCATATCCTAGGGTTCATGACATGCATCCTCTTAACTCCCCTTAAGGCATTCTCTTAAGACCCCCCTTAAGCCATATATCCTCTTAGATCCCCTTAATCCATCCTATGGCAAACATCAGTTGAATTTGTATGGAATTTGCTATATATTGTTCTTTTCTCGCATGAATTTTTTACTTAAATGAATCATAAAAATTATAGTTACTTTACTTACATTAATATTTTTTGCAAGTTCTCATCAAGTTGGTCTAGTTATGTGATTGTCATTGAAAAATTATTTTATCAAGAGACTATGTAAATATCAATTTTTGGTCTTCACCTAAAAATTGATAAGCTTTAATTGTATCTTCATGCACATATATGTTTCATCATGTTATATAGTTGTATTAAACAACAATATACAAATTATATATGTTTGTTCAATGTATGAACTTCAATGAGCTTATTAGTCACTTTTTAAATATCTTGTTCCTATTTTATAGATTATACATTTCATGTCTTGTATTTACCACATTTTATATAATTCTTCAATTGTATAGATTATATATTTTATACATACAAGGAGATAGATTTTTGTTTATTGATTAAAATATTTGCTATCTAATTGGAAAATAGTTAAAATTTCCTACCCTTAATTTATTATGAATATGATCTAAACTATTTAAGGAATGTTTTAATTTGTCACCTAACCATGTGATAAATTATATATATGAAATTTGATTCTAGATAAGAATGTGTATAGTGCATGTATTACTTGAAAATTAGATAAAATATAGATATACATGCATGAGTGGATATAATCATGAAAATGAACATAACACGATCTCATAATTGACTGCATATATAATCATCATATTAAAGTCAACTAATATAAATAAACAAAAATATGATAATAACATGCTCAAAATAAAACTAGAGATAGATAGTCCATTAAATTTATATGTCAAGATGTATATATGTCAAGTCCAACACATATATTTAAATAAAACTAGAGATCTATAGTCCATAAAATTTAAAACCATCAAACTTTTAGGCTGATTGGTCAAATCAAGTCCCCTTTTTGTTCCATGTTGACTAGATGTACTGCAACATGCTGTAAAAGAGTACAAGAAACTTGAAGTTAGATTTAAATTTATTTAGAAATTTTGATATAATTAAAACATATTTAAACTTGAAAATATAAAAGTTATTTTAGATAAAAATAAATTTAATTAAATATCTAGTAAATATAGTAAAAATGATTTTTAGTATGCATAAATTACCATATGATCATGTGAATCTACTGGCACATTTTGTTCAATAGGTAGCATAACTGTCACTTGATAATAGCCAAATGCCTAATCTACTATATCTTGCATATTCATATAAAGCAAACAATATGTTAAAACCTCAAATATATACATTTAAAAGGTTCATAAAATTTTTATACGAGATGTAGTAAAGTTTACAACCTCAAATGATATGACCTCATGATCACGCACCTGAGATTTCCCATGCATAAATGTCGATGATGTCTCAAGTGTGCCCGCCATGGGTATCTCATGAAATACCTGCATATAGATGTACAACATTTTATATAGATCATTCACACATGTGTATGTAAATGAACAAATTAAATTAGATCTATGGTGTGTATTTAATTTAAACTTAACAAACTTTTGAAATAATGCACCTGAGCTGATGGTGTCTCAGGAGCACTCACCACAACTTGTGGTTGGTTAGTACGAGGTATCATATGACCTACCTGCATCTAGATATAATATATCAATTCACACATGTGTACAAATTCAAATTAAATTAGATATATCCACACAAATTATTTATTATATATTAGTTCAAGTACATGTCCAAAAGGTGAGCCTAGATCTATAGCACTCGACATATAGAAACAATGATCATATTGAGTTTCAGGAATCATGTGATTATGTGTCTACACCAAACACTTATTGAATTAATTTATATATACAATATATAATTTGATGTTATTATTTACATGAATTTTTCACATTTCAAACTTGAATTAAATTTAAGTTCAAAAGATGAACATACCTGGGTAGGATGATCCTCATAATATAGTAAATTCATGAATGACTCTATCCCAGATGCATGTGGGCCACCTGAAGTGGATGCCTGAGTATTCCTATAGCTCGAGCCTCCATGCTCTCTATTGGCCACTTTAGTTGCCATGTGTGTAGTTTGATGAGTGACATGTCTTGAAACTGAACTCAATGCTCCTAATGTCGATAACATGGTCTACTATTGAAATGCAGCAGGAACACTAGGAGAGGGAGGAGTAACAATAGGAGAAATCATAGCACGTCGCTAAGGATTGACATGTGCTCCTAGTCTATGTTGGGGCATTCCACGCCAAACTCCCTTAAATGACCTCATATCAAAATAGTTGGGTTTTTTACCCAACTCAAACTTATCCCATAACTTTCTCAAAAACTATAGGGGCACCTCATAGTTGACATGTGGTGGATTATCAAACACCATCCACTATCTATCCCAAACATGTGCAGCTATCTATGGGTGCCCACACCATAAATTGACTTTTTTTTTGGTGGGTGGAATTGGTTGGTTTGTTTGGGGGTTAATAAAATATTGGCACATGGCTTGTTTGCTGATTTTCAATTCATTGATTTATTTATAGGACAATCCATTTGCATAGAATTGTCTCCTCTCTTCTCTCCATTGATGGAACCTATCTAGATCTGCATCAATAGATCAAGCATAATCAACAATAGTTTCCATCATAGATGCAAATCATGCGAGATGGGGAGGGATTCTAGGCTCATTTTTTATTAGATCTATATTTCCTTGAATCAAAAAATGGTTTGCTTAGATGCTCTCTCTTAATTGATCTTGATCTACTACAAGAGGGGGTGGGGGTTAGGTGGTGGAGAGTCTAGAGGTGTGGGGTTTTTTTTGGTGGTGGATCTGGATGTATGGGATCTATAGGAATTTTTGTATTGGGCATAAAATCCTTTATATTAAATTCTGGATCCATGTGAGCAATTAAATGGCAACTGTATGTTAAATAATTAAAAAATACATATATAAAAACTAATTAAATAATGTACACAATTTGAAATTTATTTAAAAATCACATTGAACATGCACAAATTCAAAATACATTTCATTTGAGGACCATTCAATTTATAACATTAAAAATTCATAGCATGTACACACATTAAATTGAGTCTAATGTGTGGTTGTTAATATGAAGGGTAGAAATAAAATTAGGGGGTTTCATTAGAGCCCTATTCAAATACATGCACTATGTCATTGGTTTATTAAGTGAATCCCCTAAACTTGAATGCCCCATAAACTTATTTTTAGCTAGATATCACTTGATAATTAAACTATAGCCAAATTTGATGATCTATACATTAATTGATTTATGTAGAAATAAATAAAACCACATGGATTAAGTTAAAGACTTGATATTTATTTAAATTAATCACCATCAACATTTAAACTAGGATTTGGATAAAATGTATCAAGAATTGAGAGCTCACAAAAGACTACGATATAAAAAATGAGGCTTCTTTGAATCATTATTGGAAAAATTAAATAAGAAGATTAGTAACTAGAGAATGTGAACATGAGGTGAGGAACCATTTAATTTCTATAGGTAAAGGAATAAAGAATTAAAAATAAGACACATGTAGATATATAACTTTGATTTCTCAAATTGGGTGTTAAAATAGGAGGTTAGGGGTTGTTTAGAGTGTCTTCTATTACATATATAAAGGAGGAAAAAGAGAAGGAAAGTTACCAAATCTAATTTAGGTTATGAACAACTCAAGAATGAGTGTCAAAATGGGTAAATGATGAAAACCATGTAGTTTAAAATTCAAGTAAAAATTATACTAGATTCTATTTGTAGACACGTGAAATTAGCATTGTGCATTTAAATAGCATCACATTCATAAATCAAATTCACATTCATCCACTCATCAGGTAAATCAGGTTCATCATCCATTTAAATTGAATAAATTAACTTTATTCAATTTAAGCCTATCATTACCTCATTTAAATAAATCAATTTTAATCAAACCATAACATTTCATCTTTCATAAACTATCTTCTTAGTTCATCTCTTGTAAATTAATCCAACTTTATCTTGCATCATCCCTTTAATTAAATAAACCAAACCTTATTTAATTAAATCCCAAATGCCTTTTCTATCTCTTTTGATTTAAATAAATCAAAGTGTTTAAATCAATAAGTCAAAATCGCCTAAACATCATCTAAGCTAATCTAATCCTGATTAAACTAATATAACCACCCATCACATCCTCTATCTTTTCCCACTTGCACCAATAAAGAATTTTAATTCATTTAGAAATTCATCATTTTTCCCTCAACAAAGCATCTTTTGAGAATATTCCTCAAGTTTGAATATGAAGACAAGTTGACTTGTCCCTTCCAACATGGCAATAACTTCTCTCTTACATGTCCCCGCTCAACATTTAACTCTCAATTTCAAATTTGAATCTCCCCCTTTTTGGAACATTGGCAAAAACTTGCACATTCCTCAACCTATCATAATGTGACATGTGGCTTCATCTCATTGGTCAAATAATTATGCCACATTGCTCTATTTTGAGCTCTCTTCCAACTTGAAAATCTATAAATGGAAGGCTTATTCTTCATCAATCCATCTAGAATCTCATACAAAGTTACTCTCATCAATTGACAACTAATTTTTCCCATCACCATTGCATTGCATCATTTGAGTTTTAGCAAGGATTGGGAAAGGGTCTTTGTCACAATTGACACCAATCCAATATGGAATAGGTACTTGTCTTGCTTTTGTATGTTTATTTGATCTTCTTTGTTATTTTTTTGCATCTTTGGAGCATGACATTGTTATTTCATAGAAGCATTTGATGAATTTGCATATGACTAGGCCATTACTTAATGTTCATTTGAGGTTATGAGTGTCTGCAAATTTTAGGTGCTTCACTATTTATATTAGGATTATTGTTAGACAAGGGTGCTCAATGGAGCTCATAAATATCAAGACTATAATTAATTAACTAATTCATCAATAACTAATTTATTCTTCTAAGTTTTTATGGGTCTAGAGCTTTATCTTTTGGGGCAAGGGGATATTTACTCATAGGTGTGGTTGTTTCCCAACAAGAGTATATCTATAGAGCTAAGGTATATCGAACAAGAATACATGTATTAATCAAGTATGACATAGAATTTAATTTAAAAATTTGGTGACATAAATTGATTTATCTAAATTTTAAAATTTCATTATAAGATACACAAGTTCTCTTAGTGAGATAAAGTAGTTAAGAAGAAAGTATAAGTTTAAGGCTAACATTAATTTATAATCTCATTCATTGTTTTCAAAGAACACTAAAGATAAGAATGAAAAATTAATATATGGCATTCAAAGGGACACATAGATATATGCTAGTGACCTAACTGCAATGTACAAAATAAACAAAGATGAGCTTGAGCTCTATTCACTAAAATTTGAGAACTTCTTTGATCCCCTTAATAAATGTCATATTAGGACCCCTTAAGACATCGATTTACGATTTAGGGTGATGGGATGGCTTAAGGGGATCTATGTGTAGTAAGGTCCTAGGGAAAAATGGTTCATGGCTTAATTGAATTAAATTTGGTGGAGTTTCCTAAGGCAACCAAATTTCATTTTAAGGTCCTACAACAAAATGAATGCTTTAGGGTTTAGATTTTAGAGTTCAGGGTTTAGGGTTTAGGGAACTTAGGGTGAAGTTTGGGTGGCCCTTGGAATAATGGACTTGTAAGTTAGTGAGAAACAAATGTTTCTTGTGGACTAGTTGATTGAGATAGCTCTTGTTTCCCAACAAGAGTATATCTATAGAGCTAAGGTATATGGATAGTGAATACATGTATTAATCAAGTATGACATAGAATTTAATTAAGTCTGAGGACATAAATTGATTTATCTAAATTTTCAAATTTCATTATAAGAGACACAAGTTCTCTATAGTAGGACAAAGTAGTTAAGAAGAAATTATTAGTTTAACACTAGAACATTAAAATTTATAATCTCATTCATTATTTTCAAAGAATACTAAAGATAAGAATGAAAAATTAATAGAATACATTCAAAGGGACACATAGATATATGCTAGTGACCTAATTGCAATGTACAAAATAAACAAAGATGAGCTTGAGTTCTATTCACCAAATTTTGAGAACTTCTTTGATCCCCTTAAGAAATGTCATATTCTAGGACCCCTTAAGATATCGATTTATGATTTAGGGTGATAGGATGACTTAATGGGATCTATGTCTAGTAAGGTCCTAGGAAAAAATGGCCCATGGCTTAAGGGAATAAAATTTGGTGGAGTTCCTAAGGCAACCAAATTTCATTTTAAGGTCCTACAACAAAATGAATGCTTTAGGGTTTAGGGTTTAGATTTAGAGATTTGATGACATGAAAACATATCTATGTCAAATAAAAAATGCAAGAAACCTCCAAGGAGCCCTAATTTATGACACTACATAATGTAACAAGGATGTTTTATAAATTAGTCATTGAAGTGTAGCAATAACTAAAAAATCCTAATGTGAATTATTCATAGCCTCAATCTCAATCTCAATCTCAATAACAACTATCCCGAATCTAGGTAACATTCCTTGGATACTTCTAAAATTATGTGAACTATTAGGGTTTTAGGTTTAGGTTTTAGGGTTTAGGTCCAAGGATTAACCTGGGTAAATTAGTTTTTAGGGACCTATGTTTTTTTGAACCTAGGGTTTCTTTGGTTTTGATTTCTAAGTTAAATGTATCCAATTTAGGTTTTTTTTTATGGTTTTCGATTGACAATTTAATATTCTTTGTTTCATTGATGTTTTTGGTTTTTTAAATGAAATTTAAAAACTATAAAATATTGAACTAAAACAAACTAAACAAACAAAAATTAAACAATAATTACCAAATAAAAATGCAAGATATAAAGCAAAAAAAAGGCATAATTCAACCAACTTGGAGGTTGTTGAGGTCAGTTGTGTCGACAGGAGGAGGTGGTAGTGAATATTTTCTTCAATTAGGCCCTTCAAAACATGTATGCAATCTGGTCTCCTCTTATCTGGCACAACTAAAACTATGAGTGAAAATGAAAACACAGTCGCTAATTTTAAAAAATAAATAGTTTTAAGAAATGTGTACACATTATGAACACGTATGTATTTTTGGTTCATGTACCCAAAGTTGAACACATATGCATTTGGAATTAGGCTCAAGTACCAAATCCATAATGTGTATGCATTTTTTTAAAATGCGTACATGTTTCATGCAAATTTTTTTATTTTGGCCGAAACATCCCCTCTTTGTGTACCCAACTTCTTGCTTTTACCCATAGTCCTCTTTGTTAGTTTTCTATGGAACCTAAATAGTCACTAGAAGATTCTAGATTCTATCTAGATTCCTATAGCAAGACTAAATCCCACAAATTGGTGTATCAATCTCAATGCACCTCAAAATAAAAAATTTAGGGCTTTCAGACATTATTTTAACTCTCCATTCTTCCAAGTACTTTTTTGTTTCATGTTGTTTGTTATTTTGATTTAATGCTTTCAACTTTCTAGGCTTTTGTGCATAAGAGTTTACATTTCTCCTTTGAAGCTTCACTTAATTGTGAAACCCTATCTAATCACACAAGGAACCACCTAGACCAACCCTCAATCAAGTCACTTGGTCGAGGGATCTAGGTTTCCCAATGATTAAAGTTTGTAATAGGTCTAATTCAATCTCCCAAAAGGTGCAACCCTATTTTTGTTTAATCATTTTGGTGAACCCGACCTTTGGACCCTTGAATTTTTGGTTTGGAGAACATTGTAATCCTAGATATAGGTTAAATTTTCATTAGATTTGCATTAGTTGAATTATATTTAGGGCTCCTAAATCTTTCATTAGTGAAAATTTCATATAAGTTTCATTTTTGCATCTTGCATCATTCAATTTCATTAGAAAATATTGTGCTTACAAACAATGATTTGAGCATACAACCTAGAAATGTCAAAATCCACTCAGAATTTGCTAAACATATTGTAAAAACCCTAATTTGGGACTCACTCACCCAATTAGGATTTTTTCCAGATATTTTGGTATTTTTGTTCTTTTTGTCTTTTAGTATTTGAACCTATTGAAAACCATTATTTGGACTCATTTGCCCATCTGGGCAATTTATTCTTGAATCAGGTCAAAGTTTGTATTTTACAACATTAAAAACTTCATTTCTATGCTTATGTTTGTTGTTGTTAGATCCATGTTTCAATTTGCTAATTTTCTGTTTCAATAATTTCATTAGATATAGCTTAATTTGGTTTCATTTTAAGTGCATTTCAAAACATCAAATTGGAATCACATCATTTTAAGATCTCTTGCATTCTAAATCACTCAATTATTAGTCTTCCATTTCATCATGTAGGTATCCTTTGGTAAGTTTTGGATGTCCTTCAAATCATTAGTGGATGTATCAAGTTGTTTTTTTGGAAATGATCTTAATTCACTTAGGGTAAACCTACAAAAGTTGTTTACAATTTGAGTGAGGAAGGAAAACTTAAAGAAAATGACCCCATGGAAAAAAATTTGGTTTTAGGGGTTCAAACGAACCTACTGGATCGAGTGAACCCATTTAATTCTTGCCCCTCATTTCCTGCACAAAAAACCAAAAAAATGCAAATAGAAAGTTGGTTCACTTGAACCCCTAGGGGTTCGTTTGAACCCCCCTTATCCCTCATTCTCCCCCTCAGACACAAAAAAATCTAAATTTTTGCACTTCAGAGCTTAGGTTGAAGATGAAAATGGCAGAGACTTCATAAACCCAATTGGGACTAGGTATTCCTTAGAAAAAACTATCCAATGAATATAATTTTAATATGTTTTGGCTTTATTATGTATTTGTTTTTTAGGTTTTATTAAACATAGGTTTTTCACTGAAAAATCAAGCTCTCTGTTCTGCACATGGGAAAATACTAGATTATCAAAAAAAATTGAAAAATATGAGAACCAAATATTGAAGTCCTTGATCAAACAAAAAAAATTTGAATTTCGATACATACAATTTTTTTTATACATTATATGGTTGTGCTATGTCTGAATTGTAATTGGTTTGGCTTTGAAACTTGATTAAAGAAAAAATATTCAATAAAAACTATCTAACCAAGTGGAAGCACTAGATATCAGAGTTACAAATATAAATTTGAAAGAATTAGAATTTTATCCTTCATGGAAAAAAATTTATGTGTTATATGGTGAGCGTAACTTTTTAAAAATGTTGTTTTATGAAAAAAACTAGTTTTCGAGGGAGATGGAAAAACAAGTGCAAATTGATTCCAAAATTTTTGAAAAAAATATATTTAGCATCTATAGACAAAATGTCACAAAAATCTATTTTGCATCATCTTCAAATTCCTCACAGTTTAGCCACTATAGGTGCTCGGAAGTGAAGATTTAGTTAAAAATATTTATTTCAGTGTCCAGTTTGGCCAAAAATTGTAAACCACTATTGTGTGATCACCCTGCAATTGAACCCACTCATGCCCAATCAACTCCTAATACATGTTCTCCTCATGAAATTGACATCATTGGAGAAGATGACGACGACATGGACAACTTTATAAACAATTTCCTTGAAAATATTGAGACTAATGTATCCTTTTATCCTTCCATGAAACAACCAACACAAGTTGATATGTTTTGTCTTTTACATCCTAAAATTGAGACAAAAACTAAACCTAATCTCCCTACAATAGATGAACCTAGCTCCTCTAACCAAGCAAAAATTCAACCATCCTATGCTAACAAAGTGACCAACACATCAATCAACCTAGAAGATACATATGGAAAGGGCTTCACAATCTTAAGCAAACATGGATGTGACATAACAAGAGAACATGAAATTCATAAACTCTTAGAACAAATACCAATTGAAGATACCAAAGGAGTAGGATACCAAGATCCTCCTCACGACATAAGTGTACTCCTTTATAAAGAACAACCAATACTTTACAAGGATGATAGGACCATATTAGGCCCTCCTCCTCAACATCTACCTCAACAAGATACTCAAATAAGCAAGAAATCCAAACCTTACAAACTCAAAAAGTTGTCATTCCTACATACAAAAACACAAATAGAAGACCTTTTCAATGCAGAATGGATTGCATTACCACCTCAAAGTAAGGGTAAAAATCCTAAAAACATGAATTATTGCACATATCATAGAACCCTTAGACACCTTACTAATGAGTGTTGTGCCTTAAGACGGATCCTTGAGAAATTTGATATGATGGAAATAATCCCTTAAAGCATGAGCTTTTCTCCTTACTAAACATGTAATAATTGCAGGATCTTAGTATGCTCACTATTACAGTTTAACATTCATTTCAAATCATTATGTTTATTGCAAGGAGATCATTCTCTTACCTTGACTCATTCTTGTCTTGCACATAGTGGGAGAAAGAATTAGATAGCCTTGTCCTAGTAGTGCACTTGATTTTGTCCCTTTAGCTAGGTGTATGACTTTTGTATATAGTGATCAAGATTGGGATGTGGATGAATTGCTATAGGTTGACTCGTATGTGCCTTACTAGTCTTGTATTTGTTTTCTTTTTTATCTGTGTGATTGCATATGGTAATGTGATCTCTCATATTGTTATGTTTGATCATGTATCTCTCTCTTTGTGATGTTCCTCTATTTGTATCTACATTCTTCTATGTCATAAACCTTTTCTTGGTCTTGTGTTTTCCTTTTGGGGATGATGCAAGGCATCGAGACATTTAGGTCTTTGCCATGTTGACCCAAAATATTTTCTTTTTTTTCTCACTCTCTGTTTCATGTAGTACCCCTCCATTTATGCTTATGCTTTTTACTGTCATGTTTTCACACTGTTTGATGATGATACTTTGTTTGGATATTTTGATCATTGGTTTTGAGCGATAGTGGATTTATTTTGTGACATGATGATACATTATATTGTGATATTTGATTCCTGTTATGCTTTGAGATAATGTAGATGTTTACTTTCAGATGATTATTGCTATGAACATGTTTATGATGGACTAACTATTAATTTATTTTGTCATTTTGATGTGATGTGTATTGGTATCGAGAACGGAATCGCATCACTCACTTGTGAGTGCCCTGTGATATCCGTGATTTTCTCTGCACGGTGTGTCTGTTTAATTTTTTATTTATATATATTTGTATGTATGTTATTGCTTGGTTGCAGGAATTGCAGGTACATGACACCAACTCCACCAGGGTACTCAGGTCTAAGCGTGTCAAGATTCAATGGATACGTTGATTGGGAGATAGTAGTTTGGTTCACCCTAGTCTAATCTATAATCCCGGTCTTAGTACATCGTCTGTTTTAGTTTAGAGTTATAGGATTGTTTGCATTCTTCTGTTTGGATAAATTGTTTGAAAGGTAAATTTGGTTAAATTTTAATGTTAGTTTATTATGCTTTAATTATTGTTATTTAAATTAATTTTTAAATTTGGAAGAGATTAGTTGCTTGATTATTTAATTAATTAATTAGCTTATTTGGTTAAATGGTTTGATCTTAAAAGATTAAACTTATTTAATTAAATAAATAAATAAATTAAATTAAATTATTAAGTGTGTAAATAGTTTTATTTGCAAATTAAATATTATTTTGTGAGATTGGCATTTGATTTGTAAATTATATTTGTATTGGAAATTTAGAAAATTAAATAAAAATAAATGCATTATTTTGAACATTGGTTGTAAAATTAAATTAAATGAATTTAATTGCATGCAAAATTTGAAAATTGGCAAGATTGTCGAGAAGTGGTGGAGAAGATATTTTGCAACCACTTCTCGACATGTGTGCTAGTGTATTAAATGATTATTGTTGAATAAATTTCTTTACGAAGGTAATATTGGATCTGGGATTACACATAGGTAATCCTATCGTTCATGGGAAATTATTTTGGGCTCTCTAAAATTCTTGGCATATGTTTTTTTTTTATACTTTTGTTGAAAATTTGTGGAAGATCTTTGGCTTTTGGTTGATTTTGGAATTGGTTCTCGGGAAAGAAATTGGAAGCTTCAGGCAACAGAGGATTTCTTTACCAGTAAGCAAAGGAAAAATAGGTATTCATCTTGTAAATTTTTATTCTGTTGGTTTTGAAAGGGAATGTTTCTATAAAGAAAACTAGTTTAATTTAAAACCCTATTTTTCATGCACAAAGATTATTTACTATATTTTGTTGTGAAAAATTTTGATGGCTTCAGAGAGCTTTTGTAGATATTTCTTTGTTGAATTTTATTTAAAAATTGTTGAAAGAGAAATTAAACCTCTGGGGGAAATTTGGTTTGAACGGAAATAATGTGTATGATTCTTTGAAAACCCGATTTAATTTCTCCATTGTAACCCCATATAAATTTCTTTATTTCTCTGTATTAAATCCTATTTAAATTATATATATATATATTATATATATATATATAATCTCATATATGAATTGGATTGTGAAATGTTTAGTATTTATATATATATAAATTTATGTGAAATTTTCTTTAAAAGTTGTATGCTGTAGAGGCGAATTCTATATAAATAAACCCGGATCGAAATCCGAGTGGCAGAGGCAATTTTTCTGTGGGTTATATTTATGCCAAATAAATATATAAAAAAATAAATTAAAATAGTGTTTTGTGGGAGGGCCGAAACCCTGCCCACTTACCACACTGGTGGCACAGCCGCCATGGCTGCGCACAGCAGTCGTCGGCTACTGGGCACAGCCCTGGCTTGGGCCACACCATCTCCCAAACCTTGGGAGATGCGGCTGTGGCTGCTAATATCTTTTGAGATTTAATAATATTTCTTTCTTTATAAATTATTCAATGCAGATTAACAGATTTTAATTCTTTTCTTTAAAACATAAAAATGCGATTTTATGCATAGTATTAATAAAATTCAAATTTTATTTAATGGCATATGTATATATATATATATATATATATGAATATGGCATATATATATATATGGAATATGTATAAAAATGTTTGTTGTAATAAATTTAATTTTATTAATATTTATATATAAACATATATAAATATATATGTTTGTACATAAATATTTGTAAAAGTTGTGATTATCATGTTAGAAAAATGATTTACGATATTTTATTCAGAACCTCATGAAAATTTAAATTGAGAAAATTATGGAAAATGCTTTTATGCAAATTTGAGAAAGCTATAAGAGTAGGTTAAATGAAACAACTACCTTTATTGTTTTCAAAATAGTTCTTTTATTAAATTGATTTATATTCCTATTGATTATAAACTGATGTAATTGGATTTAGTATATTCGAATCATAGCCATTTAATTTTCTTGATTTACTTTCATTGTGTTCTTTTGGGTAAATTGGGGAATATATATTTGTATAAGTCTTCCAGAAAGAATTGTAAAGTAAGGGTGTATTATTGTTTAAATATGTTTCTTGGGATTGACTTGGGTTGTGCACGTGTTAACTATGGTGTTTGATACTGCTATGGATTATTTGTTATTATGAGATGAACTTTGTGCATTTGTAAAACATTAGTTGGAGAACTTAGATACCTTGTTATGTTTAGGGGAGTGGATTTTTGTAAGGGCCGGCACACAAAGTGGTGTCAGGGTAACTTACAAAGAGTTAGTAAGTCAGTGAAAACTAAAGAACATAGTAGTTAGGTTAAAACACTTAACAAGATGTATATGCCTTGCTTATGACTTTTGAGCTACTTCAGTCTTGAGTATAAGATGAGAAGGCCTGGAACGGGAAATCAGAGTCTTGTTTCTTCAAAAGACATTCGATTCCACAATAGTATACAATAGGGTCCGGGTTTTGTAAGAGGTTACCAGGGTAACCCAAGGATTGGGGCTCAGAACCTAGGAAGAAACACCAGGGTAACCTTTGCAACATTGTGATGACACTCCACCTGGAATAATAGTTAACCTTGTATTTGTAATACATTCAATTGTCTAAATCTGGAAGCAATGTAACCAATAGTTTGTTGTGTACTAGTGTCTAGGGTTAGTATATTAGGTCTAGGTAACCTTATTACTATCTCCTAGCATGGGAGTGGACCTACAGGTACCACATGGTTGGGTGGAACATGCACCTTACTCTATTGGGTCCCTAGTTTGATTATGGCATTGAGAGCTTCATGGATGGAGAGCTCGCACTTGGAAACTATCTGTACATGTTCATTGTAATTTGAAAATCTTGTATTTGAAAACATCCCTCAATTGTATATGAGGTGAACAATGTAAATGTAATTTGTAACTATTATTTGATCTACCTCATTAGATGGATGAGTATTGTATATTTTATCAAATGCAATGAATGAAAAAAAATGTACTTTATATAATCTTGAACTGAGTTTTAAATGAAATGCAATGATTATCTTTATGTCATTATATATTATGTGCAATGCGAAATACTTAAGTCACTTATGGAAACTCAAAGTAGTGTAATGTTGCATAGCTTAATGAATGTATGCAACTAATTAACTTAATAATTAAACTTTAAAAAATATATATATATATATATTACACCATTATACACATTTGCAACATTCTTAGGTTATTAAGACGGGGCATTACAGATTGGTATCAGAGCCAAGGTTTCAAACACTAGATGCTCTGGGTAATCACGAGCCCATTAGGTTGACCTAGTATGTAGTGTCGCAAACTGTTAGCCTTTGTTGAAAAGTATCTAAGGCTTGTTATTGTTATGTGTAGGGATATGCCTAGACGAGGAGGAAGATGTTGTGGTAGAGGTCGAGGTGGAGGCCGAGGGCCAATCCCTCAGGTTACTCCTCCTCTGAGCCCTCATCACAGTGATTAGGCAGAACAGTTGGGTCAGAGAAATGAGGGACAAAATCCTGAACAGTCAGCAGTAGAGTCTTCTCAGATACGTCCTTTATTAGAGGAGGTCCTAGCTCGTCTTGGACCTAGACAGGAAGATGAGCAGGAGGTTGTCAGAGAGAGAGATAGATCTCCTAGGAGAGTAGATGAATCAGTGCATCAAGATTCTATTATTGCAGGACACATGAGGGATTTACTGTGGGCACACCCTCCTACCTTTGATGGTACAGGAGGCAGCTTAGAGGCTGAGACCTGGTTACTGGATTTGGGTACATGCTTTGCCATGCACCCATATGGTAGCAATACCCGTGCGACATGCGCTATTATGCACTTGAGAGGATTCACCTCTACTTAGTGGTTCCTAGAGGAGTAGAAGCTCCACTTGGATATTGGTTCTGTGTCTTGGGAGATGTTTCTCGAGAGGTTTAGAGCACGGTTCCTGTCGGAACACTGGAGGCAGCGTAGGGCTAATGAGTTCCATGATCTATGTTAGTTGGCTCTTTCTGTTGAGCAATATGAATGTAGGTTCTATGAACTCAAGTAGTATGCTAGTATTGGCAATGATGAGCCTATGCTAGTACATCACTTCATCATGGGTTTAAACACCCACATCAATGGTGGTGTCTAAGTCTTTCAGCCAAAGACTATGGAAGTTTCAATGGAGAAGGCTCGCATAGTAGAGGAGAACCTTGTTATGGCTTTAGGTGGGCACACAGGAGTGCAGATTGGTAGTACTCCTGCAGTAGGTTTTAGTCCACGGGGTGGACAAGTACAGATAGGTGGTTCCTCTAGGAACCAACAGACACCCACAAAGGGTGGGAAACAACAACAAAAATGAACACCTCAAAAGAACAATAACCCTCAACCACAACAACAAAATAGTCCTCAAATAGGAAAGGGTCATAACTGGTGGCGCAACAAGTGCAATAGGTAGGATCAACTTACGCAGAGTGCTCAGTCTACTATTAGTAGGGGTAGTTTCCAGCAATCCAATGCACCTTTGGGTGGCAGAGGATTCAATAGAGGCACAGGTACAGGTTGATACTCATGTGGGCAGTAGGGACACATAGCTAGGAAATGTCCGATGAGAGGTTCTACTAGTTTTGGGCCTCGACCTACAATTTCATAGCCTACAGTGGGTGATGCAGGACAAACACATACAATATACGTTGTGGTTAATGACCGCCAAGCCAATCACCAAAACAAAGTGGTTGAGACTTTAGGTAAGTTACATGGTGTTAGTGTTTCCATTCTTTTTGATTCCGGAGCCACTAACTCCTTTATTTCACTGACCATTGTTGACCGTTGTGGTCTTATGGCGGTAAAGCAAGGTGGTAAGTGGCAAGTTGAATTCACCTCAGGGGTGAAAGTAGCAGTAGAAAACTTAGTACATAATTATGAACTTCAAATTGGTACGTTAACTACCTTAGTAGATTTATATGTTACGCCCTTAGGATCATATGATATAGTTTTAGGTATGGATTGGTTAGCATCTTATCATGCTGTAATTGATTGTCGACTTAAGATAGTTAGTTAAATTAATGATTTAGGTGTGAAAGTGGAAATCATAGGTATTCAAAGACCTATCTCTTTGCGGATGATATCTGCTATGCAATTAAAGAGATGTCTTCGTCAGGGATGTCAAATTTTTGCAACAACAGTTATTGATTTGGAAGAGGGTGAGAGTCGAGAGGTATCTCTTGATGATCATCCTATTCTTAGGGAATTCATGGATGTGTTTCCTGATGACATTCCTGGAATGCCACTGAAGAGAGATATAGATTTTAGAGTTGACCTAGTTCCTGGAGTTGAGCCTATATCTAGAGCTCCTTATAGAATGACAACTCAGGAGTTAGAGGAACTATTAGAAAAGGGTTTTATTCATCCAAGTGTTTCCCCTTGGGGAGCACCTGTTATCTTTGTAAAGAAGAAGGATGGATCTCTTAGGCTGTGCATTGACTATTGTCAATTGAACAAGGTTATGATTAAGAATCGTTATCCTTTGCCTAGAATCAATGATCTTTTTGATAAAATTAAGGGAGCTAATGTGTTCTCTAAAATCGATTTGAAATCTAGGTATCATCAATTGCATATAGCTGAAGCATACATTCATAAAATTGCTTTTCAAAATCGTTATGGGCACTACGAATTTATAGTAGTACCATTTGGATTAATGAACTTACCATCAGTATTCATGAGTTTAATGAATGGTGTTTTTCATACATACCTTGATCATTTTGTCCTAGTATTTCTTGATGATATTTTAGTTTATTTGAGGAACATGAAGGAACATGAAGAACACTTGAGAAAGGTATTGCAATGTTTAAGGGAAAATCAATTATATACAAACCTGAAAAAATGTGACTTCTTTCAAATTGAGATTAAATATCTTGGACATGTGATATCTGGTAAAGGTATTACTGTGGATCCTTCAAAGATCCAAGCTATTGTAGATTGGCCTGTGCCTACTAATGTAGGTGAAGTTCATAGTTTTATGGGTCTAGTTGGTTACTAT
This sequence comes from Sequoia sempervirens, assembly GCA_007258455.2. Taxonomy (NCBI): domain Eukaryota; kingdom Viridiplantae; phylum Streptophyta; class Pinopsida; order Cupressales; family Cupressaceae; genus Sequoia; species Sequoia sempervirens. The sequence goes on along the minus strand of VDFB02252616.1, from coordinate 37,522,258 downwards.
AGGTAGTTTGTAGAGGGATTTTCTAGAATCGGTCATCCTATTACTTCTCTTCAAAGGAAAGGGAAGAAGTTTATTTCAAAAAAATAGTGTCAATTGGCTTTTCAGACTCTTAAAGAAAAGTTGACTAATGCGCCTATACTGATTGTTCCTGATCCTACTAAGGATTTCGTAGTATGTGTGGATGCATCTTTAGAGGGTTTGGGAGTAGTTTTGACGCAAGATGGGCGTGTGGTTTCTTATGAGTCTTGCAAACTCAAAGATCACGAATTAAACTATCCTACTCATGATCTAGAACTAGCTGCAGTAGTACATGCATTAGTTTAGGGGAGGAATTTTCTTTTAGGTCATCATTTCGAACTTCATACTAATCACCGTAGTTTGCAATACATCTTTACGCAACCTAAATTGAATGCTAGGCAAAGACGGTGGATGGAGTTCCTGTGTGAGTACGATTTTGAAGTGAAATATGTTCAAGGAAAAGAGAATGTAGTGGCTCACGCTCTTAGTCGTTGTCAACATGAGATCTCTGCTACTACTCTTGAAGTAGATTTGAGAGGTAAAATATTAGCAGCACTTCCTACGGATAGATTGTATCAGGAAGTGAGGTCAGAGATTGAATCGGGTAGACCTTTAGAAGGTCAATTTGTAGGGTATGTCCTAGAATCGGATGATATATTACGACATTTAGGTCGTATTTATGTACCACATGTTGAAGGTCTTCGTACATTAATTATGACTAAAGCTCATCGAGCCTCGTATTCTGCTCATCTAGGAGTTAAGAAAATGCATGCTGATCTTCAGCAATTGTATTTCTGGCCTGGTATGAAACGTGATATTTCCGATTATGTATTGAGATGTCTTGAATGCCAGTGAGTTAAAGCTAAGCATCAACATCCTGCTGGATTATTGTAGCCACATCTCATTCTTGAATGGAAATGGGATATTATATCCATTGACTTTATTGTAGGGTTACCCACATCGTCATGTCAACATGATGCCATTATGGTAACTATTGACCGTTTGACTAAAGTAGCTCACTTCTCACCAGTACGTTCATCACATAACACTTCATCTGTAGCTAGAATATTTATGGAGGACATCGTTAGATTGCATGGGATTCCTCGTAGGATTATATCAGATAGAGATCCTATATTTACTTCAGCCCTATGGACTTCATTACAACATGCTTTAGGTACACAGTTGAACTTTAGTTCAGTGTACCATCCTCAAATTGATGGACAAATAGAAAGAGTTAACCAAATATTAGAGGATATTCTTAGGATGTACATAATGGACCAACAGTCTCATTGGGAGGATTATCTGTACTTAGTAGAATTCGCTTACAATAACGGATATCAGAGTTCCATAGGTATGCCACCATTTCAGGCATTATACAGTCATCCTTGTCGAACTCCTCTAAGTTGGGATCAACTTGAGGATAGAGTATTACTTGGACCTAAGATGCTTCGTGACATGGAGCAATAGGTTGACCGTATTAGAAAGCATTTGATAGCAGCTCAGGATAGGCAAAAGAAATATGCTGATGCGCATAGGATAGACCGACAGTTCGCTGTTGGTGATAGAGTGTTTCTTCGAGTGCGACCACAAAAGAGCCCAATCCATTATGGAAAAGGCTCTAAGCTTGTGCCTCATTTCGTTGGACCATTCAAGATTCTAGAGAGAATTGGTCCCATGGCATATCGACTCGCCTTACCACCCAGTTTGTCTCGTATTCATGATGTTTTTTATGTATCAATTCTTAGACCATATCATCCTGACATATCTCATGTACTTGATTGGAATGCGTTACAGGTAGAGGACGGGTAGCTGGATTTGGAGCCCGTGGCCATTCTACAGCACCAGATGCTTGGTCTCAGGGGTCAAGATGTTGACCAGGTGAGGGTCCAATGGGATCCTAGCCATGAGGCTTCTGCTACATGGGAGGATGCGACACGAATGAGGGAACTTTATCCCTATCTGTTCGCAGGCTTTCAAGAGCAAGCCTGATCCTAGGGGGCGAGGATGTAGTACCCTTCAATTTATGCTTATGCTTTCTGCTGTCATGTTTTCACACTGTTTGATGATGATACTTTTTTTCGATATTTTGATCATTGGTTTTAAGCGATAGTGGATTTATTCTGTGACATGATGATACATTATATTGTGATATTTGATTCCTGTTATGCTTTGAGATAATGTAGATGTTTACTTTCAGATGATTATTGCTATGAACATGTTTATGATGGACTAACTGTTAATTTACATTGTCAGTTTGATGTGACGTGTATTGGTGTGGAGAACAAAATCGCATCACTTGCTTGCGAGTGCCCTGTGATATCTGTGATTTTCTCCGCATGATGTGTCTATTTAATGTTTTATTTATATATATATTTGTATGCATATTATTGCTTGGTTGTAGGAATTGCAGGTACATGGCACCGACTCCACCTGGGTACTCAGGTCTGAGCATGTCAAGATTCAATGGATACGTTGATTGGGAGATAGTAGTTTGGTTCACCCTAGTCTAATCTATAATCCCGGTCTTAGTACATCGTCTATTTTAGTTTAGAGTTATAGGATTGTTTGCATTCTTCTGTTTGGATAAATTGTTTGAAAGGTAAATTTGGTTAAATTTTAATGTTAGTTTATTGTGCTTTAATTATTGTTATTTAAATTAATTTTTAAATCTAGAAGAGATTAGTTGTTTGATTATTTAATGAATTAATTAGCTTACTTGGTTAAATGGTTTCATCTTAAAAGATTAAACCTATTTAATTAATTAAATAAATAAATTAAATTAAATTATTAAGTGTGTAAATAGTTTTATTTGCAAATTAAATATTATTTTGTGGGATTGGCATTTGATTTGTAAATTATATTTGTATTGGAAATTTATAAAATTAAATAAAAATAAATGCATTGTTTTGAACATTGGTTGTAAAATTAAATTAAATGAATTTAATTGCATGCAAAATTTGAAAATTGGCAAGATTGTCGAGAAGTGGTGGAGAAGATATTTTGCAACCACTTCTCGACATGTGTGCCAGTGTATTAAATGATTATTGTTGAGGAAATTTCTTTATGGAGGTAATATTGGATCTGGGATTACATAGAGGTAATCCTATCATTCACGGGAAATTATTTTGGGCTCTGTAAAATTCTTGGCATATGTTTTTTTTTGATACTTTTGTTGCAAATTCGTGGAAGATCTTTGGCTTTTGGTTGATTTTGGAATTGGTTCTCGGGAAAGAAATTGGAAGCTTCAGGCAACAGAGGATTTCTTTACCAGTAAGCAAAGGAAAAATAGGTATTCATCTTGTAAATTTTTGTTTTGTTGGTTTTGAAAGGGAATGTTTCTGTAAAGAAAATTAGTTTAATTTAAAACCCTATTTTTCACGCACAAAGATTGTTTACTATATTTTGTTGTGAAAATTTTTGATGGCTTTAGAGAGATTTTGTAGATATTTCTCTGTTGAAATTTATTTAAAATTTTTTGAAAGAGAAATTAAACCTCTGGGGGGAATTTGGTTTTGAACGGAAATAATGTGTATGATTCTTTGAAAACCCGATTAAATTTCTCCACTGTAACCCTGTATAAATTTCTTTATTTCTCTGTATTAAATCCTGTTTAAATTATATATATATATATAATCTCATATATGAATTGGATTGTGAAATGTTTAGTATTTATATATATATAAATTTATGTGAAATTTTCTTTAAAAGTTGTACACCACACAAGCGAATTCTATTTAAATAAACCTGGATCAAAATTCGAGTGGCGGAGGTCATTTTTCCATGGGTTATATTTATGCCAAATAAATATATATAAAAAAAAAATTAAATAGTGTTTTGGGGGAGGGCCGAAACCCTCCCCACTTACCACGCTGGTGGCATAGCCGCCATGGCTGCACATAGCAACCATCGGTTGCTGGGTGCAGCCCTGGCTTGGGCCACACCATCTCCCAAACCCTGGGAGACGCGGCTGTGGCTACTAATATCTTTTGAGATTTAATAATATTTGTTTCTTTATAAATTATTCAATGCGGATTAACAGATTTTAATTATTTTATGTAAAACATAAAAACACGATTTTATGCATAGTATTAATAAAATTCAATTTTTATTTAATTGCATATGTATATATATATATATATATATTTCATATATATATATATGAATATGGCATATTTATATATATCTGGAATATGTATAAAAATGTTTGTTGTAATAAATTTAATTTTATTAATATTTATATATAAATATATATATATATATATATATATATATATATATATATATATATGTTTGTATATAAATATTTATAAAATTTGTGATTATCATGTTAGAAAAATGATTTACAATATTTTATTCAAAACCTCATGAATATGTAAATTGAGAAAATTATGGGAAATGCTTTTATGTGAATTTGAGAAAGCTATAAGAGTAGGTTAAATGAAACAACTACCTTTATTGTTTTCAAAATAGATCTTTTATTAAATTGATTTATCTTCCTATTGATTATAAACTGATGTAATTGGATTTAGTATATCTGAATCATAGCCATTTACTTTTCTTGATTTACTTTCATTGTGTTCTTTTGGGTAAATTGGGAAAGTTATAGTTGTATAAGTCTTCCAGAAAGAATTGTAAAGTAAGGGTGTATTATTGTTTAAATATGTTTCTTGGGATTGACTTGGGTTGTGCACGTGTTAACTATGGTGTTTGATACCGCTATGGATTATTTTTTATTATGAGATGAACTTTGTGCATTTGTAAAACCTTAGTCAGAGAACTTAGATACCTTGTTATGTTTAGGGGAGTGGCTTTTTGTAAGGGACGACACACAAAGTGGTGTCAGGGTAACTTACAAAGAGTTAGCATGTTAGTGAAAACTAAAAAACACAGTAGTTAGGTTAAAACACTTAACAAGATGTATATGCCTCACTTATGACTTTTGAGCTACTTCAGTCTTGAGTATAAGATGAGAAGGCCGGGAACGGAAAATCAGAGTCTTGTTTCTTCAAAAGACATTCGATTCCACAATAGTATGCAATAGGGGTTGGGTTTCGTAAGAGGTTACCAGGGTAACCCAAGGATTGGGGGCCGGAACCTAGGAAGAAACACTAGGGTAACCTTTGCAACGTTGTGATGACAATCCACCTAGAATAATAGTTAACCTTGTATTTTTAATACATTCAATTGTCAAAATCTGGAAGCAATGTAACCAATAGTTTGTTGTGTACTAGTGTCTAGGGTTAGTAGATTAGGTCTAGGTAACCTTATTACTATCTCCTAGCATGGGGGGTGGACCTATGAGTACCACATGGTTGGGTGGAATGTGCACCTTACTCTGTTGGGTCCCTAGTTTGATCATGGCATTGAGAGCTTCATGGATGGAGAGCTCGCACTTGGAAACTATGTGTACATGTTCATTGTAATTTGTAAATCTTGTATTTGAAAACATCCCTCAATTGTATATGAGGTGAAAAATGTAAATGTAATTTGTAACTATTATTTGATCTCCCTCATCAGATGGATGAGTATTGTATATTTTATCAAATGCAATGAATGAATGAAATTTGTACTTTATGTAATCTTCAATGGAGTTTTAAATGAAATGCAATGATTATCTTTATGTCATTATATATTATGTGCAATGCGAAATACTTAAGTCACTTATGGAAACTCAAAGTAGTGTAATGTCGCATAGCTAAATGAATGTATGCAACTAATTAACTTAATAATTAAACTTTTAAAAAATAAAAAATATTACACGATTATACACATTTGCAACATTCTTAGGTTATTAAGATGGGGCATTACATGTCATTATTACTTGATCCATGAGTTATTTGGGGAATGATGACGTTTTCAAGTTCTCTAAGACCATTGTAGCAAAAACATACTGACCTTGAATCTGTGGATCTCTTCATCGGTGTCTTTTCGCTTTGTTGTCCTCCCATTTCATTCTTTGGCTGTCATTATTCATTTTCAATTTTTGGTGTTGTGTGGTTAGCTTAGTATTAGTTTTTTCTGTCTTTTTTTTTCTCTTCTTTTGCATCATTTTGCTTCAAAAATGAAAAATACAAAAATACAAAAAAAATCAAAATTTTGAAAATAAAAAATTATAAAAATCAAAATCACAAAAAGTTAAAAGAAAATTAAAATAATAAACAAATATTTCATTTTTTAAAAGATTTTAAAATACAACTTTCAATAAATAAATAAGTCTTTGAGTTTTAAAACTAAAAGATTTGAAATAAAATAAAATTTAAATAAATAAATCTTTTAATATTTAAAAGATTTAAAATTACTTTTCTAAGATTTAAATTCAAAATAGATTTAATAAATAAAGTCTTTTTATTTTAAAAGAAGATTTTAAAAAGCTAAAAAAATATAGATATTTTTTTGAAATTTAAAAGATTTAAATTTAAAGATGTGAAAAAATATAAAATTGGAAAAAATTTAAAAGAAAATTAAAAAATTTAAAATTTTAGAAAACAAAAAAAATTTCAAAAAGAATGTCCTATGTGGTTTCGAAATCCAAAGGAAAATCGGCACACAAAGGGCAAGGTGTTGGGATCAACCCGATCCTCCGCCCTGCCATAGAACATAAAATGTTTGGGTTATGCAATTAACCCAATCCCGAAACTAAATGAACGAGCCATTGGGAATTCGGGCTCGGAAGAGGAGTCAGCCCCATCGTTTCAAAGTTTCTCTGCACTGGTTTCAACCCGAAACAGATCCTGCACTCTACATGCAAGGATCGATCCCTAGACTCGATCCTGCAACGTGTAAAAAAATATGGAACCATGATTGAATGATGGCCCATGCTTGATCACTGCGCTTGCGAAAGGTTTAAAGGCCCCAGCTATTTGAACATAATGTGGTCTCCGAGAATGCAAAATCTCAGAACGTGTATAATGGAGTTTGTTGCAAAATTCTTCAAAAATTATCAAGCAAAGGTGAATGGGAGTTTGAGAACACGGGTTTGTGCATCAACCAAAACATCAAAGAATAACTGCAACTACCTTGGCAGACATACGTAAAAGTATGGTGCAATGGTATGCTATGATCAGGATATGCACAAAGTGAATTCACAGGAAGAGGTTCCAAGAAAGAAATCTTGTCTCGACCTCAAGAATCTAGTGTGTTAGAAACCCGGATATTTTCAGATATGCACGCCGCATACTATGAATAGTTTGTGTGACTGAATGCGGCAAAGAGTTATCATCCTATGAATTGAAATGGTCACAAAAAATGCACGAATAAATCAGTTGAAAAGGCTTTTGAAACTTCATGCAGATCTCCCCTAGATGCATACATGTTAAATGCGAAAGCATAGACCAGGCAACGAATTATTTGACTAAATTCTTCAAAGAAATCGCATCTCATGGAATGCAAATGTGCCGCCAACAGGAACATTAAGAAGATGTAATCAATGATTGCAGAAATGCACAAAATGATGTGGGTGAAATTGCCATGGAAAACATGAATACAATATGTGGAAGCATTGACATAGCAGGAAACTGTTTGACAGAATGCTTCAAAGATGTCATCCTATGGAACGCAATATTGCAAGATATGTACAAATGTGGATCTGTTGAAAGGATCTGAGGCATCTCTTCATGGTCAGTATAAGAATATTCTCAGAAAGGAATCTTTGACGATTGTCTACTGAGCCTTTAATATATTAAAGGAGAGTCAGTGCATGGAACCAAATGATTGCAGAGGGTGTGTACAAAGTGCAGTCATTGAACGGGATTTGGAAATGTTTAACAAAATGAAGAGACATTGCATACAAAACGTCAAGCTTCAAGAAAGGCTGTGGAAGCACAAATAAAAGTGAATGAACTATTTGATAGAATTCCTCAAGTACAATATGCCAAAAGACAGAGGCAGAACCTGCGAATTGGTGCACAGAATGAAATGATTGTAGAATGGATAGAATACGCATAAAAGGTTTGTTGAAGAGTTTTTAATAATTTTAAAGCAAATGCAATTCGCATGAATGGAGGTAAATTCTCCTCTTCACCCATGGCCAAAGGGAATGTCAAAAGCATAGACAATGCAAACGAAATGTTTGACGCAATGCCTCAAAAGAGACATCATCTTATAGAGTGCAAGGCCTGCAGTTTATGGACAAAATGAAATGAGGAAGTTGTGTGAATGTTCAATAGAGGGGCTTCATGGTATTGTCATCTCATGGAGCAAAATGGGACAACGATATGCACAAAATAGATATGTTGAACAGTTGTTGAATGCTATTTGCATATTGAATGCCTCTTCACATATAATGGGTACACAGTATGGACATACACCAAGTCACAACGAAATGTCATTACATAAAATGCTATGATTGTAGAGATTTCACCAAACACATTCATTGAGAAGGCTTTTAGCAGAGGTAAAGGAAAATCTGCAAATTTTTCTAGTGTCCTCTATGCCCATCCCGAGTTTTGAAGCAATGGAACAATGCATGCATGTCCCTTTGGGAATAATCAAAAGTAGTTTCTTTTCGGATATTATAAGTTACCATTTCCACCGAAGCTTTGGAATGGGAAATTCACAAAATGGAATATTGGAAGGGGCCACTCAAACAAAGAAGGAGAAGTCTATCAGATATTTAAGTTGCAGCTACCTTGACAAATAAACATGCAAAATGTGAAATACACGTGAAAAGCGCATAAAAGTGTTTTAGATGAAGAGCTTAACAAAATTTTCCATTGAAAAGATAAGAGGTATGCAAAAGACACCAAGATACAGTTAGATTGAAGTTAATGGCAGATTGACAAATTCATTGGAGGATATAATGGCAATCCATGAGATTGAGTTGCAACCATAGGCAATACAAGCTTTTGAAAGAAAAAGGGGACCTATGAGATTTGTGTACGAGTGGAAGATAAGCACTCACTTTTGATCCCAGTAGTTATGCATGTTTATAGAGTAAGGAGATTCCTTCTTGAGAAATTGGGTCTATCTCCTTAATCAAGACAACAGGGTTTATATTGGGTGTGTAAAAGAAGGTTTAGCAAGTGAGGTAGTGGACGTTCTTGTTCACAAATGCAAACACAAGTCAAATTTTGTAAAAAATAGACCTGCCCTTTGTTGTTGATTATATCACACAATGTTCACATAGTCATAAAAATGCCACCAAAAAATGCCATGCCTTCATTAACCTGTCTTATCAGTTACCCAAGAGTTGTTAGACAAAGTAGTTGCTAGATCTTGATTTATATTTGCATGTCTTTGGATTCTCATAAATTTGGGTATATGTATTAAGCTTTCTTTTAGAGATGAGTTATTTGTTGGGGATTGAAGTAAAATGAAAGCAAAATGCATTAAAGTAAAAGTTGATCGATTTATTCATTTTAATATGTTTACTAATTTTTGTGTATGAATGTATGAATTAATTATGTTATTTTGTGATTCACAAGTATGTTCCAAATTCAAGGAGTAGGGAGTGATAGGAATTTAAATCCATGAAGAACATGATTTCTAGTGTTATTTTGTTTCTAATAATTTAAAATAACATTATTTTTAAAAAGGGATATCCTTGTTATTTCAATAATGGAAATGAAAAGTTTACACTCATTTAATTGAAATAATTTTAAGTTAATTATTATTTGATTGATGTATAAATCAATTAATCTACTTTGTTTACAGGTGTTTTTGGAAGTTGAGGAAATAGTATTGTTGTGCCCTTAGCACACATGCCTCGTTTGGAACGGGGACCCTCTTTGCTTTCGCCTTGTCGGGTTGTTTTGTCCTTGCCTCGTTTTGCGTTCCTCATTTTTTTGGTGTCCCAGATGGTCAATGCTGCTTTAAAGTCCCACCATAAGTTGACCCTGCCTTCCCTTTTTAATTTTCTAGTGTTCTAGTGCCTCGCAGAGTCCCTCTAGCAGTTTGACCCTGCCAACGGCCTCGAGCCCTGCCGGCCCCGGCCGTTCGGGCTTCCCTTGCTGAGTTTCCTTGTGGCACCTGCTATTCGCAATGGCGTTCACTTCACATCCTGCCAGACCCCAAGATCCAAACCCCTATTTTCCGTTTGTTAGAAATAAGTCAAATTCTGATAGCTGTTTAGCCCTTCAGACCCCGAACCCCAGATTTTCTCTCCCGGGGTTCCGTCAGTGCTTTGCCATCTTCCACAACGTACCCCTGGTGGTGTCCCACCTTGTGGGTCTCACCACCATATTTACCATCTGGGGAGTTTGTGGGAAATCCTGACTACCGTCGAGTGTTCTGGGCCGGATCTTCCAGAGTTTCGAGTTCAGAATTCTGTGATGGTTCCGCGATCTCTGACGCCATCTCTAACGACGGGTCTTTTGCTGAACCCCACCCTCTGAGCCCCAACTCTCTCTCTACTACTGCTGTTCTGACCAAGTGGAAAACTTCAAGCGGCCACTGTCTGGTGCCCCCAGCCGTCGAACCCTGGGTCTCCCACTGCTATTGCCAAATTTTGAATTCACCAACTTTTTATCTTTTCATACGTGCATTTATTAGGATCATTAATTATGATTAGGGGTATAAAAGACCCATTCTAGCCCATCATTGTCACTTGAAAGAGTTGCAGAGCAATCAAATAACTTGCTAGAGGATCCCACCATCTTTGAGACCTTCATGTTCATCACCCTCAACATCACTTCATTGATCGTAGGTCAATCATACATCTCCCTGCATCGCTTGCTCAAGGTAGGTTTTTTGTTCGCCCCTCCTGAGCATTATTTTCATGATTTCTAAGGGTTAAATGAACAATGAACATCAAAACCATGAATGAATGATAAACCATAGCATGGCGGATAAAACCCATATTTTAAAAACTTAAAAAACCTTCAAGGTTGCCCTCATCATCAATCTGGAGCTCTACCTCACCATGGCTGTTCTTCCTACAAGAAATTCATCTCCTTCAGCCCTGAGGCCTATCTTTTCCATCCAAATTCAAATGATAAACCTTCCTTCTAATGGAAATTTCCCTCTTCAGGCCCGATCTATCAGACTTCCTTGTTTGGAAGTTAGTAGGGGTTCCACCGTGTCAAAATGACGAACTGACCTCACCCTTCCGTCTGTCGGGGCCCACCCTTCTCCTCGCCGTGGGAATTTCAAAATTGAACAAGCTCCCTTTAGGTCTCTCAGGACCGGGACCCTAGAGTTACACTTCTAGGGTTCTATGAGTGCTTCCCATCCTTCATGGCGAGCCTCTGACAGCGTCCCCCCTTCCGGGCCCCAACCTCCTCTTCATCACTGGAATGTCACTTGAATGCAAAATGCCCTCATCCATGCTGGGATCCATTGTTCAGGACTCCTATCCTCACCAGCTATTGCAAACAAAATATTGCCCACCCCTCCAAGCTCTAGGCTCTACCCTTCCGTCCGCTACATGACTAAAACGAAATAACGGCTTCATCTCCAACCGTACCTAAGCCTTTTCCCTTTCGTTCGATGTTTGCTGTCCCAAACGCCAGGTGCACCATGGCCCCTTAGCCTTCTATAGCCAATAATGTAAAACTGCTAGGCTAACCCCCTCTGGACTTCTGTCCGGTGTTAACAGCGAAAGACGAACACCTTCCCGGTACCTCAGGCCCGAATGCTCAAAAGTGAAGTTGTAAACTACTGGCCGCCCTTTGACCCACCAGACCTCGGACCCTAGAGTTCCATCTCTGAAATTCCATTTTCAATCTTCCATTCCAAACTGCCATCTCCAAATGGCTCTCCGGTGTGAGACTTTGAGATTCTCCTAAACCGATCCAAATGGGCTCAAATCTAGAATCTAACTTCGACCCACGTGCTCAATTTTGGTCCTCTTCATTGCAAACCTCTCAAATTACTAAAATTTAATTGAAGAGAATCTCTAGGGCCCTCCACCCTATTTTCCCTTCCAAACAACATTCCTACCGAGGAAGTCAAGCCCTCCGAGCCTGAATTGTCCAAATACCCTTAATCAAAAGATCAATAACATCGGGGGGTAAAAGGTCATGTTATGCTTAATTGATTGCTTAAAATAGATGTCATCTTTAGGATTTCAACTAACATGAATACTTTTATGATCCCTTGCATTGACTATGCCTTTGCTTGTAGAATATATGGAATCACGTGCAGAACCTTCAGGGACATCCACCGAGAGGGACAAAGGGAAGAAGTTAGGAAAGACCCCCCGAGGGAAAGAGGACAAGGACCAAATGAAATACCAATTCCAGGGTGAGCCTCTGCACTCAAAATTCACCACAGATTGGAAAGAAATCATTGACACCAACATAGGCCAAGTTGATATTGATGAATTCATGCAAAGGGTCAGGGTCAATTCGATTACAAAGAATGCAAGATTGATAAGATAGAGTGGAATAGCAGAGGCTGCTGGATTCCCTACATCCCTCGTGGCCCCCAAGTTGGTCATGGCTTGTCGGGAAGCATATCAACCAGACACAAGGACAATCATTGATAAAGAGGGCAACATTCTTACCGACATGTTGCCTGAGGGAATCACAAAGACTTTCCATATCCCCACTTTTAAGGAGATGGAAGTCTCCACTATAGAAGAATGTCAGGAAGCATTGGATAATAATCTGGTGGGCTGTAAGAGGTCAATCAATCATAATTAGCTTAAAGAAAAATGGGGCAACGCTGTAAAGGTTCCTTAAGAACTCTTTCTGATCGATTTTCACGAAGATTACCACTTCTTGGTCATGATGCTAAGCAGAGTTATGGGTCTTTCTATGGTGGCATTCTTCAAAGAATGGATGGTGTAGTTCATTGAGTAGATTCTGCATGGAAACAAGGACGTCACCACAAAGACTTTGTTTTACTGGGGAGGAATCATAAGCAACCGCTTCCATGAGTAGTTTGTCAAAGTAAAGAAGAGCTCCAAGTTCTATATGACTTCCTATCTAATCTATTCCTTGGCATATTGGAGGCAGTACAATGGTTTGTTTGTGGCACCTGATCAGGAGTAGGGGTGAAGACTCAAGGCCTATGATAGGTATCCGCAGCTCCAGTACCAGAACTTCAAAAGGGATTATTGCAGAGTAAATGATGCCTTTATTGGCCATATTATTAGAATGATTGCCGACAACTTTGAGAGGCGGGTCTCCCACAGTGCCAAGGCATTTTTGAAATAGTATACATTTTTTTTCATACAATATCCGAAGTTCATGTAAATCCATGCCCAGGGCTTTACTGAAAGGCCAAATAGGTTGCCTCGATACCCCAACGACCGAATCATCCTTCTGGAGTTTTCTAAACAACTCCAAACCCTATCGGCAATCTTTAGCAGTAAACACATAATGGGGGTTTCTTATCCCATCACCCTTGGCCAGGGCATGTACTGATTGCAAACTTCCCAGTGTGTTGGTAACTTTGAGAAAGAGTTAAAGGATTACCACTTCTACCTACACACTGCTCACGCGCGGATGGACCTGTATGGTCATGTCAGAAGGGCACTCGGGCCAGGGTATGCCCATCTTCACCACATCGAGGATTTTTGGGCTGACTGCTAGGATGATAAAGAGGTGCGTGCAAGGCACTATATGAGAATGGCTATGCAGTTTGTGAGGAAGGTGCAACCATTCCCTATACTGGACCAATTTGAAGAAGACGAGGCCACCATAATACACCCAAGGTACACTACAATTGCCAATCTGCCAATACCAACAATAGACTGGGATGAATAGGAGGTTGATGACCTTGATACATTAACCCAGCCAATCTTGGTTCATACTAAGGAATGGATCGATGGGCAGGTAGCTCAATTAAAGTGGCAAGGAATAATTTTGACTTATGAAGGGCTCAAAAGTGAGCCAAGTGCTACAGAGGATGTTGTTGCCACAACTTTAACTGGCGGGACCTCTAAGTCTCCTCTGATCACCATATCCAAGAAGAGCAAAGGGACAAAAATAGAACAGTCTCAAGACCCCAAGGTCTATGCAAGGAAAGAAACAAGAGGCTCGCCTCCCAAAAAGCTCAAGTTGGCAAGGAGCACTACTGAACAACCAACAACCCAAGAGGAGGAACCAAAGGGTACATATCAATTGGAACCTCTCTTGGCTCTCCCTGCCCCTCCTATTGCACCACCTACCTCCCTGGCTATGATCGCTGCATCCCTGCCAGCAGTGGACATTTCTGTCCATCTTGCCCCTTCGCCTCCAGCCAAGTCTGTAATAATTATTGACCCTCTTCCGCCATAACTACTCCCCCTTCCTCTGGTACCATGTCACTAATGACATCACTCCCTCTGGCAACAATAATAACACCTATTCCCACTTCCACCATGCTTGAGGCTCTTTCAAGACATATGCAGAATCTTCCCCCCAAGCTCTCCCAGATCCTAATGGATCTGACTCTTCAAGCAGCCCTTGCACAAGTTCTTGCTACTACTCAACCCTCACAACCACCGACAGGGCCACCAGCTATGGATTCCACCATGCTAATCTCTGAGGAGTGGGAGGAACAAGAGCGGGAAGCCTCGAAGCCTGTTGAGGAGGAAGCCGATGAATACTATAAGCACTTAGAGTATGAACACCAAACCATTAACAGGGTGGCTTATGAGGAGGAGGGGATGGGCTCTTCCAAGAGTGGGGATGAGGAAGATAGCTCCTGTGCTAAGGTAATTTTGCAAAACTTTAACGATGACCTTGAGGAGGAGATGGAAAAATAGCTGAAAGACACCAAAGTAGAGGCAGAAAGGTCACCCTATGATGAAGAAGGGAAACCACCAGAAAAATAGTAGCAAGAGGATTTAACTGAGGGTGAAACCCAAGTTGTCAAGACCCTTGAGGCTGAGCATGATAAGGAAAATAAAGAAGAAGAGACAAAAGGAAAAGAGGGTCCTGTGCAGCAATTGTTTGCTGGGACTCTTATCAAATGCCTCATGTTCATCCAAGACTCCGTTGAGGAAGAGGGAGATGCTGCCAAGGAGAAAGAAAAGTCCCCAGAAGAAAAAGGAATGGAAACCTTGGCCTTGTCCGAGAGGGGAAAGGGTGGTCACGATTCACCCAAGGGAAAATTTGTTATGCCCGACTAGTTAGAGAGGCAGCTTGAAAGAAAAACCCCTGTGCTAAAGGACCTAAGGGTGAGGTTAGAGGCTATCTTTGCTCGAGCCCAAATCATGACAAAGAAGGAGAAAAAGCCCAAAGTCTGATCGAGGGTAACAATGGATGCTTCCGAGTCTCGAGCATTGCAAATAGCAATGCCTATGATTGGCCCAGCTGAGGTGAGTTACAACATCTCCACCATCGACTTGGGGACTACCACGAGAGAGCAAAAATTTGGGCACCTTGAGGAGTCAGTGGCTATGGTAGTGCATTTGGTAAAGTAGGATAAGATCTTGAAGGATAAGCTCAAGGCACAGGTTGTAGCCTTAACTGATTACATACAACAATGGTCTTTAGTTGATGACTTGCCTACCACATCCACAGTCGCACCTCAACTACTATCGAAAGAGCAGATTGATAAGATGGAAAGGAGAAAAAACTTGGAGATGACCACAGAGGACTGGTTCTGACGAGTCTTATACATCAGAAACATGGGAATTAGCTGGGCTATGTGAATAGCCAACAAGTTCTTAGACCTATTGCAATCTCTAGAGGGCAGAAGGAAGCTTTGCATGGACTTCCTTACGACCTATGAATCCACCTTTCCAAGGATCGATGCTATCCTTAAGTTTCCAGAAGCCACATGGGAAAAGGAGCTTGCATTTAAGAAAGAAAATCACTGACCGATGGATGTGTGGCGGCGAGACTTTGACAACCGGAGGGAGAAGCTGGAACAAATCATGAGCAAGGTGGATCTAGATATCGAATGGATCAAGGAGATCAGGAAAGAGTGTGCCCAGTACCTTGAGCTGATGACGAAGTACGACATGCCCACAGTGCAAATGGATCTGGAGAAGATCAAGCCCTACTTCTAGAAGATGGAGGATGGGATGTCTAGAGAAATCATGGTGGAGTTATGAGTTTCACCCCTATGCCTTTGATCATTCAGAGCTATTGAAGGACCAAGGCTCAAAATATGATGAAGATTGGAAAAGGCTGGAGGATAACACAAAAGAATGGAGCTACAAGGTTCTGCAATATGAAATCATCGAAATAGACAAGCTCCAGGTGGTCATATTCAAGTTCATAGAATACACAGCTTCTAAAAGGTAGGAGGATAGCCCCATTAAGGATGAAGAACTCCTTGAAGAGTAGCTATAGTGAAACAACAATTGGCTAAAGGAAAAAAGTGCTACAGTGCCATTAGTAGAGGACAAAATAGGGAAAAGACAAAATGTAATTTTAAATTGTGATATATTGGGGGGTAGGTAAAACCCTATTTTGTAAAGAATCTTGGCCACACAATAAGAATTGATCTTCGACATTCATTTGACTTTTGGAACACTATAAATAGGGCTCTCCTCTCATTTGCAAAGGGGGTTGAGTTGTTGTAAAGACATGCTGTAGAAATTTATAAAGAAAAGACATTGACTTGGTGCATTTTCTGAGTTTCTCACATGTCCCTTGATTCAATCTCCATTGTTAGATGTTTGACTTTATTGCTATTCTAGTTAGTTGTTTCTTGCTTCGGTAGATTTTAGGAATGCTTTCTTGTGATCATGAAAACTTCTGTTGTGTTGATAACTTCTCAGCCCATACTTTTTGTTGTTTGTTGATGGTAGATAGCTATGTAAAGTTAGCATGGGCTTAAATTCAAAGCTGCTCCAAAATATTTTATCTTTGATTCATGCATGTACATGGTGAATGAAGGACAAAACATTTACAGACCTTAGAAGATAGCACAAGTTCCACGATGTTGTGAGATCTCTGGTTAAGTGGGATATTGTTTCAAAAAGTTGTGCATTGCAGGAACTCCATCATCACTATTCACAACTAGTTGCTGATTTAGGAACTTTCCCTCTTCCTTGCCTCCTTTTCTTTTTTCTAATGACTGACTTATGCTAAGGTTCATTGCACCATGTAAAACCAAATCCAATGACAAAATGGAGTCCAAGACTACTGTTTGAACCTATAGCCAATGTATAACAACTCTCCCATTCTAAGAACTCCATTTCAAGATCCAACCTCCCATGCTTCGTAATTCCTATGTAAGACCGCCTTGTGATTCTAGAAAATCACATCAAACAACTAAAATATTCCACACACTATCAAGACCTGACATTAGAGACCTTCAGATAGTGTTCTATAATCTGATTATGGAGGATTGTCTTTCAAGAGAGGTAGTGCACCTACGCACTGCCTGTGTTGAGAAGTGCATAAAAACACCATCAACAGAACTTGCGCTAGAAGGAGGGTGACACATTGGGAATACCAGGTTAAGAGTTAAAAGTGAAGCTGGATCGAATTGGATCATTCTCCCTAGAAATATTTCAAAGAGTTCTATGGTCAACACCAAATAAGGGAGAATTTGAAGAATTGCAACCTTCTACAAGGGCGAAGCGAGTTAAAGGGAATATCATTGCCTTTTCCTCTTCCTCCATTCCATCCACCTCCATTCCACCCTCACCTTCATTTGGTTGGCCTTTGTCTTCCACCCAACCATCTCAAACTGTATTTGCACCTCCTGTCTCTGATAGCTAGGGGATTGCTCCTCTCTCGGCCCTTTCAGCCCAGGGTACAGTCCAATCAGCCACAACTCAAGTGCAATCCTAGATTACTATTGTATTGTAGATACGACCCCAATTTTATATATTCTAATAGTAGATACCACCTTCGCCACCCTCCATGGCTTTGTTAGCACATAACCCTTTGCTGATACATTTCACCGCTTACCATGATATGCCCAAAAATCTGGAGGGGTTTTGTTCAAAGTTCCATCCACGTGACCTACAAAGAATAGCTGAGGAGCATATCAAAATATTCAAGACAACAATTACCGAAATGCAAGTCGACTACGAGGACATTGCATGCCGCCTTTTTCTGCATTTGTTTGCGGAGAAAGCCTTTTATTGGTACATCAACCTGCCAAGGGGATCCATTACCTCATGGAACTTGATGAAGGATGCCTTCCTACAGAAATACAAGATCCCCATCAGTCCTTCAAAACTCTATCAGTAGTTTATGTCCATTCGAAGGGAGATAAATGAACCTATTGGATCCTTCAATGACTACTTTCATTGTGCCTTTACAAGGCTCTAGGACCTATACCTCCATAATGATGTTGTGGCTCTCCTGGTCTATTATGCAGCATTGGAAAACCTCATGTCAGCTTTGGTGAAAAGGATGTGCCCACCACTCACTACCTTGGTGACTGGCTATATAGAGGCCATTGTCGCTAGTGTAGATTTAGGGAAAAATATCTTTTGCCTGCTGCCTTCTCTAGGACCAGTAGCTCACCCAGTGCAGATTCAGGGGCCCAATCAGGCATTTTCTTATCAAACCCCTCTTATGAACCAAGTACCTCAATTGCCTATGGTACCACATCCAGGGTAGCCACTGAATTATGCACCTCCTGCGCCTTCCTATTTGTAGCCTCAACTATAGTATAACTATCTTTAGGCTGCTCCACAACAGTGGGTGTATTCTTAGCAGCCCCAGGCGCCATTGTACTTATCAGGACCAGAGTTTCCTCTAGCTTATTAGAATCAACCGACAGCCCCACCTGCTTTTCTCCAAAATTTGGTGTCATTTCCTGGGAATGGGACTGAGAAAGACAAGTTAGAGGAACTGACTGAGATGATAAAGAAAATGTCCACGAAAATTATGCACCTAAAAAATTAGAATAATCAGTTACAAGCTTGCTAGTGTAATTTCTAGGCCAATCTTAACCAGAATAATCGAGACAATAGGGACAGTAGGTATAATCAGGAAGCAAGCACTTCCTCTGGGAAAAACTATGATAGGGGCAAAACGCCAATCAGAATTCAGAAAGGAGACCTTCTTAGAGGCAGAATCGCACATGGAACATAGGGCCCAATAATGGAGGTGTCCCTACACCTTTTGACCAACTAATGAGCAAGAAAAAAAAATCAGTGGAGTATACCTTGCCAAGGGAGCCTTGTCTGGATGGTGTTGAATTCACAAAACTAGCAGACATTCCGAGTTGGATTGCCCTGAGTTCCAGATAGCTGCTGAAATATTCCAAATAGAAGTGTAAAATACAATCAATAATGCCGACTATAGGGACATCGTCCCATCTGAGCCATATGATTCCTCATGTCTTGTGGTTAATCAAGCACCATTTCCGCGAGGTGGCCACAACAAGCCTAAAGTGGAGCCTCCTCCTGTTGAGGGTGAAGAAGCACAAGAGGTAAGTAATGAACAAACTTTGGCTCAGCTTTTTGATTCAGTAGATAATGGTCTGGTAGATTAAGAGGAGTCATTTGTAGATGAGGTCCACATGTTCCATCAAAGGTCGACTCCTCACTTCCTTAGGAATAGACAGGCGGGTCGACCCTTTACAACTTCTACCCCACCAAACAATTTCGCCACTCCACCTGATCCTAATGCCAGTAACAACCCTGGGCTCCCACACATACCTACCCAATACCTCAACAAGAATGAATCTCAAAACTAGTCAAAAAACTAGGCTCAAGGCCAACGCCAAAATCTGTCTAGTCAAACGAAGGTCCAACCTCCTAGTTCTGCCATAAGCCAAGCTTTTAGTTTAGAAATTGAGCAAATGGGTGAATATGTAGTAGAAGAGTTCAAGAAGATAAAAATATGTTTGTCTGCCTTTGAACTACTCAAAGTCCTTGCTGTAAGGCGTGCCTTCTTTAGGGTTCTTAATGGAACCCCATATTCTAGTACAACGCAAGAGATGACAACTAAGAGGGTTACCTTTGAAGAGCCTAGGAAGGAACTAGAGATATAGGATAATACTGGGAAAAAAAAAGATATCCCTATAAATCAACTTGCGAGTAAAGAAATTGAAAAGGAACCAAAGCGGGGTGATAGGAAGCTTTCTAATAGCCAACCATTCAGGTAGACCAAGGATGTGGGCAGTGATAAGAACAAAGGTAAGGTAGCTCACATGAACACGCATACAAACATTTTCCAAGGGAGACCAGAAAATCCTCCTTTCTTGACCACCATTTGGATCTTTGGTAAGAACCTGCATAACTTCCTACTTGATTCAAGAGAGTCTGCCAATGTCATGCCCTTGGCAGTATGCAAGGCTCTTGGCATCACTCCAATCATGGGAGAAATAAACCATATCCTGATGCAGATTGCTATAGACCCATAGATACAACAAGTCATTGATATTCAAGTTGTAGATATTCCCGATGCATATGGAATTATCTTGGGAAGGGAATTCACCAAGGCACTAAATGGATATACCACCACAAACCTTTCTCACATGTGGCTACCATGGAAGGGGCTGTCAAATTAAATCTGTATCAACCGTGAACCCTGTATGAAATATATGATCACAGAGTACAATAATATTAATGAGGTGTTGTTTGCTGAGATAGACCTAGGGAATTACCATCATTTTTCCTACCAAAATGAGGTTGAGCTTCAAGAAGAATGTGTGGACGAAGTGTTCCTGGTGTTGTATAGTCCTTCGACTGATTTTACACGAATTCACCCAGACACATACATATTTATAGAGGTCGATGATGAACTTGATAAGGATGACAATTGGGGACTACTCAGTGGTTTCCAGGAGTTCATGGAAAAATGCGTAAGAGATCAGCTCAATCTAGGGGCCTGAATGAATTTTCAAGATCTCTTATTGCCAAATTGGTGCAGGATTCACAATGCTGCCCACTCTAAGTTTGATTGCTGCTTGTGTCAAACGGTAGTTGAGCATGTAAAAAAATCAGCTACTCCTTAGATAGAAATGCTAAAGGAGGCACCAGCGGAACCACCTGTTGATCACTACATCAAGCCAAAAAATTCCCCTAAGATCACAGAGTCAGTCACCTGGCTGAAAGGGACCAAGAACTCTATTGGACCCGAAGATAAAAAACCTTCCACATGTTGGACACTCTGATTTGATGGATCTAAGTCCAAGGAAGGAGCTGGAGCTTGATTCGAACTCATTAGTTCAATGGGTGAGACCTTTCTAGCTACCCACAGATTGCAGTTCTATTGCACCAATAACGTAGCAGAATATGAGGCCCTCATCTTTGGCCTTCTCATAGCCTTGAAGAAAAATGTAAAAGTGCTGCAAGTTTTTAGGGATTCTGAGCTCGTAGTTAAATGGGTTAGGAATTTGTATTCATGTCATGATAGAAGACTTACAAACTATAGGCATAGGGTTTGGGATCTCTTGGAAGGAATAGATGCATTCAATATACAATTGATCTGACATGCTTAGAATTGTACAGCTGATGCCTTGGCTCGAGCAGCCAACACTTTACAACCCCTCTCTCTGTCTGGGCTCAATAAATTCACAGTTGAGCTAACATCCATGCCATCGGTCCCAGATAATGTTACCCACATGCAAGTCTTCAATGATGACAAACATATCCTTCAATTCATCACAAGTTCTGATGTTTTTGCAGCTCAAATAATTGATGAAGCTGATCCACAAGAAGCCAAACTGGACATAGAGGGGGTTATTAACCTCAAAACCAACATGATCCCCAGGGGAATGGTTCAGTTGGAACACATTTTTGACTTAGACCAAATCAGAGACCAGAATTAGCAAATGAAAAAGGAGGGCATAACCAACCAGTGCAATGCCCACAACCTTGGGACAACTGAGGAGATCAAGAATGTTTTTATTAACAAGGTGTGCATGCCAAAGGAAAAGAAGGAAATTATGGATGCATTGCGGAAGTACCATGATGTGGTGGCATGGAGCTATGAAGATTTTGAAAACATATGACACTTCTGTCATTACACACACCATCCCTCTTAAGACAGAAGTGAGGCCATTCCACCAGCGGCAGCGCCCTATCAATGCCTTGTTGGAACCTATTGTTTACAAAGAGGTGCAGAAGATGCTCTTAGCAAGAATTATTTTTCTGGTTAGGCATTTCACGTGGGTGGCCAACATGGTCCCAATTAGAAAAAAGAATGGGCAGATTAGATTGTGTGTAGATTTCTGCAATTTGAACCACGCCTCAGAGAAAGACAACTATCCAGTACCTTCATTGGATGAGGTGTTGTAGATCGTCAATAGCTCCCAGATGATGTCATTTCAAGATGGGTACTCCAGGTATAACCAGGTGATGGTATAGTATGAAGATCATCATAAAACGGTGTTCACCACTAAGTGGGGAATGTTCACGTATAGGAGGATGTCTTTTGAGCTCATCAATGTCGGTGCGACCTTCCAATGCGCCATAGATATCACCTTCAAGGACCTAATTGGTAGGTGCATAATCATCTACATAGATGACTTGACCATATTTTCTAAAAGGTGGGGCAATCATGTCTCTGATTTATGCAAGGTATTCCAGAGGTGCAGGGAGTTCGGGGTTTCCCTTAACCCCAAGAAGTGCATTTTCGGTGTGACTGAAGGTAGGTTGCTCGGGCACATCATTTCAGAATAGGGCATCTCCATAGATCCTAAACATATCGATTCCTTACTCAAAATCCCACCACCAGGTAGCAAGAAAGAATTAAAATCTTTATTTGGAAAGATCAACTTCGTCAGAAAATTCATCACATGATTCATAGAGATTGTTAAACCTCTCAATGCTATGTTGAAACAAGACGCCAAAGTTGAATAGACACTGGATGCCAAACAAGCTTTTGAGGAAATCAAACAGACAATTGTCGAGGCGTCTGTATTAGTCAGCCTGAATTATCTAAAGCCTTTCTACATCTACTTGTTTGCTTCAGAGCATTCCTATGCTAGCATGTTGACCTAGAAGGACGATGAAGGAAATGAGCACCCGATCACCTTTATGAGTGCTCCCCTCAAGGATGCTAAATTGAGATATCACAACATTGAAAAGTAGGCATATGCTCTCGTCAGAGGGGTGAAAAAATTTACACACTACATCCTATGCAATAAGGTGTTTTCCATTGTCCTCAACCTAGCAGTAAAAACACTGCTCATGCAAAATGAATTGGGTGAATGAAGAGCTAAATGGGTCACCCTGCTCCAAGAATATGACATGGAGATCCCACCGATGAAGCCGGTGAGAGGACAAGCATTTACCGGCACAATTGTTGAAACAACAATAGAAGCTGGACTCAAACTCACTGTGCAACAGTACCAGCTTGAAAATGTCTCCCTTGGAGAGTGGTACGAGAATGTTGTCTATGATTTGCTGAACCATAAGTATCTACCGCACCTGCAAGGAGTCCAAAATCAGGCCCTTAGATTGAAAAGCAATGGCTACATGCTGTAAGGTTCCATTCTCTACAAGAAGAATCATGAAGGCATTTATTTAAGATGCCTTAGCAAGGAAGAAGTAGATTGAGTCTTAAGAGAGTTCCATGAAAAATTTGGCATGGGCCATGGTTCTGGTTCTTCCACAGCACATCAGATATTGAGAGCAGGGTATTATTGGCTGACTATCTTCAAAGATGCCAATTTCCATGTTCGCTCATGTCACACATGCCAGACCATTGCCACCAAGGAAAAGAATGTTGCTATCCCACTACAACCTGTACTGGAGGTAAGGTTGTTTACCTAATGGGGTCTCGACTTCATCGGTCCAGTAAGCCCTCCATCATTTGCAGGACACACGTACATTCCTACTGCTACTGATTACTATACTAGATGGATAGAAGCGATCATATGTAAGCAATGCACAATGGACCTGCGTTCACCTCATTAAAATTTGCTAGTTGGGCATTTGACTATGGAATTTCTTTTAATTTCTCATCCAATTACTACCCCCAAGGCAATGGCCTTGCCAAGTCTACAAATAAGAACCTGATTACCATGATCAAGAAACTGCTAGATAGGAATCCCTAGGACTAGCATACACAACTCCGTTTTTCCCTTTGGGCAGATTGCACTCACCATAAGGTTGCCCTTGGCGATTCCCCATTCCACTTATTTTATGGTATGGAACCTATATTTCCTATCCATCTGAAGATTCCTACTTTTCAGTTCATTAATGATTTTTATGAAAGAGGAGATCATAGGGAAGCTCGGTTAGCTGAGCTCTTGCATTTAGAGGAAGTCTGAGACTGTGCAATAGAAATTTTTTCCAAACATCAGGGCATAGTTAAGAGATGGTTTGACCACTGAGCCAAAATTAAAGCCTTTAGGATTACAGATTTGGTCCTGTGTTGGGACAAGGCCCATGAAAAGAAAGGGGGACAAAACAAATTTGACAAGCTCCATCTTGGCACCTTTCAAATAGCTAAGATTTTGGGAGACAATGCCTTCCGCTTAAAGACATTAATTGGTGAGAACATCCCATTGCCAGTCAATGGGCAGCACCTGAACTACTACTTCCAGGCTTGAGCTCGTTCGAGCTCTTCATTGTAAATATTTGTATATAGGTTGGGGTAGATTACTTTCCTAGTGTGCTTGCATCTTTTGTTTTGCCTTGCTCTTTTGTTTCCTCCTAGCAGTTTTGTTTTGGAAAGTCATTTCCCGCCCCTTAGCGGTGGTCGTACTTACTCGACAAGTGGTTTACTTTGTTGTCTGTCCTTTGTGTTCTTCAGCTAAACATTCACTCTCAACCATTGGTCTTTGAAAGCTATCCATGAATGATTTCCTTGTTTGAACTCTGTTTAGAACTTGAACCTCGATTGGATCTTCTTACACACATATCAGATATTGAACAAAACATATAATAATCATTTCTAAAGGACAATGTGATGGTTGTTATGACACCCTAGTGAGTGAAAAATCTCAAGTCTACTCCAGTGACCACTGCAGTCTCAAACCCATCGTAGGCTTCAGTGCTTACCCGATCGAACTGAATGATAAAAGAGAAATGAACATTGAAGGAAATATGAAAGCAAAAGAGCAAAGGAATTCTAAAAAATAAGCGACTATATGGGTGTCCGGGTAACTCTACCGGGGCTATGGATGCCCAGTCGGTAGTAGAGCGGTATCCTTGAGATTGCAGCAACAACTCCGTCGGGGCTATGGATGCTTCACTCACAGCGGAGCATGTCCAAGTTACTTTTGGTGTTAGACGATTTATGTAGCTCGCTTTGTTGAATTGGTAACCCTGGTCACTATCTTGAGGAAAGGAATGAACTCACTATACACACTTCTGAGATGTCTTGTAAACTAACCCAATTAAGGATCTCATTCTCCCAGATCCATCTTTGGAAGCCACTCTTGGTCTGTGAAAATGAAGATTCTGGGTCTTGAATGAATATTTATCCTTAGCATGCTCGGGAGCATTCCCCAGTGGAGTAGCCACTTGTTGTGGCCTTAGTACACATGCCTTGTTCGGAAAGGGGATCCTCTTCACTTTCGCCTTGTCCTGTCATTTTTGTCACTGCCTCATTTTATGTGCCTCCTTTTTTT
This sequence comes from Sequoia sempervirens, assembly GCA_007258455.2. Lineage (NCBI taxonomy): Eukaryota > Viridiplantae > Streptophyta > Pinopsida > Cupressales > Cupressaceae > Sequoia > Sequoia sempervirens. The sequence continues at coordinate 37,496,923 of VDFB02252616.1, read as the reverse complement.
GGTGTCCCGGATGGTCAATGTTGCTTTAAAGTCCCACCATAAGTTGACGGTGCCTTCCATTTTTAATTTTGTCATGTTCTGGTGCCTCGCAGAGTGCCTTTAGTAGTTTGACCTTACCAACGGCCCCGGGCCTTGCCGGCCCTGAGTGTTTGGGCTTCCCTTACCAGGTTTGCCCATGGCACCTGTCGTTCCCAACGACATTTGCTTTGCATCCTCTCGGACCCCAGGGTATGAACCCCCATTTGCCATCTATTAGAAATCAGCAAAATTCTGATAGATGTTTAGCCAGTTGGACCCCGAACCTTAGATTTCCTCTCCTAGGGTTCTGTCAGTGCTTCGTTGTCTTACATAGTGAACCCCTAGCAATGTCCCACCTTCCGGGTCTTGCCATTGTATTTATCATCTAGGGAGTTTGCGAGAAATCCTGACTGCCATTGAGTGTTCTGGGCCTAATCTTCTAGAGTTCTGAGTCTGGAATTCCATGATGGTTCCGCTGTCTCTGATGGTGGGTCTTTTGCAAAACCCCGCCCTTTGGGCCCTGACTCTCTCTTCGCCCCCACCATTCTAACCAAGTGGAAAACTTCAAGCGGCGGCTGTCCTATGCCCCCTGGCTATCGAACCCAAGGTCTCTCACCATCGTTGCTAATTTTTGAATTCACCAACTTTTTATCTTACCGTATCTGCATTTATTAGGATCATTAATTACGATTAGGGGTATAAAAGACCCATTCTAGCCCATCATTGTCACTTGACATAGTTGCAGAGTGATCAAAGAACTTGCTAGAGGAGCCCATAATCTTCGGCACCTTCATGTTCATCTCCCTTAACATCACTTCATTGATCGTAGGTGGATCCCATATCTCCCCGCATCGCTTGTTCGAGGTAGGTTTTCCGTTCGCCCCTCCCAAGCATTATTTTCATGATTTCTAAGGGTTAAAATGAATAATGAACATCAAAACCATGAATGAACGATAAACCATAGCGTGGTGGATAAAACCCATATTTTGAAAACTTAGAAAACCTTCGAGGGTGCCCTCATCATCGATTCGGAGCTTTGCCTCGCCACAACTATTCTTCCCATAGGGAAATCATCTCCTTCGGCCCTGGGGCCTGTCTTCACTATCCAAATTCAAATGATAAACCTTCCTTCCGACAACGATTTCCCTCTTCGGGCCCGATTTGTCAGAATTCCTTGTTCGAAAGTCAGAGGGAATGTCGTCGTGTCAAAATGACAAACTAACCTCAACCTCCTATCTGACAGGGCCTACCCTTCTCCTCGCCGCAGGAATTTCAAAATCGAACAAGCGCCCTTTGCGTCTCTCGGGCCCCAGACCCCGGAGTTTCACTTCCGGGGTTCGCGAGTGCTTTGTTGTCCTTCACGGCTAGCCTCTAACGATGTCCTGCCTTCTAGGCCCTGACCTCCTGTTCATCGTTGGAATGTCACATGAATGCAAAACACCCTCATCCATGCCAGGCTCCATTGTGCGGGACTCCTATCCTTGCTAGCCATTGCAAACAAAATGTCGTCTACCCCTCCGAGCTCTAGGCTCCGCCCTTCCATCCACTACATGACTAAAACGAAATAACGACTTCATCTCCGCACAGACCTAAGCCTCTGCCCTTCTGTCCAACGTTTTCCATCCTAAACGTCGGGTGTGCCATGCCCCCCTAGCCTTTTGTACCCGATAATGTAAAAGTGTTGGGCTACCCCCTTTAGACTTTCATCCAGCGTTAGCTGTCCCAAAGGGCGAAAGAAGAACACCTTCCTGGTACCTCAGGCCTAAATGCTTAGAAGTTAAGTTGTAAACTACTGACCACCCTTTGACTCACCAGACCTCTGACCCTAGATTTCCATGTCTAGAATTCTGTTTTTAGTCTGTCGTTCCAAACTACCATCTCCAGACGACTTTTTGGCTGAATTCTCCTAAACTGATCTAAATGAGCTCAAATTTGGAATCTAACTTCGACCCACGTGCTCAATTTTGGTCCTCTTCATTGCAAACCTCTCAAATTACTAAAATGTAATCAAAGAGAATCTCCAGGGGCCCTCTGCCCTATTTTCCCTTCCAAACAACATTTATGTCGAGGAAGTCCGACCCTTCGAGCCTGAACTGTCTAAATTCCCTTAATCAAAAGATCAATAACATTGGGGGATAAAAGGTCATGTTATGATTAATTGATTATTTAAAATAGATTTCATCTTTAGGATTTCAACTAACATGAATACTTTTATAATCCATTGCACTGACTATGTCTTTGCTTACAGAATATATGGAATCGTGTGCAGGACTTTCAGGGGCATCCACCGAGAGGGACAAAGGCAAGAAGTCAAGAAAAACCCCCCGAGGGAAAGAGGACAAGGACCAAATGAAATACAAATTCTAGGGTGAGCCTCTACACTCAAAATTCACCATAGATTGGAAGGAAATCATTGACACCAACATAGGCCAAGTTGATATTGATGAATTCATGCAAAAGGTCAGGGTCAATCTGACAAAAAATAATGCAAGATTGAGAAGACAGAGTGGAATAGCCAGGGCTGCTAGATTCCCTCCATCCCTCGTGGCCCCTGAGTTAGTCATGCCTTGTCAGGAAGCATATCAACCAGACACACGGACAATCATTGATAAAGAGGGAAACATTCTCCCCAACATGTCGCCTGAGGGAATTACAAAGACTTTCCATATCCCCACTTTTAAGGAGATGAAGTCTCCACTATGGAAGAATGCTAGGAATCATGGGATGATAATCCAGCGGGCTGTAAGAGGTCACTCAATCAACATTGGCTCAAAGAAAAATGAGGCAACGCTGCGAAGGATCCTTAAGAACTCTTCCGCAATGATTTCCATCAAGATTACCATGACTTGGTCACGATGGTAAGAAGAGTTATGGGTCTTCCTACGACAGTCTTCTTCCAAGAATGGATGGTGTACTTCATTGAGTAGATTCTACGTGGAAACGAGGATGTCACCACAAAGACTTTTTCTTACTGGGGAGGAATCATAAGCAACTAATTCCATGAGTAGTTTGTCAATGTAAAGAAGATCTCCAAGTTCTATATGACTTCCTATCTCATCTATTCCTTGGAAGATCAGAGGCAGTACAACAATTTGTTTGTGGCACCCGATATGGAGTAGGGGTGAAGACTCAAGGCCTATGATAGATATCCACAGCTCCAATACCAGAACTTCAAAAGGGATTACTGTAGAGTAAATGACATGTTCATTGGCCATATTATCAGAATGATTGCCAGTGACTTTGAGAGGAGGGTCTCCCATAGTGCCAGGGCATTTTGAAATAGTATGCCTTTCTTTTCATACAATATCTGAAGTTCACGTACATCCATGCCCAGAGCTTTACTGAAAGGCCAAATAGATTGCCTCGATACCCCAATGACCGAATCATCCTTCTGGAGCTTTCTTGGCAACTCCAACACCCATAGACAATCTTCAGTAGTAAACACATAGCAGAGATTTCTTATCCCATGACCCTTGGCCAGGGCATGTACCGACTACAAACTTCCCAGTGTGTTGGTAACTCTGAGAAAGAGTTAAAGGATTACCACTTCTACCTACACACTACTCGCTCCTGGATGGACCCATATGGTTATGTCAGAAGGGCACTAGGGCCAGGGTATGGCCATCTTCACCACATTGACAATTTTTGGGTTGACTACTAGGATGATAAAGAGGTACGTGCAAGGCACTATCTGAGAATGAATATGCAGTTTGTGAGGAAGGTGCAACCATTCCCCATACCAAAAGAAGTCGAAGAAGACGAGGCCACCATAATGCACCCCAGGTACCCTATATTTTACAATCTGCTAATACCAACAATAGACTGGGATGAACAGGAGGTCGATGACCTTGATACCATAACCCGGCCAATCTTGGTTCATACTAAGGAATGGATCGATGGGCAGGTAGCTCAATTAAAGAAGCAAGGAATAATTTTGACTTATGAAGGGCTCAAAAGTGAGCCAAGTGCTACAGAGGATATTGTTGCCACCACTTCAACTGGCAGGACCTCCAAGTCTCTTCCAATAACCAGATCCAAGAAGAGAAAAGGGACAGAAACAGAATAGTCTCCAGACCCCAAGGTCTATGCAAGGAAAGAAACGGGAGGCTCACCTCCCAAAAAGCTTAAGCTGGCAAGGAGCACTATGGAACAACCCTCAACCCAAGAGGAGGAAGTAAAGGGTACAGATCAATTGGAACCTCTCTTGGCTCTCCCCGCCCCTCCTATTGCACCACCTACCTCCCTGGCTATGATTGCTGCATCCCTGCCGGCAGTGGACATTTCTATCCATCTTGCTCCTTCACCTCTCGCCGAGTCTATAATAATTATTGACTCCTCTTCTGCCATGACTTCTCCCCCTTTCTCCACTACCATGTAACTAATCACATCGCTCCCTCTGCCAATAATAACAACACCTATTGCCACTGCCACCATGCCTTAGGCTCTCTCAAGACATATGCAGAATCTTCCCCCCGAACTCTCCCAGATCCTAATGGATCTGACTCTTCAAGAAGCCCTTGCACAAGTCCTCGCTACTGCTTAGCCCTCACAACTATCGACAGGGCCACCGGCTATGGAGGCCACCATGCTAATCTTGAGGAGTGGGAGGAACGAGAGTGGGAAGCCTTGAAGCCTATTGAGGAGGAAGTCGATGAATACTATGAGCGCCCAGAGCACAAACACTGAACCATTGGCAGGGTGGCTTATGAGGAGGAGGGGACAGGCTCTTCTAAGAATGGGGATGAGGAAGATAGCTCTGGTGCTAAGGTAATCATGCAAACCTTTGATGATGACCTTGAGGAGGAGATGGTACAACAGCTAAAAGAAACCAAGGCAGAGGCAGAAAGGTCACCCCGTGATGAAGAAGGGCAGCCACTAGAAAAATAGCAGCAAGAGGATTTAACTGAGGGTGGAACCAGAGTTTTCAAGACCCTCGAGGCTGAGCATGATGAGGAAAAGAAAGAAGAAGAGACAGCACAAAAAGAGGGTCTTGTGTAGCAACTATCTGCCGGGCCTCCTATCAAATGCCTCGTGTTCATCCTAGACTCTGGTGAGGAAGAGGGAGATGCTGCCAAGGAGAAAGAAAAGTTTCCAAAAGAAAAAGGAACGAAAACCATGGCCTTGACCGAGAGGGGTAAGGGTGGTCACGTTTCACCCAAGGGAAAATTAGTTGTGCCTGATTGGTTAGAGAGGCAGTTTGAAAGAAAAACCCCTATGCTAAAGGACCCAAGGGCGAGGTTAGAGGCCATCTTGGCTCAAGCCCAAATCATGACAAAGAAGGAGAAGAAGCACAAAGTCTGATCTAGGGTAACGATGGATGCTTCTGGGTCTCAAGCAGCGCAAATAGCAATTCCTATGATAAGCCAGGCTAGGGTGAGTTACAACATCTCCACCATTGACTTGGGGACCACCACCAGAGAGCAAAAAGTCAGGCACCTTGAGGAGTCAGTGGCTAAGGTGGTGCATTTGATAAAGTAGGATAAGATCTCGAAGGATGAGCTCAAGGCATAGGTCGCGGCCTTAATGGATTACATACAACAATGGTCTTTAGTGGATGACCTACCTACCACATCCATAGCCACACCTTAGCTACTATCCAAAGAGTAGATCGATAAGATGGAAAGGAGAAAGAACTTGGAGAAGACCACAGAGGACTAGTTCTGATGAGTCTTATACGTTGGAAACATGAGAATTTGCTAGGTTGTGTGAACATCCAACAAGTTCTTAGAATTGTTATAGTCTTTGGAGGGCACAAGGAAGCTCTAAAATGACTTCCCTGTGACCTATGACTCCACCTTTCTGAGGATCAAGGATATCCTTCAGTTGCCATAAGCCATGTGGGAATAGGAGCTTGCATTTAAGAAAGATGATCACTAGTTGATGGATGTGTGGTGGCGAGACTTTGACAACCAGAGGGAGAGGCTGGAACAAATCATGAGCAAGGTGGATCCAAATATCGAATGGATCAAGGAGATCAGGGCAGAGTGTGCCCAGTATCTTAAGATATTGATGGAGTATGACATGCCCACAGTGCAAATGGATTCGGAGAAGATCAAGCCCCACTTCCAAAAGAAGATGGAGGACGGGATGTCTAGTTAAATCACAGTGGAGTTCATGAGTTTCGACACCTATGCCTTCAATCAATTAGAGCTATTTAAGGACCAAGGCTCAAAATATGATGAAGATTGGAAAAGGCTAGAAGATCACACAAAAGAATGGAGCTACTAGGTGCTGCGATATGAAATCATGGAAATAGACAAGCTCCAAGCGGTCATCCTCAAGTTCATAGAATACATAGCTTCTAAAAGGAAGGAGGACAGCCCCATAAAGGATGAACTCCTTGAAGAGTAACTACAATGAAACAACAATTGGCTAAAGGACAAAAGTGCTACAGTGCCATCAGTAGAGGACAAAATAGGGAAAAGACAAAATTTAATTTTAAATTGTGATATATTGGGAGGTAGGTGAAACCCTTTTTTGTAATGAATCTTGGCCACACAATAAGAATTGATCTTGGCCATTCATTTGACTTTTGGAACACTATAAATAGGGCTCTCCTCTCATTTGCAAAGGGGGTTGAGTTGTAAAGAAATGCTGAAGAAATTTATAAAGAAAATACATTGACTTGGTGCATTTTTTGAGTTTCTCACATGTTGGTTGATTCAATCTCCATTGTTAGATGTCTGACTTTGTTGATGTTCTAGTTAGTTGTTTCTTGCTTCGATAGATTTTAGGAATGTTGTCTTGTGATCATGAAAAATTATGTTGTGTTGATAACTTCTCAGGCCATACTTTTTGCTATTTGCTGATGGTAGATAGCTATGTAAAGTTAGCCTGGGCTTGAATTCAAAGCTGCTCCAAAACATTTTATCTTTGATTCATGCATGTACATGGTGAATGAAGGACAAAGCATTTACAGACCTTAAAAGATAGCACAAGTTCCATGATGTCGTGAGATATATGGTTAAGTGGGATATTGTTTCAAGAAGTCATCCATTGTAGGAACTCCATCATCATTGTTCACAACTAGTTGCTGATTTAGGAACTTTCCCTCTTCCTGGCCTCCTTTTCTTTTTTTTAATGACTGACTTATGCTAATGTTGATTGCACATTGTAAAGCCAAATCCAATGACAAAATGGAGTCCAAGACTACTGTTTGAACCTATGGCCAATGTATAACAACTCTCCCATCCTAAGAACTCCATTTCAAGATCCAACCTCCCATGCTTCATAATTCCTACGTAAGATCTCCTTGTGATTATAGTAAATCACATCAAACAACTGAGATATTCCAAGCACTGTCAAGACCTGACATTAGAGACCTTGGGATAGTGTTCTGCAATCTAATTATGAAGGATTGTCTTTTAAGAGAGGTAGTGCACCTACACACTGCCTATGGTGAGAAGTGCATAAAAACACCATCAATAGGTATGTGATTGGAAAGATGCTCTTGAAAATCTGATGTACAAAGAGGAGCTTTTTATGAAAGAATCATCAAACTGGAGAAAATTGAATGCTTGGTAGTCCCCATTTTGAAATTTTCTTAGAAAAGAATGTTGTTGCAAATCATGAAAATAAGTAACTTGAAGTGAAACTAAAATTTGAAATTGTGAATTGGAGTTGATTGAAGTCAAGTAAAAGCTAAAAATGGAAGTTATCTTAGTGAAGAATTGCATGCATATGGATGTTACAGCTTTTGGTGGATCATGTGGGCTTAAATTATGTAAGTAGTTGAGTTATATATTGTCAAATAAATCTCATTTGAAGGGGTTAGAATTTTAGGAAAAGAGAGTTATACATTTTGCAGATTAGTTGATTAGAGTTTTCCAGTAAAGTAGATGATATATTTTTCTTGCATTTTTAGCGTAGCTGGGTGGATCTTAAGACACTGGTTTCCATACACTAGTGAATTTTCTAGAATTGTAAATGTTGTTTTATCTCTCATCGCAATAGAAACAACTAGATTTAAACTTGCTTCATGTTTTACTCTGGAATGATATTTGTTTGTTAATCATTTGATTTGAAGTTCTTCAAGTAATGAATGATTTTTATCTTTCCTTTTGTTCAAATTGTGATTTGGAATCTATTGTCAAAGTTTGAACTCTGAATGAATGTTCAACTTTGTGTTGATTACAGCTTGACTTATTCTATAGTTAGTTTAGGAATTCCTTGAAGAGTAGCAGGTTTGGTTAACTAAATGAATGAACATTATTTTCTCTCTTGCATCCCTAATCTATCTTTTTCCTTTCTTTTACCCCCTCAATTTAAATAGGTTTAGATAGGAGTTTGATCTTGCAACAACCAATAAGCTCAATAAACAGTAGGCCCCTTAAACATTATAGCCTCATTGACCACTTAGTAAAACAACAATGTTGTTATCCAACATCTAAGACCTTGGAAGGTGATCAATTTAACGATCTTTTTTCTTTTTCAGGAGAGGTAAGGTGACTGCATCTTTCTTGCATGTTGTGTTAATTTTCCATCAACAGAACTGGCACTAAAAGGAGGGCACCTTGAGAATTTTTGGTTGTGTTCATGTTAGTGTGGGTTGGATCTTGGAAAACCTAGCCCTAATGGGCATCCCTTTGTGTATTCCTGGGATTCTTAACAAAATTCCTTATCACATGCATAATAGGCTTCCATTATTTTTTAGTAATAGTAGAAAAATTGCTAAAGATCATGTTAATATTTTCAAGGATTTTATGGGTCTACACCAAATTTGTCAAGAAGATATAGCCTGTCAACTCTTCATCAAAACACTTCAAGGTACAACATGGAAATGGTATGTTAATCTTCCACCAAATTCTATTTTTTCATGGATGGAGTTAGAGATTTTATTCATAGATCAGTTTGATTCTTATGCATGTGCAGAAGACCCATTGTTTGAATTTGCAACTACAAAATGGACATCACTGGAATTAATTTACCAATTCAATCACAGGTTTTTGTTGATGTATCAACAAGTTCAAGCTTTAAAAATTGTTATTAATGATTATATGCTAAAAAAATATTATTATTAGGGTTTGAATCCTTTGTTTGCAGTAAAATTTAGACGTTGTGGGGAGGTTACTTCCCTACATGGTGCGTTGAACAAAGCTCTCTTATTGGCATAGGCTGGACATGACATGAGAAATTCAAGTAGCCAAAATCAAGATTGTAATACCCATGTACTTGCAAGCTGTCGTCTATTAATGCCTTATGCTAGTTTACCCACCATCCCTACCCAGATGCAATCATTCTCACTAAGTAGCTATAACCTTCCTAATCTTCCAAACACCACGTTTTCCAACACTTCATATTAAGTCAATCCCATGGAAGGTTGATGGAAGAATCTATCTTTGCAAAATCTAACCACAGAGGTAATTATTCCATTTTCCAATGATGTTGTGACTATATCATCTATTTTCAGTCATATTCCAAAGCATAATGCATTTAATAATGAAGTTGAAAATGAAACATTTGATAAGAAGTATACCATTTTGATGTTTTATTTGACAAAGAGAATGAAACCGGTCTAAATTCAGAGCATAATGGAAATATTAGGTTAAAATCTAGTTTTGTTGGAAATGTTAATATTGACGATGATATTGAAAGAGATGAGGTCTTAACACAAGATGTTTTCATGAAAAATCAGCGACTAAAGAATCTCCTTCCAACACTTTGAACATTTCTTCTGAGAAAGATGAGCAACAAGATGAGGGATGGACAAAGGAGCATGGTTCATGTTGGTTGGATATCCCACGTATGCAAAATTGAATAAGACAAAAGTTGGAAGAATTGGGAGATCTAAAGCTATCAGAACATGTTGGGTCAAATGGATGTAGGATACATCAAACAAATCAACATTCTTAGATGGATTACTATGTTTCCTTGGTAGGATGGAGTTATATTTCAAATAGTTGATCGTTGTTGAAGAAATACTTATGGAAGATCCATGGAATACTTGTCCACTCAATGAGGAAGATGAAATAGCTAGCACACATGAAAATGATTATCACTCCATCCAAAATGATGAGAGTAACTGTGAGAAGATGTTTAAGTATTCCCCACTATTTGATGACCTTGATCCTTGCGTTAAGATGGATTCAACAACTTATGAGTTTTTGTTACGTTGTGTAGATTTTTTAGATGTGGGAAATGAATTTATTGATGCATTTATAGATCCTTGCACCATTGTGCATAAGGAAGGAACACCTGTTAATGAGTTAACATGAAGAAATCATTCTATTGATTTGAGTGATGGACACTTAGAAATAGAAAGCAACATAGTTCCAGGTGAAATTGCAAGTGGATCTCATGGTGAAGGCCTGGAAACTAATGTACAAATGGAATCTTCAAAATAAGAAGTTCAAGTGGATCAAGGAATGTATGATAAGATCTAGCTAGATGAGGCAAAAGAATGTCTAGAAAAGGACCGAGAGATTGCCCCAAAAGTTGAATCACTTCAACATGATGAAGAGAACGAAATGAGGGAATATTTTCTTTGGTTTGATTCTATTTGTTCTAATGACTTGTTTGAAGAAGATCCTCATTTTTCATACATTATTGAATTTGAACTTAACAGTGGTAAACTTGGCATTGACTTAAACATTCTTGTTCATAATATGCAGAAACATGAACTGAGTAAGTGTTTTCCTAGATTTGACTTTGTACATTCAAATGAGCTTTTTGAAGAAAATCCTTGTTCATCATGTACTAGTATCTCTGAAATTAATGAGTATGAACTAGATGTGTATTTTAAGGCTCTTGTTGGTGACATGTTTGAAGAAAATGCTAAGAGCAATGCTTCATTTTCAGAGGAAAATGGTTTGCAGACCTTGCAAGTTGACAACTTGGGTGATTTTCTGCTAAGTCCATTTGAAGAGATCGAAGGGATTTGGGACTCCGCATCTGACTAGAATACAAAAATTTTGTTACATCCATATTCAAGCTGTAAAAAAAATCTCATTTTAGGTGATCCATGTAGGATTCTTCCTTTTCGTTCACACTCTAAGGTAAGTTGTTTTGATCTCTTGCTATATGAAATGATTGCCAAGTTAGGTAAGGAAGATGTTGAAAAAATTGATTTAAAGGTTGAGGAAGATTACCCAATTGGTAAAGTCTATTCTATTGAGAATGAGGTTGAGGTTGATAATCCTGGTAAAATCAAGCATATTGGTTTGTTGTTTAAAACTATTAATTATAAGGATATGCATGAAAGTTTTGAACCAAGTTTGGATGTCTTGAATGCTAAGGACACACCACTAACAGATGTCTTTTATGTTGACATGCATCTACTAGAGTATAATGGAGTGGTATTCCATGAGTTGAGACCTTGTGAGGAGGAATTTTTACAACACAAGTTTGCATCAGTAGCTGAAGATATTTTAAATCAAGTTGTGTCTTTTCATTACCCTCCATGTTTTAATGATTTTAAGTTTTTTTATGATTATGGGGATGATAAAATGTGTTTGTGGGTAAATCATGACGAGACCGAGAACCCACAACTATTAATATTTCAAAATTTATACCTTCAAAATGAATTTATTGCACATAAATTTTACATTTATGAGTATAAAGTTGAATTTGCAAGATTCAAAACCATACCTAGTAAGTTAAGGCTTCTATATATAATCAAAAATTAGTCAAGTGGATGTACAAATTTTTACTGTTTTATGTTTGTAGAGCTATGTTTTGGAGTTATTTTAGGATTAGGATTGGTTAGTGTTAGCTTCTAGATTAGTTGGTTTTCATTTTGTTTCGTTTGCTTTTAACAGTTTTGGTTTCTTCACTTTCATTCTATTATTTTTTTGTTTTTTGTGTCCTCTTGCTTTTGTTTTTTTAGGTTTGTTTGTTTTCTTTGTTTTGGTAGATTTGGTTTTTTTGTTGGCTTTGGTTCTCTTTTTTTTTTTTGGCTTTGCTAGTTCATCGTGTTTGTCTACTCCATTCTTTTTCTCCTCTCTTTTCTTGTGTATTTCTTTTCTTTCTTCTAGGGGTTCTGCTCGTGGAAAATGGAAACTGAAGTGTTGTATGCAAGTTGTGTGAAAAGGTGAATATATTGGGGATTTGTTGTTTGTATTTTAAAATACTTGATCAGTTGGTTACCTTGGAAACTTTTATTTACCTTGATCCATATCATACTAGAAAATGTTAGCATGGATTAGGACTTAGTACATTATGTAGTTTTGGGAAGTTTCTGAAAGTCTATCATACTTTGCACATCTCAAGAAATCCATTAGTTAGTTTACATTGGGTAGGGTAGCTCTATTCCAAGTGAAAAATCTAAAGGGTTACATTTCTTTCACAATGTACACTGTGCTTATCAATTCGCTAAAGCTTTACTACTAAAAGATTTGAGGGAAAACCAAAAAATATACTTTAAGAGAATAAACATATGAGAAAAGAGAAAAGAAATGAAATCTAAAAATGAACTCAATCAACAAGGGTGATTCAAGTATCTTTATCAGGGCTATAGAAGCCTGACTAACAAGAGAGCATTGTTTGGAGAGAACTAGAGGTATCTCTTTCGGGGCTATCTATGCCTATCTAACAATAGATCTATCCCCAGGATATCATTGCACATCAGAGATGTAACTTAAAACTATGTAGCTTGGGTAGAGTCTATTCCACTTTGATCATGTCAAAACTTATGGAGGGATTGAATCATTGGCACACACAAATAGATTTCAATTTCATCTTAGGCCTCTGTGATGTTTCGATTTTGATTGTGGTTATGCCTATTAGGTTGCATTGAATGAGTGTAAACTTGAGATTTGGGTATTTGGAGAGTTATGAATTTTAAATTGCTTAGAGAATTTTCCTAGCCAAGTCACCATTTGTTATTCCCTACATACACTCCCCAACTTTTTCTTGGAAAAGTCAAGGACCCCCTTTTTTTTTTTCTTTTTCTTGGTTTTGTTTCATTGTGTTTTGTGCTTTTTCATTCTTGTTTTCATCTTTTCTCGTACCTTGTTCATTCTCTTTATCTTTTTCGAATTTAGGTTTTAGACTAGAACTGACACTTTGCACTTTGCAAAGTTTCAATTTCCTTGGTCCATCCTGATTCTAATCTCTTCTTGCTTGTCATATTTGTTTTATCAGAATTGGGTTTTAGAAAGGAATCGACACTTGACACCTTTCAAAATTTCAAGTTCTGGTTCCATCTCGACTCCGATCTTTGATTATTTGTTTTCTTATTTGGTTCAGAATTGGGTATCCGACTGGGAGAGAAAACAAGAACCTTTGCAAGGTTATTTTTCCTAGTTTGATCTCGACCCCAATTTATGCATCTGATGTGTTTTTTGGCCTATCAAGTTTGGGTTTCAAAACTTGCTCACTCTTTGAAGGTTCCTATGTCGATATCATTCCTAATCCCGATCTCTGGTTTGTTTTGCTTCACTTTTCCTTTGGGTGTTGCTCGATTTTGCGTTCTTTGGGTAGTCTCGATCCTAATCCCTGTCTCTTTGTTGGTGTCTTTTCGCCCATTCCTCCTCCCATTTCATTCTTTTGGTGTCATTGTTCATTTTTAGTTTTGGTGTTGTGTGGTCATCTCAATGCCATTTTTTATTTTCTTCATTTTTATCTTCTTTTTCATCATTCTTCTTTAAAAATGCCAAATACAAAAAATCAAAAAACATGAAAATATGAAAAAAAATAAAATGAAAATAACAAAAAAAATATAAAATTCATAAAGTTAAAAGTTAGAAAATTAAAATAATAAAAAAATATTTTATTTTTAAAGGATTTTAAAATAAAACTTTTAAATAAATAAATAAGTCTATTAATATTAAAACCAAAAGATTTGAAATAATTTTTTTTTAAGACTGTAAGAATTGGGTAGCACAACCCCCTATAAACTATAGTGCATCTAGTAAACTTTTTAACATGACCGGTGATGCTAACCCGACATGTCCTCCAATACCATGGGGTGGGGGAGACTAGACCTCATGACCAACCTTTTACAATAGGAAAGATTTAGCCAACCAAGCTAGGGCCCCCACCTGGAAATAAAATAAAAATTTAAATAAATAAATCTTTTAATATTTAAAAGATTTAAAATTGCATCTTTAAGATTTAAATTCAAAAAATATTTAATAAATATTTTCTTTTTTATTTTAAAAGAAGATTTTTAAAAGCTAAAAAATAATAAATAAATCTTTTAAATTTATTAAATATTTTTTGAAATCTAAAAGATTTAAATTTAAAGATGTAAAAAAATCATACAAAATTAAAAGAAGTTTAAAAAAGAAAATACAAAAATTTAAAAATTTAGATTTTTTTTTTTGCAAAAAGAATGTCCCATCAGGTTTTGGAACCCAAAGGAAACTTGACACACAAAAATTAAAAGGGAAAGGTGTTGGGATCAACCCGATCCCCAACCCTGCTATAAAACATAAAATGTTTAGGATCTACAATTAACCCAATCCTGAAACCCAATGAATGAGCCTTTCAAAATTTGGACTTAGAAGAGGAGTGAACCCCAATGTTTCAAAGTGTCTTTGCACTGATACCAACTCAAAACTCGATCTCGTAGTGTGTAAATAAAATGCACTCACGATTGAATGATGGTCTGCACTCGATAACTTTGCTTGTGAAAGGTTTAAAGGTTGTGACCATTTTAACATAATGTAGTCTCTGAGAATACCAAATCTCATAACGTGTATAATGGAGTTTGTTGCAAAAATATTCAAAAATTCACATGCGAAGGTGAATGGGAGTTTGAAAACACAAGTTTGTGCATCCACTAAACCATCAAAGAATAACTACAACTACCCTGGAAGACATGCGCAAAGGGATATTTCAACAGGATGCCATGACTAGGATATGCACAAAGTGAATTCATAGGAAAATGTTCCAAGAAAGAAATCTTGTCTCGACCTCAAGAATATAGTGGGTCAAAAAGCTCGATATTTTTAGATATGCATGCTGCATACTATGAATGGTTTGTTTGATTGAATTCCGCAAAGATCTATCATCCCATGAATTGAAATGGTCACAAAAAATACATGAATAGATTGGCTAAAAAGGATTTTGAAACTTCATGCAAATCTGCCCTAGATGCATACATGTTAAATGTGAAAGAATAGAGGTCAAGCAATGAATTGTTTGAATAAATTCTTCAAAGAAACCTGTCTCATGGAATGCAAATGTGTCACCAATAGGAACTTTAAGAAGACATAATCAATGAGTGCAGAAATGCATAAAATGGTGCAAGTGAAATTTCCTTGGAAAACACGAATACTATATGTGGAAGCATTGACATAGCAGGAAGCTGTTTGATAGAATGCTTCAAATACATCATCCCATGCAACACAATATTGCAAGATATCTACAAACATGTATTTTGAAAGGATCTAAGGCATTGGTTCATGGTGGATATAAGAAGATTCTTGAAAAGGGATCTTTGAAGAATGTCTCCTGAGCCTTTAATAGATTAAAGGAGAGTCAACACATGGAACCAAATGATTGTAAAGGGTGTGTACAAAGTGCATTCATTGAACGAGCATTGGAAATGTTCAAGAAAATGAAGAAACATTGCATACAAAATGTCAAGCTTAGAGAAAGGTTGTGGAAGCACAAATAATAGTGAATGAACTATTTGATAGAATGCCTCAAGTACAATTTGTGAAAACACAGAGGCAAAACACGTGAATTGGTGCATAGAATGAAATGATTGTTGAATGGGGAAAAAACACATAAAAGGTTTGTTGAACAGTTTTGAAGAAATTTAAAGAAAATGAAATTCACATGAATGGAGGTAAATTCTCCTCTTCCCGACAGCCAAAGGGAATGTTAAGAGAACAAACAAGGAAAACGAGATGTTTGATGCAATGCCTCAAAAGGGATGCCATCTTATAGAGTGCAAGGCCTACATTTTATGCACAAAATGAAATGAGGAAGCCACACGAATGTTCAATAGAGGGGTTGTTGGAAAAATGAATAAGAACATCTCATTTTGTTGTTTTGTGTTGTCATTGATGTCACTATGGGGTAAAAGCACAAAGTTGTGTCACACTTTTAGCCAACTTATTAGCACAATTGAATTTAAGTATTTTAACTAAAATTTAGTTTTGTTAAAACATATGTTCTAGTAAGATTCATTCTAGCTAATCTAGATACTACAACAACTTTTTCAACTAAAATTGTTGGCTAAAAATATATGGAGCACCACTTTGATTCCAATTTACCAAAAAAAAAAAAAATATTTGAAAAACTTGAAGTTTCAATAACTCCTACTCAACTAAATAACATTTTTAAAAAAATATAAAAATACCCTTTTGTAGATTCATAATTGTAGTTTTTAAAAATATATTTATTCTAATATTTTAATTACTATATCTATATATATACATATATATTTACTAAAAGTAGGTTATCATCACAATTTATATTAGGTTGATTACCATGCCAAGGAAAAATACTAAAACTTATTAAAAAGAAAATAAAAAAATATGATGCATGAGATAAAAGAATCTATTTGAAGATGGTATAATTTTAATTTCCATTTTAGTTAAATATTTAATATATAAGTTGATGTCTGATGGAAAAAAACTATTTTTTGATTCACGCACATTTTAATATTTATTTAAAAATATATATTTATCAAAATTGGAAAAAAAAAAATCCATGCACTAAAGTTTCAAGTTATAAATACACACAAAAAAATGAGAGAAAAAGAATAAAATTTGTTATAAAAAGTTTGACGTTTTACAGAACTTCATTTTTAAACATTTTATCAACAACTAAATTATAGTGTTAATTTATTATAAACTAGTTTAAAATAATTTTTTAACTTTTTTTTAAAATATAGACATAAAATATACTAAAAAATACATATTTTACTATTTTACATCATTTCAAATTTCAAAACATATATGCCACTTTTTAGTGATTCAAGTTTAAAAGTTGGATTAGTATTAGTCATTTCCTTTATAAGGTGTGACACAACTTTGTGCTTTTACCCCATGATATATGAGTTGCAACTACAAGATCAAGTCTGAATGTGTTCTGGTAGTCCGGTGCGGTATTTGAACTGGTATTTTGGTACATCCTCTGGTATTTTGGTCCGCAATTGTTTGTTGGTGATTATTGCTATGAGTAGTTTTTGGAAGTGGTTTATGAATTTTGGGAGCACATATATTCAAGTTTTCATGTATTCAGATGATCATATGGTGTATCAACATTATTCTATTGATTGCAATTTTGCTATTTGGTCTATCCTTGGACGACCTAATGGATAAATGATGTAATGGTGAATTTTTTTGTTTTTGTGGTTATATGAGGTCTATGCCAACATGATGTAGTGTGTTGTGTAGTTGAATTAATTTCTTGAATATTTTTTTAATGCTTGCATGACTGAAAGTTGATGTTTTTGATGAATAAGAAATGTACCTAATTAGGCCTACCTAATTGATGCTTGTCAACAGATCAGGTATATATACATATTAGACAATTTTTGAAGACTAATATAGATATGTGATTGGGTTGTGAATGTGAATGTGAAGAAGCATGAATATGATGAAGTGCAGTAAGTTAATCTATTGAGCATAACCAAAACTGAATTGGTACTAGTTAGGTGTATATTGTTAGTTCACTTTATGGTTGTAAGCCATTTGTCTTTATAATTCTGTATAGGAAGTGAGCCTTTGTATTTGGACAGTGAGTCTTGATAGTGAGCCACCCCATTTTTGTAATATTCTATAACCATTTATACTATATTGTAAGCTAACACTCATTGTGGTTTTTTCCTCTTTGGGTTTTCCATGTAAAAATTCTAGTGTTCATGTGTTGGATGATTTTGTGCTCTGTTAATGATCTTGATTGTCTTTACTATTCTATGCTTTGGAATAATTGGATGGTATTTTTTTAGAAAATTCAAAAAGATATCTTGGATATTTAAAATTTGGTATTAGAGCTTGGTTCGTCCAGAGAAGCCTAATAGTTTGAGGAAGATCCTAAAGATGGAACAAATGAATGATAAATAAGAGCTTTAGACTACACTTGAAGATCTTGATAAAGCTGAAAGTGAAAATAGAGAGTTGAAAGAGAATCTTGAGAAGGCAAATGAATGTGTTTGAAAGCTAAAAGAGCAATTGAAGAAGTTCAAGGAAAGACATAGAGAAGTAACTGAGCAATTGAAGAAAGAGAACGAGGAGGTTACTGGTTTGAAGACACAAGTGGATGAAAAGAAAAGAATAGAAGAATGTCTGAATAAAATGGTGCAAAGCAAGTTTGATGAATGCACTAAGCTTGAACAAGAAATGGTGAATTTGAAAGTAAATTTAGAGAAAGAAAAGCTTTGTGAAAATAATTTCAAATCCAGCTCCGTTGAGCTTGATGAACCAATTGTAGGGTAGATGCCTTCTAAACACAAAGGTTGTCTAGGAAATGATATCGGTGAAAGTTCCAAGATTGGGAAAAATGCAGTGAACAAGTAAAAGACTCAAGATAAAGGGAAGAAAAAATGAAATTCAAGAAACCTTGCAAGGAGACCACCAGTGAGACAACCTAATGCACAAAGGTACACATATTTCAATGGTACTTTTTTTCTTGTAATAGATTTGGTCATATGTAAATTGAATGCAAAAGAAGGATGAATCAACTTTTTGGTCCTTTCTCTAGACAATGTTTTTCTTGCAATAAAATTGGACACAAAGCTAGTGAATGCAAAACCTAAATGATGAATTAGTTTAATGGAGGAAGAGTGATTCAATCCTTTAATGGATACTATTATACTTGCAACAAGTATGGGCATAAAGCTAATCGGTGTAGGACAAAAGTTAGTGGAAGTCAAACTAATCAAATAAATGTTGTCTGCTATAATTGCAACAAACCAAGACATATTTCAAGAGTCTGCTGGAATAAAAAGGGAAAGAAGACTAATCTGGTAAACCAGAATGAATGGGTAAAGAAAATTGATAAAGAAGAAATGAAGGAAGAGATGAACAAAATTTGGAGAAAGATAGAAGATCCTGAAACAATAGATGTGTCTATTCCCTCATCTAGTACAGACAATTCCTCCAGAATTAGGCCTAGAAAGGTCTTAGGGTAGCTTTAACATGAAATTACTTAAACCCACTTGATATGTTCTAAGGAATAGTGAGGCAGAGGTTATGCAAGTGGAATCAAAAGATAATATGAATTCATGATCATTTGTGGAGCGAATTAGGGTTTTTTTGAGCATAGTAGAAGAGTTTTTAGCAACATTTTGAAATTTTTCACATTTAATATGAATTAGGGCAGATCGTTGTTTTATAAAGATAATGTGTAAGGCCTTTTAATCACTTGTGCATTTGAAGAAATCAATTCTTTTTTTTAGCATTCTTGAAGTGATTTGGAGTTTGAGCCAAGCAAACCCTAAATTTGGTTCATCATGAAGAAAAAGGTGATCTGATGTTAGGGTCTAGGATTGTTGCATATGAATAAAAACTTTAACCATAATCAAACTGAAGATATTGAAACCATAATTAAAATTATGAAATAAGAAATCAATAACAAAGTTATGAACATAATATAAGAGAGATAGAAGAAAGAAGACAAAAGACAAGTTGATAACGGAGTTGTCCAATATGGCTATGTCTACGGGTCCCTCTCCAAAGAGTAGTTGATCCTTGATTATGCTTGAATAAATATTACAAGGTTTCAACTAAACAATGTCGAATATCCTAGTTTACAAGAGTTACAAAGTTCCTCTCCTTCAAGTGCAATAGAATAACACTTCTCTGAAGCACAAAATTGAACACATAAACTCTCCAAGAAAATTGTCTCCAAAAATCCACCTCTAAGTCACCACTTGCTTATTCCAAGTCCTAAATCCCCCCCTTTTATACATAATTTTCCCATATGGTGTTAAACTACCATATTTAATAAAATAATGGGCTTACAACAAATTTCCCTTATTTTTACAAATAAAACAATTATCTCAACAATTATCTCTTTAAAAAAACAAATTCTTCCATTCGGGGTCCATGTTTATTTATTTTTGTCTTTTCTCGTAGAAAGCCATTTAGAGGTTGATTAGTTTTAATATTAGTTTTAACAACTATAATAAAACCAAGTTGTCTCCCGTATATTCATGGCCCTCATAATTTTGGGCTATAAAAAACATAAGGGATTAAATTTGTTTTAGGTTTGGAGGTTAACATTAATTTTAGTTTTAAAATGATATTTCAAGCCCTTAAAAGTATCCCTTAAAATCTTTTAAAATCCTCTAAAAATATTTTAAGATCCTTAAAAATCTTTAAGAATCTTTATAAATCCCCTTAAAAATCTCGTAGTATGGGCTTTTAAAACTTAAAAGGTTTAATAATTTAAATATAAGGGAATTCAGATTTTAAATTTAAATAGTCATGTTGTCATTTTTTCCACATCATCATTCTTGCCACATCATCATAGTCAACCCTCAAATTTGACCAACCATAGCTTTCACATACAGACTAGGATTTGGTCCATTCAAAATGCATCAGAGAGATTTTGACAAGATCTTTGACATGGTGATAAAATATGGAGCATGTGGAACATTTCAATTTTTGATGACAAGTATCCACCTGGATCAGTCCTCCCCACTGGAGAGCTTTTGGACCTCTAAAATTTACTTTTATTTAGATTTTAAGTGAGGGCATCGCCTCCCCACTTGTCCTATATCACCTATCCATCTGTACACTTGGCTCAACACTATGATCAAGACAACAATAATATTGTTGAACACATACATCATTCTATCACTTCCATAAGCATCTACATGAATTGTTATAGCCATTAACCAATAAAAAATGACTAATATCAAGCTAAATAACAATGTAGATACGAAAGAGAATGAATCAACATGTCTATCTTTGACAACAGGAACATTTTTACCCAAAGGAATCTCCAATTTCCCAATCAAAAGTTGCAAACTTGGATCATCAATGCTTTCATTCACTATTTCCTCATGTTATACTATTGGTGTATCCTGCAACATCTGATTAGCTTTGATTACCTCAAGTTCATGTCTAGAACCACCTGAATTAACAAACATAAGTGACAAATCTTTACTTGCATTAATCACCCTTTTCAACTACCTTGTGTTTGCAAAAGATCTATCAGCCTTGATTTTGTGAGAATGTACAATATATTTGATACTATCTTTAAAAAAATGATAATGATTAAGTTCCTTGTAGAAAATAGCCTCTTAATCATATAAATAAGGGCTACCCAACACTAACCCACAAATATGTAGTGGAACCACATCAAACTATACCTCATCAACAAACATACTTGTGATTGTGAATCTCAAAATGCATTGTCCTATTACTTGCAATTGATTATTTTCACAAACCCAACCTAGTGGATAAGGTTTCTTATGTTGTGTAGTTTTCAATCCCAAGTTCCTTACAACATCTTTAGAAATTAAGTTAACTTGACATCCACTATCTATGAATGCATCAATTTTAGTATGCTTAGCAACAACCCTTATGTTAAATAGCTCATTTCTTTTCATATCTTTAGGGACATTATTAACTTGAGAAGTAGAAGCACAACATCAAAGGAAACATTGGAAATAGGATCCTTACCTTCCAAACTCGTTGTTATCTTAGTTTCATCTTCAGACTCTAAACCAAGATCCATAACAACATTTGTGGACTCCTTTTTACCTTTCTATTTATGAGCCCATTTCGGCTTCAATTCAAGATGCAACTATCAACAGTGATCTTCATCATGACCTTTCCTATCACAATGAGAGAATGTGAGCTTATGATCCTTCTTCTTAATGGTATTTTTCTTCTTCCCCTTTCCTGCATCTTCAGATTTACCTTCAAATTTAGATGGTCTCTTGTTAGAATTATCAATGAAAGTACCCTTACCTCTTGACTATAAGTGTGTAGCTCAAGTACAAAAACTTCATCTATATTACTAGGATTCAAAACCAAAATGGAATTTCTTAGATAAGAGTGAAGACCACCTATGTACTTAAGCAAGGTATCTTGGGTGTACAATTTAACATTCAATGCAATAGCCCTTTTTCTTGAATTCATGGGTGTACTCTTGGATAGTTTTACCTTTCCCTTCCCTAAAAATTTTCCAGTCCATCATTAACTATTGCATGTGGCCTAGGGGATAAAATTGCTTCTTAAGATCATTAACAAATTATAACAAAGTTAAATTGACTCTACCATGTGAAATTTCTACCTGAGTTCTACTCTCCCACTAGGTGAGAGTTATTTCTCCCAACCAAAGAGTAGCTAACTAGATCTTAGAAGCATCATCTAAGAGACCTTGAACTCTACAATACACTTCTACTTGTTGAACCCATACATCTAATTTCTCAACATTTAAGTCCCCACAATATTTAGGTAGATCAAATTTTACATCCAATTTAATTTTAGGCTTATGTGCAACCTCTAAAGGATTGGCAGAAGTAGAATCTGTAGAAGAAGGAGAAGATGGAGAAGAAGGAGAAGATGGAGAAGAAGGAATTTTTGGAGGCTCCTCACCACCTCTTTGTCTTTTCCCTTTGTCCTTCTAATCCACATGATTTTCTCGCTTCAACGAATCTCCTTTTTCATGCTTCTTCCTTTCTAGATTTTCTTGCCTTTACTGAAAAAGAACTTCTACCATTACCTTCATTTCAAGAAAAGCGTTTTGAAAACTCTTCTCATGAAGCTCTAAAATTTTTCTAATTTCCAATCCTACTATCTTTGGCAAAGTTATTCATTTATTGATCTTAGGATTGTATTTTACAACCATGCCTTCACCTCATTGGCTCCTGGACTAGGTTATCATTCACCTCTGCAAACACCATTCATAACAAACCTCTGATGGCACTTGATCTAATGTTAGGATCTAGGACTGTTGCATGTGAATAATAAATTTAACCATGATCAAACTAAAGATATTGAAACCATAATTAAAATGATGAAATAACAAAGCAATAACAAAGTGATGAACATAATATAAGAGAGATAGAAGTGAGAAGACAAAACACAAGTTGATAACGGTGTTCACCAATATGGATACGTCTTCGGGTCCCTCTCCAAATAGTGGTTGATCCTTGATTATGCTCCAATAAAGATTACAAGGCTTCAATTGAATAGTGTTGAATCTCCTGGTTTACAAGAGTTACAAAGTTCCTCTCGTTCAAGTGTGACAGAATAACACTTCTTTGAAGCACAAAATTTAACACATAAACTCTCCAAGAAAATTCTCTCCAAAAATCCACCTCTAAGTCACCACTTGCTTATTCCAAGTCCTAAATTCCCCCCCTTTTTATACATAATTTTCCCATATGGGGTTAAACTGCCATATTTATTAAAATAATGGGCTCACAACAAATTTCCCTTATTTTTACAAATAAAACAATAATCTCAACCATTATCCCCTTAAAAAAAAAAAATCTTCCATTTGGGTTCCATGTTTATTTATTTTCATCTTTTCTCATAGGAAAGCCATTTAGAGGTTGATTAGTTTAAATATTAGTTTTAACAACTATAATAAAAACAAACTGTCTCCCGTATATTCATGGCCCTCATAATTTCAGGCTATAAAAATCATAAGGGATTAAATTTGTTTTAAGTTTGGAGGTTAACGTTAATTTTAGTTTTAAAATGATATTTCAAGCCCTTAAAAATATCCCTTAAAATATTTTAAAATCCTCTAAAAATCTTTAAGATCCTTAAAAATCTTTAAGAATCTTTATAAATCCCCTTAAAAATCTCATAGTATGGGCTTTTAAAACTTAAAAGGTTTAATAATTTAAATATAAGGGAATTCAGATTTTAAATTTAAATAGTCATGTTGTCTTTCCACATCATCATTCTTTCCACGTCATCATTCCTACCACATCATCATGGTCAACCCTCAACTCTGACCGAGCATAACTTTCAGATACGAACTTGGATTCGGTCTATTCAAAATGCGTCGAAAAGCTCTTGACAAGATATTTGACATGGTGATGAGATATGGAGCACGTGGAACACTAATTTTTCATGACAAGTATCCACCTGGATAAAAAGGTATTCTACTTTTCTTTGCAATTATGGGTTTGTTTTCTTTAAGTTGTTTGAATTTGAAATTGGAAGAATGGCAACCCTTGTAGTTGTTAAAGTGTCAAAAAGACCTAGGCCATTGTATAAGAAGTATTCTATGAAGGTTTACGAAGATGACCCAGTGGGAACCTTCTCATCAATCCCTCATGGGGTTATGCTGACTGAGGACACACAAATGTATATTCGAGTAAAGACTGAGGAGTTAAATCAATACAAATTGATTGACATTTGGTAGAATGAGCTTACTGGAGATAGTTTCTTGGTAAAACCTAAATACTTGAATCTGGTTATGAAGAGGTTAGACAGATGGAACAACAATCCTAACTTTTGCTCTATGGTGGATGATAGATTTGTGAAACCAGTTCTAAGTAGAATACATGATAAATTCATGTGGATTGACCGACCTCATCTAATAACTAAGGAGGAAATTAAGGCTGTTATCAGCCTCTGGGATAAAGGACCAGTACCTATATTGATAGCCATGAAGAATGAAGTGGTAATGGAACTCATAGGAGCCACATATAAAAAGAAAGCCTTAACGACAAAGTCCATCTCTAATTTGGTTGTGAAGTACATTGCTATCATGATTAGTACCATAAAATATACTTCACCAACAAAGAGAACTTTGTTTCAGCCAAAGTTATTTATACTGGTTTTGATATGCTAGTCAATGGTGCAGACTATGACTTATTTGAGCTCCTTTGGAAATATCTGCTTGATAATTTAAAGTTTACAAAAGAAATGAAGTATGATTTTATGTTTGGTTCACTGATTGTATGTTTGTTGTTCTATTTCATGAAGAGACTTCCTGGAAAGAATGAGGTAGTTTTTTAGATTTCATCCAGACTAATGGCACATCAAATCCTTGATTACATATATAGTTTGGGTGATTTGATGGCTCAAGAAAATTCCCTAATAGCATTATTTTATTTGTATTTAAGAGCAACATGAATGAGAGAGAGGATTCAAAAGAAAATTGTTGAGAAATATAAAAATGACATCATATTTCATGTTTCCTCCGATGAATGTATGATTGAAGCAGTAGAACCCTGGACCATATGGATTCAACCATTGGGATATGAAATTATAGAAGATGAAGCTGAGGGTTATGTATAAATGGTGCTATAAAATATGAAGGATCCCAATGACCCCTCAATTGGTACTTATGCTGAAAAGACTATGGAAGTTCATATGGAACACATGAAGCCCAAAATAAGAAATAATGTTGAAAGGAAGCTTAGAGAAGTAGGATTCACTAATGATCAGATTGTGCAAGGAAGGGCTAAGGGAGAAGAGATGGAGGGAGAATCATCTGGCCTAAGGAGATCCGACAAGACTACTCTTGCTAAACCCTCTGCAATTACTATGGTAAAAGTTGAACCTAGTATTGTTTATAAAGGTAAAGGCCCAGTTTCCTCTAGACCTACTACTAGATTTGGGAAGAGGAAATAAATTCCTTTGGTGGCCCCTAGAAAAAGAGGAAATAAAGAAAAAGCTTCAAGGGAGAAAAATATTACCATCATAGATGATCAGAGTGAAGAGGAAGAGGACCCTGCTGCAAAATTGGTGAGGAAAAGAAGAGGAAGTTTTCTCTCTAGTGAAGGTGCTTCCAAGGAAGTTGTTGGTTCTAAGAGAGTGCATGTTGTGTCATTTTCTGATGAAGAGGAAAAGAAAAAAAATTGTGTTCATGTGCACACCACACCAGAGTAGAAGATGTCTAAGGTGTCTATTGAAGCCTCTCTGGACCAAAGAGAAGAACATAATATTCTAGTAAGTTCTAGTCCCCGTTTCAAATTTGAGGCAACTCTCAATTCTTTATTACATTTTGAGAACATGCTAAAGCATTCAATAGAATATTATGATAATATTGGAAAAGAGAATAAGAAAATTTTGCTTTTAACTTTCATTCAATATGTAATCATTTTGGAAGTTAAATGTGATGATGTAAGGAAAGATGTACCTAACAATATGTAAAAAAATCTGATGAAAAGGAGATCAAAGGTTGTTGAACTTGAAGAGAACATCAAGAACAATGCAATTGATAAATTTGGGTTTTCTCTGACCTTAGATGATATGGATACTTTGAAGAAGATTTGTGCAGATATGTTTCGAATGAAGAAAAGAGTTAATAGTTTGATGAAAAAAGATAAAGAAAAATAAAGATGAGGAAAAAAAAAAGGCAATAAAGGATATGAAAGAGAAATATGACATGCTTATGATTGATGAAGGGGTATGTGCAGGATCATGATGGGCCAAAAAGTGGCAATATGATGGGTATGTGGCTAACTACTTTCTTTTTACCCAAAATTGATGAAACGAAAAGAGTTTTTAAAGAAAATTCTCAACTTTCCAAAAATATAAATTATGCTTTACTTTGAATTTAATAAGTAATTATTATTCATTTTCTATTCAAATTACGGCTAAAGTCCTAATTGATAGATTGATTGAAAAACATCTATAGCTTTCAAACGATATCACATTTTTTGAATCCAAAACATGTGTCACATTCTATGCTTTGCATAATATAGGATTAAAAAAAAATCGAATTTCATGATTTTATAGCCAAGTTAAGGTGGTCAAACATACAAATTTTTTTTATTTTTTTCAAAGTTTTAATAAAAAATTCATAATTAATTATTTACTTGGAAAAAAATTACATAAAATAATGCATCACATCGGGACATGAGTCCTCTACTTATCTCTAAAATCTTATAAAAAATATTATCATTTTATTGTGGTTAGGGTGGTCAGACAAACACTTCTTATTTTTTCCCTAGAATTTAAGTACTACTACATTGAAATGTCAAATTTTCACCAAATAGATTTCTGTCTTTTAAACAAACCTAGTTGTTTAGAAAATACATTAAATTTTCTACAAATTATATTCTTACATATTTTTGAAATAATATATATAACTTATTTAAATTTTTACGTCAATTTTCCTAACTCTGATTTTTCTTATTTTTTTGCCACTTAAGGGCTTGTTTTTTCCATGATGATCCTGCACATACCTGAAGATGTCATTGCTGAAAATGTTGAGGAAGGTATTCCTCCTGGTATAGGTGATGCAAGTATTTTTGAAGATATTGGTGTTGAAAATGGTGTTGGTGGTGAAATTGATCCTTCAAAAATTGAGAAGCAGAATGAAGGTGAAGTTGAGCTTGAAAAGCATGATGATGCTCCTCTATAGCACACTAAAGGTGAAAAAGGAAATGACGAAGAAGGTAATTCTGAAGAGAGAAAAGGTGGGAAGAAGAAGAAGAAAAAGATAATCCATAAGAAGAACAAAATAAAAATGGAAATGAAGGAAACGATTGCAAAGATGACAAGGACAATGATAAAGATGAAGATAAAAGGGAAGCAAAGGAAAAAGAAGAAGAAGAGAAAGTGGATGAATAGAAGGAAGAAGAAATGGAAAGAAAAGAGGAAGAAAATAAAATGAGGAATTTGCTGGGAAAAATGAAGAAAATCAAAAGCAGATTATAGAATCTCTTAAGTCTCTCAGAGAATCATCCTCTGGTAATGATGTATTGAAAGGCCTACTATCTAAACAAATCAGATTCTAGCCAATAATTCCTCAAGATCTTTTACAACTTCCTATGATTGAAGGGTATGTAGATGTAGAGAAGATGTCTTTGGTCCACAAAGTGGTGTTAGGAGATGCATTGCAGGCATCCAAAAGGAAGGAGATTCTTAAAAATCATCAGAAAATAATAGAAATCATAGAGGATGCTCTTAAGGCATTGCAGGATGTCATACCTAGTGCATCTATTGATGCATCCTTCACTTCTATTGAAAATTTGAGATTTTTGTTGGATTCTTTCAAGGAGTATACCTTTGTAGGCTTTGTGAAAAGAAAAAACAAGAGGTTGAGAAGAAACTAGCAGAGAAAAGGCTACTGGCATTGCATGACAAGTGTGCTTTAGCACACTCAAATGTTGAAAAGAACTTGGAAGCTATGAAGATATGTGAGTTGGAAGCAAATGTTGTTCTTGCTTATTGCTTGAAGTGGTCTGATGCCACTTAGAACATTAAGAATGTTATGGACGAGCCATTGAGTCTCAGCTGACTACTGTCTCCAGTACTTATAGCATATCCAAAGAAAAAGATAGATCAGCCTGTAATGTCATTTATGTGCATAAAGATAAATTCTTTGTTTGACAAAAGTAGAAGGAATCTATATTATCAAAAGATTTGATCAATTAAGTGACATCATAAGAGTAGAGTACACTCTGGTTGGCAAGGCTCTAGAAAATGTAGAAAAACTTGAGAAGATAAATTTGATTCCTGATACTCTGAATAGCGCAGAAGAAACTTTGGTAGAGTTGGAATTCCTAAACAAAATGTTAATTGGTGCAAAGGTACGCTGGGAGAATGGTAAATCTGCATGGGAAGGTATTCTTAAGGAGCTTCAAGGCTTGCCACCCTCTGGTTAATGTATGTTTCTTTGTTTTCTTTGTTTCCATACTTCATTTTTTGGGACACCCTTTGTCCTTGATGTCAAAGGGACAGTGAAGAATGGTGAAATATTGATGTTAGGGGGAGAGTGTTGTAAATAAAATTTTTGGAGCTTTTTTTGCAAGCTTTGTTTTGAAATTTTGGCACATGTTGCTATCAATGACAATGGGGGAGATTGTTGGAAAAATGAAGAAGAACATCTAATTTTTCTATTTTGTGTTGTCATTGATGTCACCATGATATATAAGTTTCAACTACAAGATCAAGTCTGAATGTGTTCTAGTATTCCAGTCTGGTATTTGAACTAGTATTTTGGTTTGCAATTGTTTGTTAGTGATTATTGTTGTGATCAGTTTTTGGAATTTTTTTATGAGTGTTGGGAGCACATACATTCAATATTTCATGTATTCAGATGCTCATATGGTGTATTTGCATTATTCTATTGATCATAATTTTTCTATTTGGTCTATCCTTGGCTGATCTAACAGATAAATTATGTAATGGTGAATCAATTTTGTTTTTGTAGTTATATGAGCTCTATGCCGACATGATGTAGTGTGTTGTGTGGATGAATTACTTTTTGGAATATTTTTGGAATACTTGTGGGCAAAAGTTGGTAGTTTTGATGAATAAGAAATGAATCTAACTAGGCCAACCTAATTGATGCTTGCAGACAGATTAGGTATATATATATATTAGATAGTTTTTGAAGACTAATCTAGATATGTGATTGAGTTGTGAATGCAAATGTGAAGAACTACAAATATGAACTATTGTAAGTTAGTCTATTGAGCATAACCAGAACTGAATCGAGACTAGTTAGGTGTATATTATCAGTTCACTTTGTGGTTGTAAGCCATTTGTCTTTGTAATTTTGTAGATAGTGAGCCTTTGTATTTAGACAATGAGTCATGGTAGTGAGCCACCACATTTTTGTAATATTCTATAACTGGCTATACTATATTGTGAGCTAACACTCACCGTGGTTTTTCCCTCTTTGGGTTTTCCATGTAAAAACCCTAGTGTTCATGTGTTGGATGATTTCATGCTCTGTCAATGATCTTGATTGTATTTACTATTCTATGCTTTGGAATAATTGGATGGTATTTGTTTAGAAAATTTAGGAAGATACTGATTCACCCCCCTCTTAGTATCTTGGATATTTAATAGGGGCTTCATGGTAGTGTAATCTCATGGAGTGAAATGGGACAGTGATATGCACAAAATGGATATGTTGAATGGTTGTTTAATGTTATTTGCATCTCGAATGCCTCCTCAAATATGATGGGTACAGAGTATGGACATCCACCAAATCACAATGAAATATCATTACATAAAATGCTGCAATTGTGAAGTGTTCACCAAATTCATTCATTGAGAAGGATTTTAGCAGAGGTAAACATGCGAAATATGAAATGCATGTGAAAAGCACGTAAAAGTGTTTAAAGGAAAATATTCACAAAATTATCAATTTAAAAGATAGAGGTATGGACAAGACACCAAGATACGATTGGCTTGAAGTTAATGGAAGATTTCAATAAATTCATTGGAGGATATAATGGAAATCCACGAGATTGAGTTGCAACCACAAGTGGTACAAGATTTTAAAAGAAAAGGGAACATAAGAGATTTTTGTATCGGTGGAAGATAAGCAATCACTCACTTTTGATCTAAATATTTATGTGCATTTATAGAGTAAGGAGATTCCTTCTCGATAAATTGGGTCTATCTCTTTAATCAAGACAAAAGAGTTTGTATTGGGTGTGTAAAAGAAGGTTTAGCAGGTGAGGAAATGAAAATTATTATTCACAAATGCAAACACAAGCCAAATTATGTAAAAAGTAAACCTACCACTACTGAATTTGACTCCATTTTCTAACGAACGTTCTTCAGTCGTTCAAAAAATATTTGTCAGAAAATCGATGAATTGATGAAAACAATTTCGTCGCTATTTTTTCGTCAAAATTTCGATGACTGATTAAACGTTGAAATAATGGCATAGATTCGTCAGTCAACGACATCATAAAATGACTTAGATGTTTGTCAAAATATCGACGAAAACTTTGTGTATCCACTGACAAATTACAACCAAAATGCAATTGCAATGGCTCTTTTGAAGCATTGAAACAACACCAGAAGTTCATCACCATTTTGACTAAATGGGAAAGGAGTTATGACAAAGCCTTCATTGTAGCTAAGAAACTTCATCAGACCTTTTTTGTGATTTTTTAGTGGCCTTCATCAAAATTGCCATGAACTTGACAAGGAGTTACGACAAAGCCTTCATCGCAGCTAGGAAACTTCGTTAGACTTTTTCTGTGATTCGTTGGTGGTCGTTGTGAAAATTGCAATGAAATGGGCAAGGAGTTATGACGAAGCCTTCTTCATAGCTAAGAAACTTTGTTGGACCTTTTATGTGATTCATCAATGGACTTTGTAGAAAGTGCGACGAAATGGGCAAGGAGTTGTGATGGAGCCTTCGTCACAGCTAAGCAACTTTGTTGGACATTTTCTGTGATTCATCGGTGGCCTTCATCAAAAGTGTGACAAAATGGGAAAGGAGTTATGATGAAGCCCTTGTTGTAGCTATAGCAACCTTTTCAGACCTTTTCAATGATTTGTCAGTGGTTTTCATCAAAATTGTGATGAAAGAATGCATTTTTTTTAAAAAAAATATTCATTGAAATGTACCATTGTGGAGACTCTTGGTGATGACCACCGAATCCAAACCATCGGTGAGAGATCAATCATTAGCATAGGACAGAAAACTCACTCTGATAGTCCATGTCTTGTCGATGACTTTCGTCGGCAAGACAAATCCAATGTCACACTGATCTGACCTCTTCAAGAGTTTTGAACACTATTGGTTATCAACAAGACATTGTGAGGGTCTCATCGCTTAAACAAGTGTCTAAGAGCAAGTAAAAAAATGAAACCTATTAATTTCTTATTTTTGGGTTCTTTAAATCATAGAATAGATACCATCTTCTTGTGTATAATGTACTTATATTCAAATTTGAATTTGAGACCAATTGTCATTGCACATTCCATTTTGCTTGCATAGAGTATTCTATAAGCAATATATTGATAATTCCAAATGATTTATGGTGTTATACAACTCTACCTATCATCACAATTCTATTGTTGTCCCCGAGGGAATCCTACAAAGACAAGTTTACAATACCAAGTCAACTAATATGAAAAATACTTACTTCCATACAAATAAAATGATTATTCTCACAATGGTAATTGTCTAATTACAACAACAATTCCATGAAAGGTTATCCATGCTTCATAAGAGATGACTGATCATACATACAGACTACAAGATGCATAGAAAAAGCATTACAGTTGAGAACAACCAAGGGCTAACAAGGGAAGGAGTTAAGAAACATCTGGATTGAAGAGAAAATGTGTAGGGAAAATGCTAAGCAGTGTCAAGAGAACAGATCTTGTAGAGCATATTCTTGACCTAATCAAGCTCTTGAACAACTTAAACAAAATTAAAATACTAACACATACATGAGACATATAATGAACTTCCAATATTTGCTATCTTTTACATTAATGTAGAGCTAGGTAAAGGAGAAAAAATTATAATTGTAGCACTATTCATAGTCCAGTAAATTATGTTCATAATTTGTGTTCAATGGACCTCAATTTTATCATTATACTACCCATCTAATACCATATTTTAATCCAGGGTTCAACTATCTCAAATCTAAAGAAGTACCTTCAATTAACCATTTAAAGTATTATAAAATAAGGTAAGACTTTTACTTGAGAAAGATTGGGTACACTTATAGGATTAAAGTTCTTGCAATCATCAGGATTTATTGGCACACAGACACAACCTACAACATATGAAGTAATGGATGACTACAAGTGAGTGGAATGGTCCTTAATATGTGACTCGTTTGCAAATTGATTGGTAGAAAATAAGGTTACAAACAGATCTACATGAAAAATTACGAGGACAATCTACTATAATCATCAAAATAAATGAAAAGTGCAAAGGAAAGAGTTGAGCTACATCTCTAGAGCCGAAAAAAAACACATGCAAGAAACATAAAAAAAAGAACAAACTATTTTTTGGTTGAATACAAAATGGTTCCTTCAGCAAGTGATTCATATGCTTTCACACCTGACACATGACATTAAGAAGATTTTAGTCTTTCTCTATGAAATTAACTACTTGCAAAATAAACCCAGAAACCAATATTATATACCTTCATGTCTATTTGTAGAGTCTCGCACTGTTGACTTAAAAGCACACATTGAAGACATCAGTCTTTTATTTGATGATAGCTTCAATGAAGCTACATCACCTGATTTGATTATGACATCCTTCAGCATTGACATGGGAACACATGAGCACACTTCAAAGACATCATGGGTACCTTCATTATCATTCTTGCATGAGCATCAACTCTATTCAAGATCTTACATACATCTTCTCACATGGGAAGATATCCTGCATCTTCACTTGGTTTCATTTCTTACCCAAGGGAAGGAACATTGTGAAGTATTCTTGGAACTAAATTTGCATCCTTTGTCAACTATCCAACTTTAATGTAGTAGGACATGTATTATGAGGGGTCTGATAGAACTTCTATCATTTTCTCTCTTATGGAGGAAATCATATATTGTACTTAGTGAAAGAAGTAGTACTTCTTCATGTGTATAATTTTCATGCATCTTTTCTCTCTTTTGGAGGGTATTTTTTTCCCATAGGGTTTTCTACTTTTCTCCACTTCATGAGAGATTACTTTGTGCATAGGTACCTAACACGGTGAGTAGCTGGGACCCATTTTATCCATGCCCACCTAAGTTATGCTTAAAGGGGGGTGTTACTGTAATTAATGATTGCTTCACAAATCTTGACCTATGCCTACTTAGGCATGGCATTTATTGTGCAGGTTAAATATCTCATGACATTTATTGTGCAGGTTAAATATCTCCTGATATTTTTCCTTGTTGATATTTAGGGATATTTTGCACATGGTTGGATATTTCTCCTTTATAAGGAGACCCTTGACTATCTATCAAATGGGTTGAGTTTACACATTCTATCTCCACTATGCTTGTTCATAATCTCTGTCTTACATGGTTCTTTAATGGATGATCGTAGTTATTTTTGAAATATCTATTAATTGTTTTGAAGGAAATATTTTCCATATTTTCCAAAAAAAGAGGGGCAATTATAGAACCAATAAGAAGAAAATATCACATTAAGCCTTAGGGTTACATTTTGTAGTTTGGGTAATATTATTTTGAGGTTGTATTGGTGTGATTTTGTTCAAAATATTTGATAGAATCATTGTAACATTAAAAAATGAATGAAAATAATAGATCTAATTATTTTTTAGTATCTCTAGGAGTTCTCTATGTTTTTTCTTGATGGGTCGTTAATTAATTGGTTAGCTAGAAGGCCATAAAATATTCTAAACATTTTGTAATGTATCTTCTCAAGATCAATAAAGAAATTCAATGGATTATTAAGTAAACTCTTATAAAGTTTAATAACTTATTCTATATAGTCATTTGCATGTCTAGGACTTAGTTTATGTGTACATTTGAATAAATATAGTCTCTGGGTATATCTTCTTAAGGTTTTAATTATTAATTTTATTTTTTCATAAAATCCATAATTTGTGCCCAATCGGATATACGAACAAATATATAATATTTTCCCCATCCCATTAGTTTAACACATTTTAAATAAATTAATCATAATACACATTTTAGTTGTGTTATTTTTCCATCTTCTATGTATAAGTTCATACTAACAATAGGGGTTGTTATTTGGTAATTTTTTTCTAATTTATAAAGTTGGATAACCTTGTATATTCAAACCAACATATAGGTATGTTGTGACAATCATAATAGGGGCACTCTATGTAGTGGGTATGGTTTGTATCAAAGTTAATGTTCAGTCCTTGTAGTGTTCTATATTTCAACACCTTAGAGAATCCCACCTTGATCTTTTACATCTAAAAGTTGAGTTATTAACCACCTTAGTAATTGGCCTTTAGTTGTCCAACCTAAATATAGGATATGTCATATTATTCCCATGTTTGACATCCCTTTAACCTTAGGGATTTATGATCTACAACTCAAATAACCAACAAAATGGTATTTTTTATGTAGAAAAAAATAAATTAGTATTTAAATAGAAGACATAAGCTAATCAATAACCTTGGTGCAACTAAGAAAATAGATCTTTGGTTGATAATTTTTGAAAACCTTTCTAGTATAAAAGTTAATTTCTCCTATTTTCAGAAGTGGCGACTCTATTAGTGATATAATAAAAAATAATTAGTAAATAAGATAAGTCCAATATGATGAGAAGAAAAATATCTAAAAGTCAAGTAATACTTTAGGTGATTCTAGGTGAAGAAGAAAAATTTAGATATTTTATTTGTCCACAATTACCAAAATTTTGAATTATTATATACGTCAAGTAGAGGGGTGATGATTCAACTTAAAACATGGTTAAAACTGATAGGGGAAACCATAGACATGATTATGGCATGCTTAGAAATGGAATACATGTTGGTAGAAGAGAGATTTATTTCTCGAGAATTGCATACTAAAGGTGTATAGATAAAAATACCCCCACCTCCATGTGTAGATAAATCAAGAGGAGGTTAGCATCATAAACCACCGTGTGGAACGGTTAGTCCCATTAAAATAAAGCCCCTAGGCATCGTAATCAGTAGCGTAGCAAATGCGAAGATTTTGTTAAGGCAACCCATTTTGACTTTTACAGAAATCAACCGTAGCGGCTAAGAAACCGGCTGATCGATCGTCTTTGGTACGCTTCACAAGCGGTATTATAAAGTGTAGCAAATGTGAAGATTTTGTTAAGGCAACCCGTGTAGCAAATGTGAAGATTTTGTTAAGGCAACCCATTTTGGCTTTTACAGATCACTGAGAAACCGGCTGATCGTCTTTGGTACGCTTCATAAGCGGTGTTTCTTAAAGGCCGCCAATGTCTTTTGTGCTTTGATTAGCCTGGACAGTGGTGAGGGATTCTGATTCGGTTTCGGTTCCAGTTGCAGTTGCACCGCCATATGTTGTGGATTCAGTTGCGGATAAACAACATAACAACGTATGGTGGTGCAACTGCAACTCAAACCGCAACGGCAACCGCATCCGCTTCTAAGGATCAGAATCCACAGTCCACTCATTTGGCCCCGATCCGCACCACTGCCCAGACTAATCAAAGCACAAAAACATTACATTGGCGGCCCCCGATGATACCGCTTGTGAAGCGTACCAAAGATGATCAGCTGGTTTCTCAGCAACCTACGCTTATCTCTGTAAAAACCAAAATCGGTTGCCTCAACAAAATCCTCACATTTATCCCGAAACTTTTATCCCCCTAACTGAAAGATGTGTTAGAGCAAGTTTGAGTTTCCATTGCTGCAGTCGGCCCTCCGGACTACGGTGATTTCAAGCATAGCGTTCCTCCTTCGCCAGCGTTGATGTGGGTGGGCGCTCAGGACTTTCACTATGACAGCGTGATGGTGAGTACCACCCATTCAATGGGGACTATGGAATCTGATAATGCCTCTATCCGGGATAATGACGATATTTTTGGTCCTTAATTCATGTTTCCCTTGTTTGTTGTTCTGTCGGTTTACAACTGCTGTCTCATTCTGTTCCTGTCGATCTCTTTTGCCAAATCACACTTCTTTGTTTTGAAAATAGCTCTCTTTTCCTGGTTCGCTGCATAAAATTTGTTGCAGTTGATTACAGTTTCAAGCCTTATTTTGTTTGGCGATGAAAGACTACAACAGTTCTGTTTGACAAATTAAATGATGTTTCGGCTCCATATGTTGTACTGGGCTCAGTTGTAATGTCCCCTTATGGAGTTCTGATAATTTTTCCTTTAATCTTTGTTTCCAGAGAATGCTTAAGGATCAATAGTTTAATAAAATATACTCTATGAGCAAATTCAAGATTAATACACTAAGTTATCAGATTCTATTATCTATCAAGGATAATGAAAGATATGGGAATATAACTAATCAGAGTATATATATGATCTGTAATTATAAAGGGTGCAGATTTGACTCCAGAAAGGGAATGCTGTTTCTGAATCCTCTCAGTATTCGCATGCATATACAGATCGGTAAAGGGGTACCTATACGATATTCACCATTTTATCACTTATTAATCATCAACACTAATCTTATTTATTGAGGTTGTTTATTATATGTAATCTCCTCATTTTTTTGTCAGTATCGAGTGGCTATTATCACTACATGCTTATCTTCTAGTGTGTTAAGGACGTTGTCCCTTCTCATCTGTCTCCTGGAATTTTCCGCTATAATTAGGTTTCACCATTCACATGGCACAAGGTGGTTGATATTGTCAACTCAGCTGTAATGATTTTAAATATTATAATAATCATAATTGATTAATATTTATAATTTCGATGATGATAATGTTACTTTATGTTGTCTTTTATATTTTTTTTATATATGTTAAATATTTACTAAAATTATATTTTAATATCTATAATATAATAATTATAATTATAATAGTTATAATGGTATCAATCGGTTAATATTTTTAAATACGTTTTTTTGTTATTTTAGGGTCATGTTTCGGGGATGTGACATCAGTTCTATTTTCTTTCTTATTTGTGAAGTCCCCTTGTTACAGTTAAAGTTCTGACACAGTTTAATATTGCATAAGATTATGAAATTCAAATGGAATGAAACAACTACACCAATGAAATGTTAAATTGGTTTTTACACCCTAAACCAATTTGTTGTATTAAAGAAATAAAAAAATAAAATAAAATAATTCCTTACATCGTCTAAGAATAAGAATTAGACCTTCAGTTTCATTGTGTTGACAATGCCGCATAGTTAGAGGATGAAATAAGATAGTTATAGATCAAGAGGTAGAATTTATTTATCATCAAAGACATAGGCAAGAAGAAATTCAAAGAAAAATTATATTGAAGCAAGAAAAAATTGAATTGAAACAAGGGAAACTTGTTTTGGATACATAATTGCTAAAGCAAAAACAAACTATTCAAAATGCACAAGAAATAAATCAAAATAAAAATATTTCTCAATAATAGATAGGAAATTAAAATAATACATAAAACATTCCAAAACAACATGAATAAAATGTGCTATAGAATAAAAAAAATCCAAAGCAAAAAAACCATCAATAGAAAAATGTAAGTTAAAACACAAAACTCAACCCTATATGACATGCTCAAAAGTTCTCCAATAAGGTTGCCATTGGGAACACAAAGGTGTATGTAACTTGAATTTTATGGCATTCTAGGATATCCTAATACAATTAAAAATGAGATTAGGGGAAAGATACCAAAATTCTAGTGAATAACACTATCACTAGTGACAACCACTTAAGATGTTTTTTCAATGTAACAAATGGATATGAAATACAAGATGAAGATGTTATTATGAATTTTTTCCTGCAATCACTAGAATAAAGTGCAAAAGATGGGACTTAGAGCCTTATAGATATTATCACTTTGTGCGATGATTTTATGAAGGCTTATATAGTATAGTATAGTATAGTATAGAGAAAACATGGAACCAAAATTTATAATCCATGAATTGACTACTATTAAGAAAGGGTCCAATGAAATAGTTGATTTCACTAATAGGTTAATGATTAAAATTATGAAATTTCATCTTCATATGAGATCAACTGAATCAATGTGCCCTATTTTAGTTTGTTGGGCATTTGATGTCAATTTGGGTTACTTCATATGGGATAAGAATCCTAAAGATTTAATGGAAGCTATGCCATGACTAGTAATATAGAGAGAAAAATAAGAGCATCTAGTACATGCATTAAAGTGTTGATATAAAAATTCGTAGA
Organism: Sequoia sempervirens; assembly: GCA_007258455.2. Classification (NCBI taxonomy): domain Eukaryota; kingdom Viridiplantae; phylum Streptophyta; class Pinopsida; order Cupressales; family Cupressaceae; genus Sequoia; species Sequoia sempervirens. The sequence continues at coordinate 37,458,566 of VDFB02252616.1, read as the reverse complement.
CTAAGTGCAACAAATTCTAGTAAGGCCTTCAATCCAGAGGAAAACTTCGACAAGCTGATAGGATCTATAAAGTATGTCTATTATAAAGTTGCAAAAAAGAGAAAGGAGTACCTTCTTATTACTTTTCCACACATTTTAATGAAGGCTAGAGACTGCATAATAGGTCATTTAATTATGATTGAATTAAAAAACTAGATAAAATGATAGGAAAATGGTTCATAGACATGTAAACCAAGCATACCAAGAGAAAAAAAAACCATGGTCTATTAAGGAAGGATCATGTGAATCTTCAATAAGATTCATTTTGATGTGATTGTTGAATACACAAGATAACTGAGATGGGGGTGAATCAGTTGTACCTTATGTAGTGTAGAAAAATGTATCCCTTTACATTTTCACAATTGCTTGGACCCTCCCTATTAAAATTAGGTTTATTTATGCATTAATTAGTCCTATTTTGCATCCACAAGCCCAATTAAATTCATTTTTATGAGGATAATCCAAACACTTATTAAAATAAATGAAAAATCATAACTTAATGCTTTTGGCTATGTGTTTGAGATCTAGGGATTTGGGACTCATACATCCTTCTGGTGTATGGGTCCCACCTAGATCTCAGGACCTCATTTTAGACATTACATTGAAAAAGACACTTCTTGAAATCTATGTCCCATGATTGAGCCATTGGGACTCATACGCCCAACCTATATGAATCTTGCTTTAATTTGGACCTATTTTAAATCAAATTCTTGTCAGGATTTTACTATCCTAGATTTGATGTTGGTTTGTAGTGTTGTAAATTTGAAAATTTAGACAAAAAATATAAATACAAGGTTATTTCACATAATTTCTCCTAGAAAGTTCTCAAGTCATCTAAGCAATCTTATGAAGCATCTTAACATTATAGCTAAGCAATTCCTAAAGCAAGTTTATGAGATCAAGAGCATTCAAGAACAAATCATCAAGCATTTGGAGTTACATTCAAAATTAAAGCATCATGTCAAAGTCTCCATTCATCATGCGTGTTTGTGAGCTAATATTTGTGATGTAGGTTTTCACGATTTTAACAAGCATTCAAGATAAAGTTTCAAGCATGCAATCAAGAGTCAAGATCCACATTTGTTGGAGCAATTTCACACAATTTTGCAGCCTTCATTTCAAGGGTTTGGTGAGCTACAAGATTGTATTTGTGCATTCATCACTTTTCATGCTTTTCTATTTCATTTCACTTAGGTTTAATTACCAAAATGAGGTTTTTTCTCAAGGAAAACCCATATTTTGTAACAAAACAACATTTTTCCCTTTTCATGTGTGTTTGAAAATATAGGTCAATTAGAGATTGAAGATCCTTTGGAGACAAAGTTGCAAAAGTTGTCATCTTCACAAAAACTCTCCTTCAAGCCAGAATTCAAACTTTCAAACTTGAAAATCAGACAAGACAAAAGCTATAGAAGATCTCTAGAGGCTACAAAATATTAGTTAAATCCTAATACTAGGACTAAATCACCCATCTGGGTTAATGAGTCATAGTATAGGGGCTAATGCAAGAAGTTGGGTACACTAAAAGCTCAAAAAGTGGAAGTGTTTTTTGCTATTTTTCATAATTTGTCATACTTGGATTGAAAATTTGAGGCACTTACACAATGAATCTTAGAAAAAGTCAGTAATATGAAAGTTAGCATTTTGAATCTAGTTTCCAAATATGTAAATTATTCAAATATCTAGATTATAGAAATTAAATTTTGATAGGGATTTATAAAAAACACTTTTTAAAAGTCATTTTTTTACCATACCAAGCACATGTACAGACACCACTTTTTGACCAAAATAAAAGTATTTTGCTAATTCCTTTGGGAAAAGAGACCTAACAACATGAAGATTGATGTGGATTTTTTTTGTAATTATTTGTTGAGTATTTTTTTTTTAATTGAATTTTTATTGGCCTTAATTGTTTTTTTTTTAAATCAACGTATATGGATAGCATAATTGGACCTAAACTAATCATCTTTTTTTTATTGTGTAGAGAATTTTCTAAAGTTTGATACCATATAAATTTTTTTTACAAGAAACTTAACCAAAAATAAGTTATTAGAAAACAAAAAAGCCTAATTTTTCAAGTTTAAGGACTAGTTTGCTTGGAAATTAATTAAAAAATAGTAAATATAATCGAATATTAATAAAAAATTATATATTTGAAAAGTAGACATCATGTTCTCTAATGGGTTTTAATTTTATAGATTGATTAAAAAAAAAAAGTCCATCAGTCATATTGCCAAAGTTGGACATTCTTCTTTAATTTTCCTTAGTTTTTAGTTGCAGGTCAAAGGCTAAGGCTCAGATTACCAAGCCATTTTACAAGCCTAAAACTAAGGCTGCTTGTGGATTGGGAATTCAATTTATAAATAATGTGTATGCGTTACTAAAACGCGTACGTGTTATTTAAATGTAACGCGTACATGTTTCATAATACATACGCGTTATCTATTTACCCATTGGGTAAAGGTAACTCGTATGCATTATATAACACATACACATTCCTAAAACAAAATGTGAATGTGTTTCATAATGCATACGTGTTTTTGATATAGTCATTTTTTCCTAATTTGGAAAATACTGATAAAACACTTTTTTTTTTGCAACATTCATTTTCTATAGTATGGTCCAATAGCACCATATTCTACGTTTTTTATTTCAAATTTATCTTGTGCAGGGCATATTCTATTCAAATTGTTGGAAGAGAAAAAGTGCAGGTTGAATTTTCTAAAGTGGAATCAAGTATAAGAACTTTTTACAAGAAGATTCAGAAAAAGAGAATTTTTGGATGTATTCATGAGGTTTTTGTACTAAAAAGTTTATAGAAAGAAGGATCTTCATACTGCAAAGTTTTATTTTAAAATTTGAAGGAGGTGGAAATTTGAAAATAGGTTACTTGAATCATTTTTTTTGTCATCAAAGAGGGTTTGGTAACCATGGGTGATAAGCAAAGACAAAGAAAAAGATGTAGAAAGTTAATGGCACCTAAATAAATTCAAGCAACTAGAGATATGGAGGAAAAACGACAAAGGGATAGAAGAGAAAGGATTCATCAAATGAAAAATTTGGAAGCATCTAGTTCCAAGAATGTTGAAGAGGAAGCCATGAAGGATGAAATGAATGTACATGATGCAAATGTGGAGATGGTGAATATGGAAGAAAATGCAATTATGGAGACAAACCCAACTATGCCTTCAACTTCAACTTTGAATGATATGGAAATAGCACCTATGCAAACAACTTCAGTTATGTCTTCAAATCCACCTCCCAATGATATGGAAAATGCACCTATTCAAACAATCTAACTAGGTATGTGTTCAAACCCAAGTTTTGATAATATTGATATTGCTTGTTCAAACAAAGTTGGATACACCATTGATGATATCAATAAATCTAGGGTTGAAACAATGCAAAAACAAAAAAAAATGGTGAAATTATATCTTATGAGAATGCAAATGAGAATGAAATCCCTTTTACATTTGAAAATGAAAATAAAACCCCTTGTATGGATGAAGGTGATAATGTTTGTTTTACAATTGAAAAAGATGTGCTAGACAACCTTCGTGGTATAGTTTCTTGGAGACAAATTAGAACTTATGGAAATAGAATATATAAAAAAAAAATGTACAGAAAGAAATTAGGATTCCAAAGTCAACTCATGGTACAATTGATGAGAATGTTGAAAATGAGAAAAGTGATAAAAAAAAGTAGGCATTTTTGTAAAACTAGAAAAGAAAGATGATTCAATAGAACAAGTCATATCTTGTGTTTCTAATGCTATTGATTTTACAGGTAAGAAAATTCAATCAAAAGATAAGAATTTGGATCATTGTGCAATAACAACTGCTCTAGTTGATAAAACAACTTCAAATAAAATAATGTTAAGTAAGATTAGTAAATGTATAAAAGAAAATCCTAGAACTGTGATAAGAGTTGCTAAAAGAAGAGAAAGTATTGAAAAGTATCCAATTAATCAATCTTGGAGTTTTAGTGGTAGACTCCCAAGATTAGACATGAAATTAGCTAATAAAATTAAATCTTTAATCAATTTTTTTTGGTAGGATAATACAAGAGTATCACCTAACATTAGAGAAGTCTTAAAATTAAGGGTGGGTTCCAAAATTCATGAACCTCATCCAAATCATCTCTTAGATATGACTCAAAATGAATAATATAAAAAAACATTTGATGCTTCATTCTTACCATTGAATATTAACATAAGTAAAAGACCCTTCAAAAGGCGTAAACCTTGGTATGTTAGAATTAATAAGTAATGAATTTCTTGCTGTTGTAAGACTCATATACAATTTCATTATTATTATGATATTTTTTGATATATACAATGCACTTTGCATGCTAACAAAATTATGCAGGACATTTGTGGTATTAATATGCCACTTGAAAGAATCAAATATTTTATAGTAGGTTTGTTTTGTGAGCCCTTGAATGGAAACTTATTTTATTTAAAAGTATGCATTTTTGGAGAATGCGATAGATGTGGTAAATTTTCATTATTAGGAGAGTGTATGCATGAAATTAGTTTTGATGAATTTGGACATCAATTAGTGGATGTAAAAAAATTTAAAATTGTTGGGTATTCTTTAAAACATGGAAAAACTAGAAAACATTGTGAGCTAATTGTGGAAAAACTTAGTGTGCATGCATTTATTAATGAGTTTAAAGATAATATTTTACCTAAATATTTCAAAACTATTAGTATGCTCATTCGCTTGATAATGAATTTTGTTTATGTAAAAACACATTGCCAATTGGAACTATATTGTCAATTGTTGATTTTGCTGAAAATTATACTCTTGCTCCAAAAGAAGAAATTCAATCATAGTATTATAATTCATTGCAAGTAGCTATATTTGTTCACATTGTTTATAGACATGTAGATGATAGTACATAAGATAATATAATATTTTTGAGAGAGTACCATTTTTATGTAAGTGATAATCTATTACATTCATTTGAGTTTGTTCAATATTGTTTTGATATATTTTATAAAAATTAAAAGAGAGAGCAATTCAAATGTTGGAACATCTCATATGGTCGGATAATTGCATGGGTCAATTCAAAAATGCTAGAATATTTTATTAGTTATGTAGAGTTCATAAGGAAAATAATGTTCAACACATATGGATTTTTTGAAGCTGGTCATGGCAAGGGAGAACATGATGGAGCAGGTGCATGTGTGAAAAGAGCTCTTGCTAGAGAGAAACTAAAATTTGAGGATACTGCAAAATTTAGAGATGCACGTACAATTGTAGATTGGTGCAATACCAAATTATCTACAAGAAAAAGTGAGATCTCAATAATTCAATGCTTCTTTTGGTTAGTTGAAAAAAATGATATTTTTTCTCGACAAGATTGTGAAACAATTAATGGATTTGCAAAATGGCATTCATTTAAGAGTTTGAATGCAAACACATGGACAAAATGGACAAGGGAGTTGGCATGCTTTTGCCAATTTTGTATTGCAGGTGATTATGAGGCATGTGAAAATACAGAATGGGTTGCACAATTGCAACAAAGAGCCTTAACGCCTACATCAACACATGTTCAACATGGAACAACAATTGAAGATAATCAAGTGTTCGCATCAGATGATTATGATCATGTTTCAGATCTTGTACAAGAAGGTACATTATTTATTGATTTGAATTTTATATGTATGCATTTTTATATGTGAATTAAATATAAGTCACTCTTTGTTGAATCTTTTATTTATTTTTGTAGGACATGTGTATGTTGTTGTTGCACCTAAGGGGAATGAAGAGGAGACAAAGTACTAGTTGGCTAGATGTGTTGAGAGAGCATAAGTTGGTACATCCTAGACTAGATGATGACAACTTCGAGTATCCAACTGGTTCAGTGGTTGTTGTTGGCACCTGGATTCAAAAATATTTGATGAGAAAGAATGGCTTACCTACATTTGAAGATTATGAAAGACACAAGAAGATTATACATTATTCACATTTTATTTTTGCAACCAATATAAAACTAGTTAGATATCAAGGGAGGCTTGCTAATAAAATTTTATGGACACTTTCAATGAATGATCATGAGACAATCATAGATGCATTACAAAATAGAGAGGATGCAAATGGTACAATGGAGTAAATAAATATTTGTAAGTATATAGTTGTATATATATTTAATTGATATATATACTTGTCTTTAATCATTTCCTAATTAAAGTTTTATATCATTTTTTGTTTCAGGTAACTATATATAGTTCTAGATACATTTAATTGATAGTATAAATATAAAACTAAATTTAATTCATTTTCATTTTATAAAAGGTTTATAATTGATTTCATATCCCCTCAAGCCATTCTCTTAAAACCCCTTAAGCCATCCTCTTATGTACCATTAATCCATTCTCTTGCATCCCCTTAATTCATTCTATCAAATCCCCTTAAACCATCCTCTTAGGACCTCTTAATCCATATCCTCATCTATCTACCCCTAATCCATCCACTTGCATCCACTTAAGTCACTCTCTCAACATCCCTTACGCCATCCTCTTAGGACCCCTTAATCCATATCCTCATATATCTACCCTTAATCCATCCACTTGCATCCCCTTAAGTCACTCTCTTGAAACACCCCTTAAGTCATTCTCTTAGGACCCCTTAATCCATATCCTCGTATATCTACCCTTAATCCATCTACTTGCATCCCCTTAAGTCACTCTCTCAACACCCCTTAAGTTATCCTCTTAGGATCACTTAATCCATATACTCAAATATCTACCCTTAATCCATCCACTTGAATCCCCTTAAGTCACACTCTCAACACCCCTTAAGCCATCCTCTTAGGACCCCTTAATCCATATCCTCATATATCTACCCTTAATCTTTCCACATGCATCCCCTTAAGTCACTCTCTCAACACCCCTTAAGCCATCCTCTTAGGCCTCCTTAATCCATATCCTTGTATATCTACCCTTAATCCATCCACTTGCATCCCCTTAAGCCTCTCTAGGGTTCATTAGATGCTTAGAATAACAAATCTATATGGGTTAATGGTTTAGGGTTCATCTCCTAGTCTCTAGGTCATATGGTTTAGGGTTTAGGTTTTCTAGGGTTCATGAGATGCTTAGGATAACAAATTTATATGGGTTAATGGTTTAGGGTTCATCTCCTAGTCTCTAGGTCATTCTCTAAACTCCCCTTAATCAACCCTCTTATATCCCTTCAAGTCATTCTATCAACTCCCCTTAATCCACCCTCTTGCATCCCCTTAATCCATCCTCTTAAAGGACCCTTAAGTCATATCCTCTTACATCCCCTTAATCCATAATCTTGGATCCCTTAAGTCACTCTCATAATTCCCCTTAAGTCATCCTCTTAGGGACTGTTAAGTCATATCGTAAGGTTCATGAGATGCGTCCCCTTAATCCACTATCTTACATCCCTTTAAGTCATTCTATTAACTCCCCTTAATCCACACTCTTACATCCCTTCAACTCATCCTATCAACTCCCCTTAATCCACCTTCTTACATCCCTTCAAGTCATTCTATAAATTCCCCTAGATCCACCCTCTTGCATCCCCTTAATCCATCTTCTTAAAGGACCCTTAAGTCATATCCTCTTACACATCCTTAATCCACAATCTTGCATCCCTTAATTCACTCTCATAATTCCCCTTAAGCCTTCCTCTTAGGACCCATTAAGCCATATCCTATGGTTCATGACATGCATCCTCTTAAGCCATCTTCTTTACTCCCCTTAAGGAATTCTCTTAAGACCCCCCTTAAGCCATATATCCTCTTAGGTCCCCTTAATCAATCCTATGGCAAACATCAGCTAAATTTGTATGGAATTTGCTATATATTGTTCTTTTCTCGCATGAATTTTTTACTTAAATGACTCATAAAAATTATAGTTACTTTACTTACATTAATATTTTTTGCAGGTTCTCATCAAGTTGGTCTAGGTATGTGATTGTCACTGAAAAATTATTTTATCAAGTGACTCTGTAAATATCAATTTTTGGTCTTCACCTAAAAATTGATAAGCTTTAATTGTATCTACATGCACATATATGTTTCATCATGTTATATACTTGTATTAAACATCAATATACAAATTATATATGTTTGTTCAATGTATGAACTTCAATGAGCTTATTAGTCACTTTTTAAATATCTTGTTCCTATTTTATAGATTATACATTTCATGTCTTGTATTTACCACATTTTATATAATTCTTCAATTGTATTGATTATATATTTTATACATACAAGGAGATATATTTTTGTTTATTGATTCAAATATTTGCTATCTAATTGGAAAATAGTTAAAATTTCCTACCCTTAATTTATTATGAATATGATCTAAACTATTTAAGGAATGTTTTAATTTGTCACCTAACCACGTGATAAATTATATATATGAAATTTGATTCTAGATAATAATGTATATAGTGCATGTATTACTTGAAAATTAGATAAAATATAGATATGCATGCATGAGTGCATATAATCATGAAAATGAACATAACATGATCTCATAATTGACTGCATATATAATCATCATATTAAAGTCAACTAATATAAATAAATAAAAATATGATAATAACATGCTCAAAATAAAACTAGAGATAGATAGTCCATAAAATTTATATGTCAAGATGTATATATGTCAAGTCCAACACATATATTTAAATAAAACTAGAGATCTATAGTCCATAAAATTTAAAACCATCAAACTTTTAGGCTGATTGGTGAAATCAAGTCTCTTTTTTGTTCCATGTCGACTAGATGTACATGCAACATGCTGTAAAAGAGTACAAGAAACTTGAAGTTAGATTTAAATTTATTTAGAAATTTTGATATAATTAAACATATTTAAACTTGAAAATATAAAAGTTATTTTAGATAAAAATAAATTTAATTAAATATCTAGTAAATATAGTAAAATGATTTTTAGTATGCATAAATTACCATATGATCATGTGAATCTCCTGGCACATTTTGTTCAATAGGTAGCATAACTGTCACTTAATAATAGCCAAAAGCCTAATCTACTATATCCTGCATATTCATATAAAGCAAACAATATGTTAAAACCTCAAATATATACATTTAAAAGGTTCGTAAAAATTGTATACGAGATGTCGTAAAGTTTACAACCTCGAATGATATGACCTCATGATCACGCACCTAAGATTTCCCATGCATAAATGTCGATGATGTCTTAGGTGTGCCTACCATGGGTATCTCATGAAATACCTGCATATAGATGTACAATAGTTTATATAGATCATTCACACATGTGTATGTAAATGAACAAATTAAATTAGATCTATGGTGTGTATTTAATTTAAACTTCACAAACTTTTGAAAGAACGCACTTGAGCTGATGGTGTCTGAAGAGCACTCACCACAACTTGTGGTTGGTTAGTATGAGGTATCGTATGACCTAGCTACATCTAGATATAATATATCAATTTACACATGTGTACAAATTCAAATTAAATTAGATATATCCACACAAATTATTTATTATATATTGGTTCAAGTACATGTCCAAAAGGTGAGCCCAGATCTATAGCACTCAACATATAGACACAATGATCATATTGAGTTTTAGGCATCATGTGATTATGTGTCTACACCAAACACTTATTGAATTAATTTATATATACAATATATAATTTGATGTTAATATTTACATGAATTTTTCACATTTCAAACTTGAATTAAATTTAAGTTCAAAAGATGAACATACCTGGGTAGGATGATCCTCATAATATAGTAAATTCATGAATGAATCTATCCCAAATGCATGTGGGTCACTTGAAGTGGATGCCTGAGTATTCCTATAGCTCGAGCCTCCATGCTCTCTATTGGCCACTTCAGTTGCCATGTGTGTAGTTTGATGAGTGACATGTCCTGAAAGTGAACTCAATGCTCCTAATGTCAATCACATGGTCTACTACTGAAATGCAGCAGGAACAGCAAGAGAGGGAGGAGTAAAAATAGGAGAAATCATAGCACGTCCCTGAGGATCGACATGTGCTCCTAGTCTATGTTGGGGCATTCCACGCCAAACTCCCTGAAATGACCTCATATCAAAATAGTTGGGTTTTTTACCCAACTCAAACTTATCCCATAACTTTCTCAAAAACTATAGGGGCACCTCATAGTTGCCATGTGGTGGATTATCAAACACCATCCACCATCTATCCCAAACATGTGCAGCTATCTATGGGTGCCCACACCATAAAATTGAATTTTTTTTGGTGGGTGGAATTGGTTGGTTTGTTTGGGGGTTAATAAAATTTTGGCACATGACTTGTTTGGTGATTTTTAATTCATTGATTTATTTATAGGACAATCCATCTACATAGAATTTTCTCCTCTCTTCTCTCCATTCATGGAACCTATCTAGATCTACATCAATAGATCAAACATAATCAACAATATTTTGCATCATAGATGCAAATCATGCGAGATGGGGAGGGATTCTAGACTCATTTTTTATTAGATCTATATTTCCTTGAATCACAAAATGGTTTTCTCATATGCTCTCTCTTAATTGATCTTGATCTACTACAAAAGGGGCTGGGGGATAGGTGGTGGAGAGTCTAGAGGTGTGGGGTTTTGTTTTGGTGGTGGATCTGGATGTATGGGATCTATAGGAATTTTTTTATTGGGCATAAAATCCTTTATATTAAATTCTGGATCCATGTGAGCAATTAAATGGCAACTGCATGTTAAACAATTAAAAAATATATATAAAAAAACTAATTAAATAATGTACACAATTTGAAAGTTATTTAAAAATCACATTGAACATGCAAAAATTCAAAATACATTTCATTTGAAGACCATTCAATTTATAACATTAAAAATTCATACCATGTACACATATTAAATTGAGTCTAGTGTGTGGTTGTTAATATGAAGGGTAGAAATAAAATTAGGGGGTTTCATTAGAGCCCTATTCAAATGCATGCACTATGCCATTGGTTTATTAAGTGAATCCCCTAAACTTGAATGCCCCATAAACTTATTTTTAGCTAGATATCACTTGATAATTAAACTATAGCCAAATTTGATGATCTATACGTTAATTGATTTATTTAAAAATAAATAAAACCACATGGATTAAGGTAAAGAATTAATATTTATTTAAATAAATCACCATCAACATTTAAACTAGGATTTGGATAAAATGTATCAAGAATTGAGAGCTCACAAAAGACTACGATATAAAAAATGAGGCTTCTTTGAATCATTATTGGAAAAATTAAATAAGAAGATTAGTAACTAGAGAATGTGAGCATGAGGTGAGGAACCATTTAATTTCTATAGGTAAAGGAATAAGGAATTAAAAATAAGACATTTGTAGATATATAACTTTGATTTCTCAAATTGGGTGTTAAAATAGGAGGTTAGGGGTTGTTTAGAGTGTCTTCTATTACATATATAAAGGAGGAAAAACAAAAGGAAAGTTACCCGAGCTAATTTAGGTTATGAACAACTCAAGAATGAGTTTCAAAATGGGTAAATGATGAAAACCATGTAGTTTAAAATTCAAGTAAAAATTATACTAGATTCTATTTGTAGACACGTGAAATTAGCATTGTGCATTTAAATAGCATCACATTCATAAATAAAAAACAAATCAATTTTAATCAAACCATAACATTTCATCTTTCATAAACTATCTTCTAAGTTCATCTCCTGCAAATTAATCCACCTTTATCTTGCATCATCCCTTTAATTAAATAAACCAAACCTTATTTAATTAAATCCCAAATGCCTTTTCCATCTCTTTTGATTTAAATAAATTATAGTATTTAAATCAAATAAGTAAAAATCCCCTAAACATCATCTAAGCTAATCTAATCCTGATTAAACTAATCTAACCACCCATCACATCCTCTATCTTTTCCCACTTGCACCAAAAAAGAATTTTAATTCATTTATAAATTCATCATTTTCCCTCAACAAAGCATCTTTTGAGAATATTCCTCAAGTTTGAATATGAAGACAAGTTGACTTGTCCCTTCCAATATGGCAATAACTTCTCTCTTACATGTCCCCCACTCAACATTTAACTGTCAATTTCAAATTTGAATCTCCCGCTTTTTGGAAGATTGGCCAAAACTTGCACATTCCTCAACCTATCATAATCTGACAAGTGGCTTCATCTCATTGGTCAATTAATTATCCCACATTACTCTATTTTGAGCTCTCTTCCAAGTTGAAAATCTATAAATGGAAGTCTTATTCTTCATCAACCCATCTAGACTCTCATGCAAAGTTACTCTCTTCAATTGAGAACTATTTTTTCCCATCACCATTGCATTGCATCATTTGAGTTTTAGCAAGGATTGGGAAAGGGTTATTTTCACAATTGACACCAATCCAATATGGAATAGGTACTTGTCTTGCTTCTGTATGTTTATTTGATCTTCTTTGTTATTTTTTTGCATCTTTGGAGCATGACATTGTTATTTCATAGAAGAATTTGATGAATTTGCATATGACTAGCCCATTACTTAATGTGCATTTGAGGTTATGAGTGTCTACAAATTTTAGGTGCATCACTATTTATATTAGGATTATTGTTAGACAAGGGTGCTCAATGGAGCTCATAAATATCAAGCCTATAATTAATTAACTAATTCATCAATAACTAATTTATTCTTCTAAGTTTTATGGGTCTAGAGATTTATCTTTTGGGGCAAGGGGATATTTACTCATATGTGTGGTTTTTTCCCAACAAGAGTATATCTATAGAGCTAAGGTATATTGAACAAGAATACATGTATTAATCAAGTATGACATAGAATTTAATTTAAAAATTTGGTGACATAAATTGATTTATCTAAATTTTCAAATTTCATTATAAGATACACAAGTTCTCTTAGTGAGATAAAGTAGTTAAGAAGAAATTATAAGTTTAAGACTAACATTAATTTATAATCTCATTCATTGTTTTCAAAGAACACTAAAGATAAGAATGAAAAATTAATATATGGCATTCAAAGGGACACATAGATATATGCTAGTGACCTAATTGCAATGTACAAAATAAACAAAGATGAGCTTGAGCTCTATTCACTAAAATTTGAGAACTTATTTGATCCCCTTAATAAATGTCATGTTAGGACCCCTTAAGACATCGATTTACAATTTAGGGTGATGGGATGGCTTAAGGGAATCTATGTGTAGCAAGGTCCTAGGGAAAATGGTTCATCGCTTAATTGAATTAAATTTGGTGGAGTTTCCTAAGGCAACCAAATTTCATTTTAAGGTCCTACAAAAAAATGAATGCTTTAGGGTTTAGGGTTTAGGGAACTTAGGGTGAAGTTTGGGTGGCCCTTGGAATAATGGACTTGTAAGTTAGCGAGAAACAAATGTTTTTTGTGGAATAGTTGATTGAGATAGCTCTTGTTTCCCAACAAGAGTATATCTATAGAGCTAAGGTATATGGATGGTGAATACATGTATTAATCAATTATGATATAGAATTTAATTAAGCCCGAGGACATAAATTGATTTATCTAAATTTTCAAATTTCATGATAAGAGACACAAGTTCTCTATAGTAGGACAAAGTAGTTAAGAAGAAATTATTATTTTAACACTAGAACATTAAAATTTATAATCTCATTCATTATTTTCAAAGAATACTAAAGATAAGAATGAAAAATTAATAGAATACATTCAAAGGGACACATAGATATATGCTAGTGACCTAATTGCAATGTACAAAATAAACAAAGATGAGCTTGAGTTCTATTCACCAAATTTTGAGAATTTCTTTGATCCCCTTAAGAAATGTCATATTCTAGGACCCCTTAAGATATCGATTTATGATTTAGGGTGATAGGATGACTTAATGGGATCTATGTCTAGTAAGCTCCTAGGAAAAAATGGCCCATGGCTTAAGGGAATAAAATTTGGTGGAGTTTCCTAAGGCAACCAAATTTCATTTTAAGGTCCTACAACAAAATGAATGCTTTAGGGTTTAGGGTTTAGATTTAGAGATTTGATGACATGAAAACATATCTATGTCAAATAAAAAATGCAAGAAACCTCCAAGGATCCCTCGTTTATGACACTAAATAATGTGACAAGGATGTTTTATAAATTAGTCATCGAAGTGTAGCAATAACTAAAAAATCCTAATGTGAATTATCGTAGCCTCAATCTCAATCTCAATCTCAATAACAACTACCCCAAATCTAGGTAAAAATCCTTGGATACTTCTAAAATTATGTGAACTATTAGGGTTTTAGGTTTAGGTTTTAGGGTAAATAGGGTTTTAGGTTTAGGTTTTAGGGTTTAGGTCCAAGGATTAACCTGGGTAAATTAGTTTTTAGGGACCTATGTTTTTTTGAACCTAGGGTTTCTTTGGTTTTGATTTCTAAGTTAAATGTATCCAATTTAGGTTTTGTTTTTATGGTTTTTAATTGACAATTTAATATTCTTTGTTTCGTTGATTTCTTTAGTTTTTTAAATGAAATTTAAAAACTATTAAATATTGAACTAAAACAAACTAAACAAACAAAAATTAAACAATAATTACAAAATAAAAATGAAAGATATAAAGCAAAAAAAAGGTATAATTCAACCAACTTTGAGGTTGTTGAGGTCAGTTGTGTCGACGGGAGGAGGTGATAGTGAATATTTTCTTCAATCAGGCCCTTCAAAAAATGTACGCAATCTGGTCTCCTCTTCTCTGGCACAACTAAAACTATGAATGAAAATGAAAACACAGTCGCTAATTTTAAAAAATAAATAACTTTAAGAAATGCGTACACATTATGAATACGTATGCATTTTTGGTTCGTGTACCCAAAGTTGAACACATATGCATTTGGAATTAGGCTCAAGTACCTGATCCATAATGTGTATGCATTTTTTGAAAATGCGTACATGTTTCATGCAAATTTTCTTGTTTTGGCCGAAACTTCCCCTCTTTGTGTATCCAATTTCTTGCTTTTACCCATAGTCCTCTTTGTTAGTTTTCTATAGATCCCAAGCAGTCACTAGAAGATTTTAGATTCTATCTAGATTCCTATAGTAGGACTAAATCCCCCAAATTGGTGTTTCAATCCCAATGCACCTCAAAATAAAATATTTAGGGTTTTCAGACATTATTTTAACTCTCCATTCTTCCAAGTACTTTTTTGTCTCATGTTGTTTGTTAATTTGATTTAATGCTTTCAAGTTTCTAGGGTTTTGTGCATAAGAGTTTACATTTCTCCTTTGAAGCTTCACTTAATTGTGAAACCCTATCTAATCACACAAGGAACCACCTAGACCAACCCTCAATCAAGTCACTTGGTCGAGGGATCTAGGTTTCCCAATGATTAAAGTTTGAAATAGGTCCAATTCCATCTCGCAAAAGGTGCAACCCTATTTTTGTTTAATAATTTTGGTGAACCCGGCCTTTGGACCCTTGAATTTTTTTTTTGGAGAACATTGTAGTCCTAGATATAGGTTAAATTTTCATTAGTTGAATTTCATTTAGGGCTCCTAAATCTTGCATTAGTGAAAATTGCATATAAGTTGCATTTTTGCATCTCGCATCATTCAATTTCATTAGAAAATATTGTACTTACAAACAATCATTTGAGCATACAACCTAGAAATGTCAAAATCCACTCAGAATTTGCTAAACATATTGTAAGAACCCTAATTTGGGACTCACTCGCCCAACTGGGATTTTTTCCAGATATTTTGGGATTTTTGTGCTTTTTGTCTTTTAGTATTTGAACCTATTGAAAACCATTATTGGGACTCGTTTACCCATATGGGAAATTTATTCTTGAATCAGGTCAGAGTTTGTATTTTACAACATTAAAAACTTCATTTCTATGCTTTTGTTTGTTGTTGTTAGATCCATGTTTCAATTTGCTAATTTTCTGTTTCAATAATTTCATTAGATATAGCTTAATTTGGTTTCATTTTAAGTGCATTTCAAAACATAAAATTGGAATCACATCATTTTAAGATCTCTTGCATTCTAAATCACTCAATTATTAGTCTTCCATTTCATCATGTAGGTATCCTTTGGTAAGTTTTGGATGTCCTACAAATCATTAGTGGATGTATCAAGTTGTGTTTTTGGAAATGATCTTAATGCACTTAGGGTAAACCTACAAAAGTTGTTTACAATTTGAGTGAGGAAGGAAAACTTAAAGAAAATGACCCCATGGCAAAAAAAATGGTTTTAGGGGTTCGAACGAACCTATTGGATTGAGTGAACCCATTTAATTCTTGCCCCTCATTTCCTGCCCAAAAAACCAAAAAAATACAAATAGAAAGTTGGTTCACTTGAACCCCTAGGGGATCGTTCGAACCCCCCTTATCCCTCATTCTCCCCCTCAGACACAAAAAAAAATCTAATTTTTTGCACTTCAGAGCTTAGGTTGAAGATGAAAATGGCAGAGACTTCACAAACCCAATTGGTACTAGGTATTCCTTAGAAAAAACTATCCAATGAATATAATTTTAATATGTTTTGGCTTTATTATGTATTTGGTTTTTAGGTTTTATTAAACATAGGTTTTTCACTGAAAAATCAAGGTCTCTATTCTGCATGTGGGAAAATAGCAGATTATCAAAAAAATTTGAAAAATATGAGAACCAGATATTGAAGTCCTTTATAAAACAAAAAAAATTTGAATTTCGATACATACAAATTTTTTTATATGTTATATGGTTGTGCTATGTCTGAATTGTAATTGGTTTGGCTTTGAAACTCGATTAAAGAAAACATATTCAATAAAAATTATCTAACCAAGTGGAAGCACTAGATATCAGAGTTACAAATATAAATTTGAAAGAATTAGAATTTTATCCTTCATGGAAAAAAAATTGTGTTATATGGTGAGCGTAACTTTTTAAAAATGTTGTTTTATGAAAAAAACTAGTTTTCGATGGAGATGGGAAAAGAAGTGCAAATTGATTCCAAATTTTTTGAAAAAAAATATATTTGGCATCTATAGACAAAATGTCACAAAAATCTAGTTTGCATCATCTTCAAATTCCTCACGGTTTAGCCACTATAGGTGCCCGGAAGTGAAGATTTAGTTAAAAATATTTATTTCAGTGTCTAGTTTGGCCAAAAATTGTAAACCACTATTGTGGGATCACCTTGCAATTGAACCAACTCATGCCCAATCAACTCCTAATACATGTCCTCCTCATGACATTGACATCATTGGAGAAGATGATGACAACATGAACAACTTTATAAACAATTTCCTTGAAAATCTTGAGACTAATGTATCCTTTTATCCTTCCATGAAACAACCAACACAACTTGAGATGTTTCTTCTTTTACATCCTAAAATTGAGACAAAAACTAAACCTAAGCTCCCTACAATAGATGAACCTAGCTCTTCTAACCAAGCAAAAATTCAACCATCCTATGCTAACAAAGTGACCAACACATCAATCAACGTAGAATATACATATGGAAAGGGCTTCACAATCTTAAGCAAACATGGATGTGACATAACAAGAGAACATGAAATTCATAAACTCTTAGAACAAATACCAATTGAAGATACCAAAGGAGTAGGATACCAAGAACCTCCTCCCGACATAAGTGTACTCCTTTATAAAGAACAACCAATACTTTACAAGGATGATAGGACCATATTAGGCCCTCCTCCTCAACATCTACCTCAACAAGATACTTAAACAAGCAAGAAATCCAAACCTTACAAACTCAAAAAGTTGCCATTCCTACATACAAAAACACAAATTGAACAAAAAATAGAAGACCTTGTCAATGTAGAATGGATTGCATTACCACCTCAAAGTAAGGGTAAAAAGCCTAAAAACATGAATTATTGCACATATTAGGGTAAAAAGCCTAAAAACATGAATTATTGCACATATCATAGAACCCTTGGGAACCTTACTAATGAGTGTTGTGCCTTAAGAGGGATCCTTGAGAAATTTTATATGATGGAAATAATCCCTTAAAGCATGAGCTTTTCTCCTTACTATACACGTAATAATTGTAGGATCTTAGTATGCTCACTATTACAGTTTAACATTCATTTCAAATCATTATGTTTATTGCAAGGAGCTCATTCTCTTACCTCGACTCATTCTTGTCTTGCACACAGTGGGAGAAAGAATTAGATAGCCTTGTCCTAGTACTGCACTTGATTTTGTCCCTTTAGCTAGGTGTATGCCTTCTGTATATAGTGATCAAGATTGGGATGTGGATGACTTGCTATAGGTTGACTCGTATGTGCCTTACTAGTCTTGTATTTGTTTTCTTTTTTATCTGTGTGATTGCATATAGTAATGTGATCTCTTGTATTGTTATGTTTGATCATGTATCTCTCTCTTTGTGATGTTCCTCTATTTGTATCTACATTCTTCTATATGTCATAAACCTTTTCTTGGTCTTGTGTTTTCCTTTTGGGGATGATGCAAGGCATTGAGACATTTAGGTCTTTTCCATGTTGACCCAAAATATTTTCTTTTTTTTCTCACTCTCTTTGTGTCATTCTTACTCGATCCATGAGTTATTTGGGGAATGATGACATTTTCAAGCTCTCTAAGAGCATTGTAGCAAAAACATACTGACCCTAAATCTACGGATCCCCTATGTGATTTTGGCATTTCATTTTTGGGGAAACCCCTTTTCATAACACAACTTCATTTCAAAATATATGTTTGGCATAGGGATTTACAAAGAAGCTCTCATATCCTTTCTATTGTTAGCATTTATCATTCGCTACTTTAAAGTAATTGCTCACAACATGGTGTTTAGCAATTTCTTTAAAGTGGGGGCATACATTGGCATTATTCCTTTGCATTTCAATTACAACTCATGTTTGATTGTGTGGTTGTCTTACTTCATGTGATGCATTTTTATCTTTGTGGTGAGATTTTGTGATATGTCCTTCAAGAGCATGATCTCTCTTAGCATATTATATTCCTCTTAGTGGTTTGATGTGATGCACTACTTTACCTAAGTTGTGAATCTTCTATTCTTCAATTTGTCCTCTTGGAGACATTAGGCATGATGTTCCCTATGTTAAGACCTTACATGAACTAAGTTAAACCCCTTTGAATGTCCCTTATACAATTTTCCATTTACAATAATCGTTATATGGTTGTTATGCCCTACATAGACACCCCAACTTTTGCTTAGAAAATTTGGGGACCCCCTCGTTTTCTTTCTTTTGGCTTGTTTTGTTTCATTGTGTTTTGTGCTTTGTCATTCTCGTTTTCATCTTTTGTAATGCCTTGTTCATTTTCTTTGTCTTGTCGGATTCGGGTTTCAAATTGGAACTAATGCTTTGCACTTTGAAAAGGTTCAATTTCCTTTGTCCATCCCAATTTTGATCTCCGCTTGCTTGCCATATTTGTTTTGTTAGAATTGGGTTTCAGAATGGAATCAACACCTCACACTTTTCAGAATTTCAATTTTTGGTTCCATCCTGACTCTAATCTCCAATTCTTTTTTTTCTTGTCTAGTTCGAAATTGGGTATCAGACCAACACCAGAACTAGGAAACTTTCCAAGGTTCATGTTCTTGGTTCCATCCCGATCCTAATTTCTATGTTCGTTGTGCTTTTTGGCCTATCAGGTTCGAGTTTCAGAACTTTCTTGGAACCTTGCACTCTTTGAAGGTTCTTGTGTTGAGTTCATTCCCAATCCTGATCTTTGGACTATTTTTCTACTATTTTCCTTCAAGCGTTGTTCGGGTTCATGTTCTTTGTCCAGTCCCGATCCCAATCCACATCTCTTCATCGGTGTCTTTTCGCTTTGTCGTCCCCCCATTTCGTTCTGTGGGTGTCATTATTCGTTTTTAATTTTTGGTGTTGTGTGGTCAGCTTAATATTAGTTTTTTCTGGCTTTTTTTTTCTCTTCTTTTGCATCATTTTTTTTCAAAAGTGAAAAATACAAAAATGCAAAAAAAATCAAAATTTTGAAAATAAAAAATTATAAAATTCAAAAATCACAAAAAGTTAAAAAAATTAAAATAATAAAAATATTTCATTTTTAAAAGATTTTAAAATACAACTTTTAAATAAATAAATAAGTCTTTGAGTTTTAAAACTAAAAGATTTGAAATAAAATAAAAATTTAAATAAATAAATCTTTTAATATTTAAAAGATTTAAAATTACTTTTAAGATTTAAATTCAAAATAGATTTAATAAATAAAGTCTTTTTATTTTAAAGAAGATTTTAAAAAGCTAAAAAATAATAAATTTTTTTATGAAATTGAAAAGATTTCAATTTAAAGATGTGAAAAAATCATAAAATTGGAAAAATTTTAAAAGAATTTTTTTTAAATTTCAGAAAACAAAAAAAATTACAAAAAGAATGTCCTATGGGGTTTTGAAATCCAAAGGAAACTCGGCACACAAAGGGTAAGGTGTTGGGATCAACCCAATCTGCAGCCTTGCCATAGAACATAAAATGTTTGGGTTATGCAATTAACCCAATCCCGAAACTAAATGAACAAGCCATTGGGAATTCAGGCTCGGAAGAGGAGTCAACCCCATCGTTTCAAAGTGTCTCTGCACTGGTTTCAACCTGAAACCAATCCTGCACTCTACACACAAGGATCGATCCCCGGACCCGATCCCGTAGCGTGTAAAAAAACATGGAGCCGCGATTGAATGATGGCCCATGCTTGATCACTGCGCTTGTGAAAGGTTTAAAGGTCGTGGCTATTTGAACATAATGTGGTCTCTGAGAATGAAAAATCTCAGAACGTGTATAATGGAGTTTGTTGCAAAATTCTTCAAAAATTCTCAAGCGAAGGTGAATGGGAGTTTGAGAACACGGGTTTGTGTATCAACCGAAACATCAAAGAATAACTGCAACTACCCTGGCAGACATACGTAAAAGTATGGTGCAATGGTTGCTATGATCGAGATATGCACAAAGTGAATTCATAGGAAGAGGTTCCAAGAAATAAATCTTGTCTCGACCTCAAGAATCTAGTGGGTCAGAAACCCGGATATTTTCAGATATGCATGCCGCATACTATGAATAGTTTGTGTGAATGAATGCGGCAAAGAGGTATCATCCTATGAATTGAAATGGTAAAAAAAAATGCACGAACAAATCAATTGAAAAGGATTTTGAAACTTCATGCAGATCTCCCCTGGATGCATACATGTTAAATGCGAAAGCATAGACCAGGCAATGAATTATTTGACTAAATTCTTCAAAGAAATCGCATCTCATGGAATGCAAATGTGCTACCAACAGGAACATTAAGAAGACATAATCAATTATTGCAAAAATTCACAAAATGATGCAAGTGAAATTGCCTTGGAAAACATGAATATAATATGTGGAAGCATTGACACAATAGGAAATTGTTGGACAAAATGCTTCAAAGACGTCATCCCATGGAACACAATATTGCAAGATATGTACAAATGTGGATTTGTTCAAAGGATCTGAGGCATCTCTTCATGCTCAGTATAAGAATATTCTTAGAAAGGAATCTTTGAAGACTATCTACTGAGCCTTTAATATATTAAAGGATATTCAATGCATGGAACCAAATGATTGTAGAGGGTGTGTACAAAGTGCAGCCATTGAATAGGCTTTGGAAATGTTCAACAAAATGAAGAGACATTGCATACAAAACATAAAGCTTAGAGAAAGGTTGTGGAAGCACAAATAAAAGTGAATGAACTGTTTGACAGAATGCCTCAAGTACAATATGCCAAAAGATAGAGGCAGAACCCACGAATTGGTGTACAAAATGAAATGATTGTAGAATGGACAGAAAATGCATAAAAGGTTTGATGAAGAGTTTTTAATAATTTTAAAGCAAATTTAATTCGCATGAATGGAGGTAAATTCTCCTCTTCACCCATGGCCAAAGGGAATTTCAAGAGCATAGACAATGCAAGCGAAATTTTTGACGCAATGCCTCAAAAGGGACATCATCTTATAGAGTGCAAGGCCTACAGTTTATGCACAAAATGAAATGAGGAAGTCGTGTGAATGTTCAATAGAGGGGCTTCATGGTATTGTCATCTCATGGAGCAAAATGGGACAACGATATGCACAAAATGGATATGTTGAATAGTTGTTGAATGCTATTTGCATATCGAATGCCTCTTCACATATGATGGGTACACAATATGGACATAAACCAAGTCACAATGAAATGTCATTACATAAAATGCTATGATTGCAGAGAGTTCACCAAACACATTCATTGAGAAGACTTTTAGTAGAGGTAAAGGAAAATCTATAAATTTTTCTAGTGTCCTCTGTGCCCATCCCGAGTTTGGAAGCAATGCAACAATGCATGCATGTCCCTTTGGGCATAATCAAAAGCAGTTTCTTGTCAAATATTATAAGTTACCATTTCCACTGAAGCTTTGGAATGGGAAATTCACAAAATGGATTGTTGGAAGGGGCCATTGAAACAAAGAAGGACAATTCTATCAGATATTTAAGTTGCAGCTACCTTGACAAATAAACATGCAAAATGTGAAATACACGTGAAAAGCACATAAAAGTGTTTTAGATGAAGAGATTAACAAAATTTTTGATTGAAAAGATAAGAGGTATGCAAAAGACACCAAGATACGGTTGGATTGAAGTTAATGGCAGATTGGAAAATTCATTGGAGGATATAATGTCAATCCACGAGATTGAGTTGCAACCACAGGCAGTACAAGCTTTTGAAAGAAAAAGGGCACCTATGAGATTTGTGTACCAGTGGAAGATAAGCACTCACTTTTGATCCCAGTAGTTATGCGTGTTTATAGAGTAAGGAGATTCCTTCTTGAGAAATTGGGTCTATCTCTTTAATCAAGACAACAGGGTTTGTATTGGGTGTGTAAAAGAAGGTTTAGCAGGTGAGGTAGTGGACGTTCCTCTTCACAAATGCAAACACTAGTCATATTTTGTAAAAAGTAGACCTGCCCTTTGTCGTTGATTATATCACACAATGTTCATATAGTCATAAAGATGCCACCAAAAAATGCCATGCCTTCATTAACCTATCTTATCAATTACACAAGGATTGTTATACAAAGTAGTGGCCGGATCTTGATTTATATTTGTATGTCTTTTGATTCTCATAAATTTGGGTATATGTATTAAGCTTTCTTTTAGAGATGAGTTATTTATTGGGGATTGAAGTAAAATGAAAGCAAAATGCATTAAAGTAAAAGTTGATCGATTTATTCATTTTATTATGTTTACTAATTTTTTGTGTATGAATGTATGAATTAATTATTTTATTTTGCATTTCATAGGTATGTTCCAAATTCAAGGAGTAGGGAGTGATAGGAATTTAAATCCACAAAGAACATGATTTGTGTTATTTTGTTTCTAATAATTTAAAATAACATTATTTTTAAAAAGGGATATCCTTGTTATTTCAATAATGGAAATGAAAAGTTTACACTCATTTAATTGAAATAATTTGAAGTTAATTATTATTTGATTGATGTATAAATCAATTAATCTACTCTGTTTACAGGTGTTTTTGGGAGTTGAGGAAATGGTATTGTTGTGCCCTTAGCACACACGCCCCGTTCAGAACGGGGACCTTCTTTGCTTTCACCTTGTCAGGTTGTTTTGTCACTGCCTCATTTTGCATGCCTCCTTTTTTTGGTGTCCCAGATGTTCAATGTTCCTTTATAGTCCCACCATAAGTTGACCATGCCTTCCCTTTTTAATTTTGTGGTGTTCTAGTGCCTCGCAGAGTCCCTTTGGCAGTTTGACCCTGCCAACGGCCCCGAGCCCTGCCGGCCCCGACCATTCCGGCTTCCCTTGCTGGGTTTCCTCATGGCACTTGTTGTTCCCAACAGCGTTCACTTCGCATCCTCTCTAACCTCGGGGTCCAAACCCCAGTTTGTCGTCTGTTAGAAATAAGTCAAATTCTGACAGTTGTTTAGCCCTTCGGACCCCGAACCTCGGATTTCCTCTCCTGAGGTTCTGTCAGTGCTTTGTCGTCTTCCATGGTGAACCCCTAGTGGTGTCCTGCCTTCTGGGTCCTACCACCGTATTTACTATCTGGGAAGTTTGTGAGAAATCCTAACTACTGTCGAGTGTTTTGGGCCCGATCTTTTGGAGTTCTGAGTTCAGAATTATGTGATGGTTCCGCCGTCTCTGACGGTGGGTCTTTTGCGAAACCCTGCTCTCCGAGCCCCAACTCTCTTTGCCATTGTCATTCTGACAAAATGGAAAACTTCAAGCAGCCGCTGTCTTGCACCCCCCAACCATTGGACCCTGGGTCTCCCGCTGTCGTTGCCAATTTTTGAATTCACCAACTTTTTGTCTTGTCGTACCTACATTTATTAGGATCATTAATTGTGATTAGGCATATAAAAGACCCATACTAGCTCGTCATTGTCACTTGAAAGAGTTGCAGAGTGATCAAAGAACTTTCTAGAGGAGCCCATCATCTTCAACACCTTCACATTCATCACCCTCAACATCACTTCATCGATCGTAGGTGGATAACACATCTCCCTACATCGCTTGTTCGAGGTAGGTTTTCCGTTCACCCCTCCTCAGCATTATTTTCATGATTTCTAAGGGTTAAATGAACAATGACCATCAAAACCATGAATGAATGATAAAACATAGCGTGGTGGATAAAACCTATATTTTTAAAACTTAAAAAACCTTCAAGGGTGCCCTCATCATCAATTAAGAGCTCCGCATCACCGCAGCTATTCTTCCCATAGGGAAATCATCTCCTTCAGCCTCGAGGCCTATCCTCGCCATCCAAATTCAAACGATAAACCTTCCTTCCGATGGAAATTTCCCTCTTCGGGCCCAATCCGTCGGACTTGTTTGGAAGTAAGCGAGGATGCCACCGTGTCAAAATGGAAAACTGACCTCAACCTTCCATCCGCTGGGACCCACCCTTCTCCTCACTACGGGCATTTCAAACTTCAACAAGTTCCCTTTAGGTCTCTCAGGCCCTGGACCCCAAAGTTCCGCTTTCGGGGTTCTGCTTGTGCTTCACCATCCTTCATGGTGAGCCTCTGACAGCGTCCCCCCTTCCAGTCCCCAATCTCCTCTTCATCATTGGAATGTCACTTGAATGCGAAATTCCCTCATTCGTGTTGGGTTCCATTGTGCAGGACTCCTGTCCTCACCAGCCGTTGCAAACAAAATGTCGCCCGCCCCTACGAGATCTGAGCTTCACCCTTCCATCCGCTACATGACTAAAATGAAATAATGGCTTCATCTCCACCCGTACTCAAGCCTTCGCCCTTCCATCTGACGTTTGTCGTCCCAAACGTTTGGTGCACCATAGCCCTCCGGCCTTCTAGACCCGATAATGTAAAACTGTCGAGCTGCCCCCTCCAGACTTCCATCCAGTGTTAACAGCAAAAGACGAACACCTTCCCGGTACCTCAGGCCTGAACGCTCAAAAGTGAAGTTGTAAACTGTTGGCTGCCCTTTGACCCACCAGACCTCGGACCCTGGAGTTCTATTTCTGGAATTCTGTTTTCAGTCTTCCATTCCAAACTGCCATCTCAAAATGACTCTTCGGCGTGAGACTTCTGGATTCTCCTAAATCAATCCAAATGAGCTCAAATCTGGAATATAACTTCGACCCATGTACTCAATTTTGATCCTCTTCATTGCAAACCTCTCAAATTACTAAAATTTAACTTAATAGAATCTCTGGGGGCCCTCCAGCCTATTTTTCCTTCCAAAGAGCATTCCTACCGAGGAAGTTTGGTCCTCTGGGCCTGAATTGTCCAAATGCCCTTAATCAAAAGATCAATAACATCAGGGGATAAAAGGTCATGTTATGCTTAATTGATTGTTTAAAATAGATGTCATCTTCAAGATTTCAACTAACATGAATAATTTTATGATCCATTGCACTAACTACGCCTTTGCTTGCAGAATATATGGAATCAGGTGCAGGACCTTCAGGGGCATCCACCGAGAGGGACAAAGGGAAGAAGTTAGGAAATACCCTTTGAGGGAAAGAGGACAAGTACCAAATGAAATACCAATTCCAGGGTGAGCCTCTACACTCAAAAGTCGCCACAGATTGGAAGGAAATCATTGACAACAACATAGGCCAAATTGATATTGATGAATTCATGCAAAGGATTAAGGTCAATCCAATGACAAAGAATGCAAGATTGATAAGACAGAGTGGAATAGCGGAGGCTGCTAGATTCCCTGCATCCCTCGTGGCCCCCAAGTTGGTCATGGCTTGTCGGGAAGCATATCAACCAGACACAAGAATAATCATTGATAAAGAGGGCAACATTCTCGCCGACATATCACCTGAGGGAATTACAAAGACTTTCCATATCCCCACTTTTAAGGAGATAGAAGTCTCCACTATAGAAGAATGATAGGCAGCGTGGGATGATAATCTGGTGGGCTATAAGAGGTCAATCAATCATCATTAGCTTAAAGAAAAATGGGGCAGCGCTACGAAGGTCCCTCAAGAACTCTTTTGGAGTGATTTCCACGAAGATTACCACTACTTGGTCATGATCCTAAGCAGAGTTATGGGTCTTCCTATGGTGGAATTCTTCCAAGAATGGATGGTGTAGGTCATTGAGTAGATTCTGCGTGGAAACAAGGACGTCACCACAAAGACTTCGTTTAACTGGGGAGGAATCATAAGGAACTACTTCCATGAGCATTTTGTCAATGTAAAGAAGAGCTCCAAGTTCTATATGACTTCCTATCTCATCTATTCCTTGGCAGATCAAAGGTAGTACAATGGTTTATTTGTGGCACCCGATCAGGAGCAGGGGCAAAGACTCAAGGGCTCTGATAGGTATCTGTAGCTCCAATACTAGATCTTCAAAAGGGATTATTGCAGACTAAATGACGCCTTGATCGGTCATATTATCAAAATGATTACCGATGACTTTGAGAGGAGGGTCTCCCGTAGTGCGAGGGCATTTTTGAAATAGTATGCCTTTCTTTTCATACAATATCCAAAGTTCACGTACATCCATGCCCAAGGATTTACTAAAATGCCAAATAGGTTGCCTCGATACCCCAACGACCGAATCATTCTTCTGGAGCTTTCTCAGCAACTCCAACACCTATAGGCAATATTCAACAGTAAACACATAGTAGGGATTTCTTATCCCATGACCCTTGGCCAGGGCATGTACCGATTGCAAACTTCCCAGTGTGTTGGTAACTTCCTTGAAAGAGTTAAAGGATTACCACTTCTACCTATACACTGCTCGCCCGCGGATGGACCCGTATGGTCACGTCAGAAGGGTACTAGGGCCAGGGTATGCCCATCTTCACCACATCGAGGATTTTTGGGCCAACTGCTAGGATGATAAAGAGGTACGTGCAAGGCACTATATGAGAATGACTATGCAGTTTGTGAGGAAGGTGCAGCCATTCCCTGTACCAAACCAAGTCGAAGAAGACGACGCCACCATAATGCACCCAAGGTACCCTACAATTGCCAATCTGCCAATACCAACAATAGACTCGGATGAACAAGAGGTTGATGATCTTGATACCATAACCCAACCAATCTTGGTTCATACTAAGGAATGGATCGATGGGCAGGTAGCTCAATTAGACTAGAAAGGAATAATTTTGACTTATGAAGGGCTCAAACGTGAACCAAGTGCTACAGAGGATGTTGCAGCCACCACTTCAACTGGCGGGACCTCCAAGTTTCCTCCGATCACCAAATCCAAGAAGAGAAAAGGGACAAAAATAGAACAGTCTCAAGACCCCAAGGTCTACACAAGGAAAGAAACGAGAGGCTCACCTCCCAAAAAGCTCAAGTTGGCAAGGAGCACTACGGAACAACCCTCAACCCAAGAGGAGGAAGCAAAGGGTACGGATCAATTGGAACCTCTCTTGGCTCTCCTTGCCCCTTCTGTTGCACCACCTACCTCCCTGGCTATGATCACTGCATCCCTGCCAGCAGTGGACATTTCTGTCCATCTTGCCCCTTCATCTCTAGCCAAGTCTATAATAATTATTGACTCCTCTTCCACCATGACTACTCCTCCTTCCTCCGCTACCATGTCACTAATTACATTGCTCCCTCTGACAAAAATAATTGCACCTATTCCCACTGCCACCATGTTTGAGGCTCTCTCAATACATATGTAGAATCTTCCCCCCAAGCTCTCCCAGATCCTAATGGATCCGACTCTTCAAGAAGCCCTTGTACAAGTTCTTGCTATTGCTCAGCCCTCACAACCATCGATAGGGCCACCAGCTATGGAGGCCACCATGCTAATCTCTAAGGAGTGGAAGGAACAAGAGCGGGAAGCCTCGAAGTCTATTGAGGAGGAAGCCAATGAATACTATGAGCACCGAGAGTACAAACACCAAACCATTAATATGGTGGCTTATGAGGAGGAGGGGATGGGCTCTTCCAAGAGTGGGGATGAGGAAGATAGCTCCGGTGCTAAGGTAATCATGAAAACCTTTGACGATGACCTTGAGGAGGAGATGGCACAATAGTTGAAAAACACCAAAGTAGAGGCAGAAAGGTCACCCTATGATGAAGAAGGGTAGCAACCAGAAAAAAAGTAGTAAGAGAATTTAACTGAGGGTGGAACCCAAGTTGTCAAGACCCTCAAGGCTGAGCATGATAAGGAAAAGAAAGAAGAAGAGATAGAAGGAATAGAGGGTCTTGTGCAGCAATTGTCTGCTGGGCCTCCTATCAAATGCCTCGTGTTCATCCAAGACTCCGATGAGGAAGAGGGAGATGCTGCCAAGGAGAAAGAAAAGTCCCCAGAAGAAAAAAGAACAGAAACCTTGGCCTTGACTGAGAGGGGCAAGGGTGGTCATGATTCACCCAAGGGAAAATCTATTGTGCCCGAGTGGTTCGAGAGGTAGCCGAGTGGTTCGAGAGGTAGCTTGAAAGAAAAACCCCTGTGCTAAAGGACCCAAGGGCGAGGTTAAAGGCTATCTTGGCTTGAGCCCAAATCATGACAAAGAAGGAGAAGAAACCCAAACTTTGATCCAAGGTAATGATGGATGCTTCTGGGTCTCGAGCAGTTCAAATAACAATGCCTATGATTGGCCAGGCTGGGGTGAGTTACAACATCTCCACCAAAGAGCAGAAAGTAAGGCACCTTGAGGATTCAGTGGGTATAGTAGTGCATTTCATAAATTAGGATAAGATCTTGAAGGATAAGTTTAAGGTACAGGTAGCAACCTTAACAAATTACATACAACAATGGTCTTTAGTGGACGACCTACCTACCACATTGACAGCCACACCTCAGCTACTATCCAAAGAGCAGATTGATAAGATAAAAAAGGAGAAAAAACTTGGAGAAGACTACATAGGACTAGTTCCGATGATTCTTATACATCTGAAACATGAGAATTAGCCAGGTTGTGCGAATAGCCAACAAGATCTTAGACCTATTGCAGTCTCTGGAGGGCACAAGGAAGTTCTGCACCGACTTCCTTGTGACCTATGACTCCACCTTTCTGAGGATCGATGCTATCCTTCAGTTGCCAGAAGCCACATGGGAAAAGGAGCTTGCATTTAAGAAAGACGATCAGTGATTGATGGATGTGTGGTGGTGAGACTTTCACAACTGGAGGGAGAGGCTAAAACAAATCATGAGCAAGGTGGATCTAGATATCGAATGGATCAAGGAGATCAGGGAAAAGTGTGCTCGGTACCCTAAGCTGATGATGAATTAAGACATGCCCACAGTGAAAATGGATTTGGAGAAGATCAATCCCTACTTCTAGAAGAAGATTGAGGATGGGATGTCTAGAGAAATCATGGTGGAGTTATGAGTTTCACCACCTGTGCCTTTGATCAATCAGAGCTATTCAAGGACCAAGGCTCAAAATATGATGAAGATTGGAAAAGGCTTGAGGATAACACAAAAGAATGGAGCTACCAGGTGCTGCAATATGAAATCATTGAAATAGACAAGCTCCAGGTGGTCATCCTCAAGTTCATATAATACACAGCTTCTAAAAGGTAGGAGGACAACCCTATCAAGGAGGAAGAACTCCCTAAAGAGTAGTTACAGTGAAATAGAAATTGTCTAAAGGATTAAAGTGTTATCGTGCCGTCAGTAGAGGACAAAATAGGGAAAAGACAAAATGTAATTTTAAATTGTGATATATTGGGGGGTAGGTGAAACCCTATTTTGTAATGAATCTTGGCCACACAATAAGAATTGATCTTGGCCATTCATTTTACTTTTGGAACACTATAAATAGGGCTCTCCTCTCATTTGCAAAGGGGGTTGAGTTGTTGTAAAGACATCCTGCAGAAATTTATAAAGAAAAGACATTGACTTGGTGCATTTTCCGAGTTTCTCACATGTCTCGTGATTCAATCTCCATTGTTAGATGTCTGACTTTATTGCTATTCTAGTTAGCTATTTCTTGCTTCAGTAGATTTTAGGAATGCTGTCTTGTGATCATGAAAACTTTTGTTTTGTTGATAACTTCTCAGCCCATACTTTTTGCTATTGGTTGATGGTAGATAGCTATGTAAAGTTAGCCTGGGCTTGAATTCAAAGCTGCTCCAAAATATTTTATCTTTGATTCATGCATGTACATGGTGAATGAAGGACAAAATATTTGTAGACCTTAGAAGATAGAACAAGTTCCACGATGCTGTGAGATCTCTGGTTAAGTGGGATATTGTTTCAAGAAGTTGTGCATTGTAGGAACTCCATCATCACTATTCACAACTAGTTGCTGATTTAGGAACTTTCCCTTTTCCTTGCCTCCTTTTATTTTTTTTAATGACTGACTTATGCTAAGGTTCATTGCATGTTGTAAAGACAAATCCAATGACAAAAAGGAGTCCTAGACTACTGTTTGAACCTACGGCCAATGTATAACAACTCTCCCATTCTAAGAACTCCATTTCAAGATCCAACCTCCCATGCTTCGTAATTCCTACGTAAGATTGCCTTGTGATTCTAGCAAATCACATCAAACAACTGAAATATTCCAAGCACTGTCAAGACCTAACATTAGAGACCTTGGGATAGTGTTCTGCAATCTGATTATGGAGGATTGTCTTTCAAGAGAGGTAGTGCACCTACGCATTGCCTCTATTGAGAAGTGCATAAAAACACCATTAACAGAACTGGCACTAGAAAGAGGGTGAAACATTGGGAATACTAGGTTAAGGGTTAAAAGTGAAGCTGGATTGAATTGGATCATTCTCCCCAAAAATATTTGAAAGAGTTCTACGGTCAACACCAAACAAGGGAGAATTTGAAGAATTGCAACATCCTACAAGGGCGAAGCAAGTTAAAGGGAGTAGTGTTGCCTTTTCCTCTTCCTCAATTCCATCCACCTCAATTCCACCCTCACCTTCATTTGGTTGGCTTTCGTCTTCCGCCCAACCATCTCAAACTGTATTTTCACCTCCTGTCTCTGACAGCTAGGGGATTGCTCTTCTTTCGGCCCTTCCAGCCCAGGGTATAGTCCAATCAGCCGCAACTCAAGTGCAGTCCCAAATTGCTATTGTATTGCAGATACAACCTCAACTTGCCATTTTCCAATAGCAGATACCACCTTCGCCACCCTCCATGGCTTGGTTAGCACATAGCCCTTTACCGATACATTTCGCTGCTTACCATGATATGCCCAAAAATTTGGATGGGTTTTGTTTGAAGTTCCATCCACATGACCTGCAAAGAATAGCTGAGGAGCATATCAAAATATTCAAGACAACAATTACCGAAATGCAAGTCGACTACGAGGACGTTGCATGCCACCTTTTCCCACATTTGCTGGGGGAGGAAGCCTTTTATTGGTACATCAACCTGCTGAGGGGATCCATTGCCTCATAGAACTTGATGAAGGATGCCTTCCTGCAAAAATACAAGATCCCCATGAGTCCTTCAGAACTCTATCAGAAGTTTATGTCCATTCGAAGGGAGATAAATGAACCTATTGGATCCTTCAATGACTACTTTCATCATGCCTTTACAAGGCTCTAGGACCTGTACCTCCATAATGATGCTGCAGCTCTCCTAGTCTATTATGTGGCATTGGACAACCTCACGTCAGCTTTGGTGAAAAGGATGCGCCCACCACTCACTACCTTGGTGACTGGGTATACGGAGGTCGTTGTCGCCAGTGCAAATTTGGGGCAAAATATCTCTAGCCCACTGCCTTCTCTAGGACTAGTAGCTCACCCGATGTAAATTCAGGGGCTCAATCAGGTGTTTGCTCATCAAACCCCTCTTATGAACTGAGTACCTTAGTTGCCTATGGTACCACATCTAGGGCAGCTACTGAATTATGTGCCTCCTGTGCCTTCCTATTTGTAGCCTCAACCACAGTATAACTATCTTTAGGCTGCTCCACAACAACAGGCATATTCCCAGCAACCCTAGGCACCATTGTACCTATTGGGACTAGAGTTTCTTATAGCTTATCAGAATCAGCCGACAGCCCTACCCGCTTTTCTCCAAAATCCAGCATCGTTGCTTGAGAATGGGACCAACAAGGACAAGTTAGAGGAACTAACTGAGATGATAAAGAAAATGTCCATGGAAATGACACACCTAAAAAAATAGAATAATCAGTTACAGGCCTGCTAGCGTAATTTCTAGGCCAATCTTAACTGGTACAACTGAGACAATAGGGATAGTAGGGATAATCAGGAAGCAAGCACTTCCTCTGAGTAGAACTATGATAGGGGAAAAATTCCAATCAAAATTTAGAAAGGAGACCTTCTGAGAGGCAGAATCGCACATGGAACACAAGGCCCAATAATGGAGGTGTCCCTACACCTTTCGACCAACTAACGAGCAATGAAAAAATGATCAGTGGAGTATACCTTGCCAAGGGAGCTATGTCTGGATGGTGTCAAATTCACAAAACCAACAGACATTCTGAGTTGAATTGCCCTGAGTTCCAAATAGCTGCTGAAATATTCCAAATAGAAGTGCAAAATGCAATCAATAATTTTGGTTGTAGGGACATCGTCCCATCCAAGCCATATGATTCCTCTTGTCTTGTGGATAATCAAGCACCATTTCCATGAGGTGGCTGCAATGAGCCTAAACTGGAGCCTCCTCCTATTGAGGGTTGAGAAGCGCAAGAGGTAAGTAATGAACAAACTTTGGCTCAGCTTTTCGATTCAGTAGATAATGGTCCGGTAGATGAAGATGACCATTTGTAGATGAGGTCCACATGTTCTATCAAAGGTCAACAACTTACTTCCTTAGGAATAGACAGGTGGGTCGACCCTTTACAACTTCTACCCCACCAAACAATTTCGCCACTCTGACTAATCCTGATGCCAGCAACAATCCTGGACTCCTCCACATACCTACCAAATACCTCAACAAGAATGGATCTCAAAACTAGTCACAAAACCAGGCTTAAGGCCAACCCCAAAATATTTCTAGTCAAACGAAGGTCCAACCTCCTAGTTCTGCCATAGGCCAAGCTTTTAGTTCAAAAATTGAGCAAATGGGTGAACATGTAGCAGAAGAGTTCAAGAAGATAAAAATTAGTTTGTCCGCCTTTAAACTACTCAAAGTCCTTGCTGTAAGGCATGCCTTCTTTAGGGTTCTTAATGGAACCTCATCTTCTAGTACAACACAAGAGATGCCAGCTAAGAAGGTTACCTTTGAAGAGCCTAGGAAGGAACTAGAGATACAGGATAATACTGGGATAAAAAAGATATCCCTTTAAATCAACTTGCTTGTAAACAAATTGAAAAGGAATCAGAGCGGGGTGATAGGTAGCTTTCTAAGAGCCAACTGTTCAGGTAGACCAAGGATGAGAGCAGTGATAAGAACAAAGGTTAGGTAGCTCACATGGACATGCATATGAACATTTTCCAAGGGAGACCAAAAACTCCTCCTTTCTTGACCACCATTAGAATCTTTGGGAAGAACCTGCATAACTTCCTACTCGATTCAAGAGAGTCTACCAATGTCATGCCTTTGACAGTATGAAAGGCTCTTGGCATCACTCCCATGCCTTCAAGGAGGAAGGTGACCCAGCTGGACAAAATAGAGATCAACATCATGGGAGAAATAAACCATATCCTGATGTAGATTGCTATAGACCCGCAGATACAATAAGTCATTGATATTCAAGTTGCAGATTTTCCCGATGCATATGGAATCATTTTGGGAAGGGAATTCACCAAGGCACTGAATGGATATAGCACCACAAACCTTTCTCACATGTGGCTACCATGGAAGGGGCTGCCAAATTAAATCTGTATCGACCGTGAACCCCGTATGAAATATATGATCATGAAGTACAATAATATTAATGAGGTATTGTTTGCTGAGACAAACCTAGGGAATTACCATCATTTTGCCTACCAAAATGAGGTTGAACTTCAAGAAGAATGTGTAGACGAAGTGTTCCTGGTGTTGTATAGTTCTTCGACTGATTCTACACGAATTCACCCAGACACAAAAATATTGATAGAAGTCGGTGATGAACCTAATAAGGACAACAACTGGGGACTACTCAATGGTTTCTAGGAGTTCATGGAAAAACATGCAAGGGATCAGCTCAATCTAGGGGCCCAAATGAATTTTCAGGATCTCTTGTTTCCAAACTGATGCAGGATTCACAATGCTGCCCACTCCGAGTTTAATTGCTACTTGTGTCAAATGGTAGTTGAGCATATAAAAAAATCAGCTACTCCTTAGATAGAAATGCAAAAGGAGGCACCAGCGGAACCACCTGTTGATCACTACATCAAGCAAGAAAATTCCCCTAAGATCATAGAGCCAGTCACCTAGCTGAAAGGGAGCAAGAACTCAATTGGACCCGAAGATAAAAAACTTTCCACATGTTGGATGCTCTGATTTGATGGATCTAAGTCCAAGCAAGGAGTCAGAGCTGGATTCAAACTCATTAGTCCAACAGGTATGACCTTTTTAGCTATCCACAGATTGCAGTTCTATTGCACCAATAACATAGCAGAATATGAGGCCCTCGTCTTTGGCCTTCTCATGGCCTTGAAGAAAAATGTAAAAATGCTGCAAATTTTTGGAGATTCTGAGCTCATAGTTAAACAGGTTAGGAAGTTGTATTCCTGTCATGATAGAAGACTTACAAACTATAGGCATAGGGTTTGGGATATCTTGGAAGCCATAGATGCGTTCAATATACAATTGATCCCACATTCTCAGAATCGTACATCTGATGCCTTGGCTCGAGCAGCCAGCACTTTACAACCCCTCTCTGTCTAGGCTCATGAAATTCACGGTTGAGCTAACATCCACGTCATCGGTCCTAGATAATGTTACCCACTTACAAGTCTTCAATGATGACAAACATATCCTTTAATTCATCACAAGTTCTGATGTCTTCACAGCTCAAATAATTGATGAAGCTGAACCATAGGAAGCCGAACTAGACATAGAGAGGGTTATTAACCTCAAAACCAACATGATCCTTAGGGGCATGGTTTAGTTGGAACGCATTTTTGACTTGGACAAGATTAGAGACTAGAATTAGCAAATGAAAAAGGAGGGCGTAAGCAACCAGTGTAATGCCCACAACCTTGGGACAACTGAAGAGATAAAGAATGTTTTTATCGACAAGGTGTGCATGCCAGAGGAAAAGAAGGGAATTACGGATGTGTTGCAGAAGTCCCATGATGTGGTGGCATGGAACTACAAATATTTTGAAAATATATGGCACTTCTATCATTACACACACCATCCCTCTAAAGATAGAAGTGAGGCCATTCTGCCAGTGGCAGCGCCCTATCAATGCCTTGTTGGAACCTGTTGTTTACAAAGAGGTGCAGAAGATGTTCTCGGCAAGAATTATTTTTCTAGTTAGGCATTCCACGTGGGTGGCCAACTTGGTCCCGGTTAGAAAAAAGAATGGGCAGATTAGATTGTGTGTAGATTTCCGCAATTTGAATTGCACCTCAGAGAAAGACAACTATCCAGTACCTTCATTGGATGAGGTGTTGTAGATCGTCAATGGCTCCCAGATGATGTCCTTTCTAGATGGGTACTCCAAGTATAACCAGGTGATGGTACAGTATGAAGATCGTCATAAAATGATGTTCACCACTAAGTGGGGAATGTTCACGTATAGGAGGATGCCTTTTGGGCTCATCAACACCGGCGCCACCTTCCAATGCACCATGGATATTGCCTTCAAGGACCTAATTGGTATGTGCATAATCATCTACATGGATGATTTGACTATGTTTTCTAAAAGGCAGGGCGATCACATCCCTGATTTATGCAAGTTATTCCAGAGGTGCAGGGAGTTCAGGGTTTCCCTTAACCCTAAGAAGTGCATTTTTAGTGTGACTGAAGGTAGGTTGCTTGGGCACATCATTTCAAAACAGAGCATCTCCATAGATCCTGAATGTATCAAGTCCTTACTCAAAATCCCACCACCAGGCAGCAAGAAAGAATTAAAATCTTTATTTGAAAAGATCAACTTCGTTAAGAAATTCATCACAAGTTTCATGGAGATTGTTAAACCTCTCAATGCTATGTTGAAACAAGACGCCAAAGTTGAATAGACACTTAATGCCAAACAAGCTTTTGAGGAAATCAAACGGGCCATCGCTGAGGCATCTGTGTTAGTCAGCCTGAATTATCTGAAGCTTTTCTACATCTACTCGTTTGCTTTAGAGCATTCCTATGCTAGCATGTTGACCTAGAAGGACGATGAAGGAAATGAGCACCCGATCACCTTTATGAGTGCTCCCCTCAAGGATGCTGAATTGAGATATCACAATATTGAAAAGTAGGTATATGCTCTCGTGAGAGGGGTGAAAAAATTTAGACACTACATCTTATGTAATAAGGTGTTTGCCATTGTCCCTGACCCAACAGTTAAAACACTGATCATGCAAAATGAATTGGGTGAACGAAGAGCTAAATGGGTCACCCTTCTCTAAAAATATGACATGGAGATCCAACCGATGAAGCTGGTGAGAGGACAATCATTTATCCGCACAATTGCTGAAACAACAGTAGAAGCTGGACTCGAACTCACTGTGCAACAGTACCAGCTTGAGGATGTCTCCTCTGGAGAGTGGTATGAGAATGTTGTCTATTATTTGTTGAACCATAAGTGTCTACCGCACCTATAAGGAGTCCAAAAGTGGGCCCTTAGATTGAAAAGCAATGGCTACATGCTACAAGGTTCCATTCTCTACAAGAAGAATCATGAAAGAATTTATTTAAGATGCCTTGGCAAAGAAGAAGCAGATCAAGTCTTAAGAGAGTTCCACGACAAATTTTGCATGGGCCATAGTTCTGGTTCTTCCACAGCACATTAGAGATTGAGAGTAGGGTATTATTGGCCAACTGTCTTCAAAGATGCCCGTTGCCATGTTCACTCATGTCACACATGCCAGACTGTTGCCACCAAGGAAAAGAATGTTGTTGTCCCACTATAGCCTGTACTGGAGGTAAGGCCGTTTTCCTAATGGGGTCTCAACTTCATCGGTCCAGTAAGCCCTCCATCATCTGCGGGACACATGTACATACTTACTGCTACTGATTACTATACTAGATGGACATAAGCGATCGTATGTAAGCAATGCACAACTGAAGTAGTTACTAACTTTTTAGAAAGTTTTATTTTAAATCACTTTGGTTTTCCTTATGCTTTGGTATGTGACAATGGACCTATGTTTGCCTCATTAAAATTTGCTAGTTGGGCATTTGACTATGGAATTTCCCTTAAGTTCTCATCCAATTACTACCCCCAGGGCAATGGCCTTATTGAGTCTACAAATAAGAACTTGATTACCATGATCAAGAAACTGCTAGATAGGAATCCCAAGGACTGGCATACACAACTCCATTTTTCCCTTTGGGCAGATTGCACTCGCGATAAGGTTGCTCTTGGCGATTCCCCATTCCACTTAGTTTATGGCTTGGAACCTATATTTCCTATCCATCTGAAGATTCCTACTCTTCAGCTCATCAATGATTTTTATGAAAGAGGAGATCGTAGGGAAGCTCGGTTAGCTGAGCTCTTGGATTTAGAGGAAGTTTGAGACCATGCAGTAGAAAATTTTGCTAAACATCAGGGCATAGTTAAGAGATGGTTCGACCACCGAGCCAAAATTAAAGCCTTCAAGATTGCAGATTTGGTCTTGTATTGGGACAAGGCCAATGAAAAGAAAGGGAGACACAAAAAATTTGACAAGCTTTGGCTTGGCGCCTTTCAAATAGGTAAGATTCTGGGAGACAATGCCTTCCACCTAAAGACCTTAACTGGTGAGAACATCCCATTGCTAGTCAACGGGTAGCACCTGAAGCACTACTTCCAGGCTTGAGCTCGTTCGAGCTCTTCATTGTAAATATTTGTATATAGGTTGGGGTAGATTACTTTCCTGGTGTGCTTGCATCTTTTTTTTTTCCTTTCTCTTTTGTTTCCTCCCTCCTGGCAGTTTTGTTTTGGAAAGTCATTTCCTACCCCTTAGCAATGGTTGTGCTTGCTCGACAAGCATTTTACTTTGTTTTCTATCCTTTGTGTTCTTCGGCTAAACATTCACTCTCAACCATTAGTCTCTGAAAGCTATCCATGAATGATTTCCTTGTTTGAACTTTGTTCAGAACTTGACCCTCAATTGGATCTTCTTACACACATCTCAGATCTTGCACAAAACACATAATAATCATTTCTAAAGGACTATGCCATGGTTGTTATGACACCCTAGTGAGTGAAAAATTTCAAGTCTACTCCAGTGACCACTGCAGTCTCAAACCCATCATAGGATTCAGTGCTTACGTGGTCAAACTAAATGATAAAAGAGAAATGAACATTGAAAGAAAGATGAAAGAAAAAGAGCAAAGGAATTCTAAAAAATAAGCGACCGTATGGGTGTCTGGGTAACTCTACCAGGGCTATGGATGCCCAGTTGGCAGTAGAGTGATATCCATGAGATTGCAGCGACAACTCCGTCAGGGCTATGGACGCTTGACTGGAAGTGGAGCATGTCCAAGTTACTTTTGGTGTTAGACAATTTATGTAGCTCACTTAGCTGAATTGGTAACCCTGGTCACTATCCTGAGGAAAGGAATGAACTCACTACACACACTTATGAGATGTCCTATAAACTAACCCAATTAAGGATATCATTCTCCCAGATCCATCTTTGGAAGCCACTCCTGGTCTACGAAAATGAAGATTCTGGGTCCTAAATGAATATTTATCCTTAGCATGCTCGGGAGCGTTCCCTAGCCGAGTAGCCACTTGTTGTGCCCTTAGCACACACATCTCATTTTGCATGCCTCCTTTTTTTGGTGTCTTAGATGGTCAATGTTGCTTTAAAGTCCCACCATAAGTTGATCGTGCCTTCCCTTTTTAATTTTCTCATGTTCTAGTGCCTTGCGGAGTCCCTTTGGCAGTTTGAC
This sequence comes from Sequoia sempervirens, assembly GCA_007258455.2. Classification (NCBI taxonomy): domain Eukaryota; kingdom Viridiplantae; phylum Streptophyta; class Pinopsida; order Cupressales; family Cupressaceae; genus Sequoia; species Sequoia sempervirens. Next base: position 37,419,212 of record VDFB02252616.1, on the reverse strand, counting down.
CTTGCCAATGGCCCCGGGCCCTGCCCGCCCTGGGTGTTTGGGCTTCCCCTGCTGGGTTTCCCCGTGGCACTTTCCGTTCCCAACGGTGTTCACTTCACATCCTCCCAGACTGTAGGGTCTGAACCCCCATTTTCCATCTGTTAGAAATCAGTGAAATTCTAATGGTTGTTTAGCCATTCAAACCCTGAACCATGGATTTCCTCTCCTGGGGTTCTGTCAGTGCTTCGCTGTCTTACACACTGAACCCCTGGTGGCATCCTGCCTTCCAAGTCCCACCACCGTATTTATATTCTGGGGAGTTTGTGGGAAATCTTGACCGCCATCGAGTGTTCCGGGCCAGATCTTCCAGAGTTCCAAGTCCAAAATTCTGTGATGGTTGGTCTTTTTCTGAACCCCGCTCTCTAGGCCTCAACTCTCTCTCCCCTACCGCCATTCTGACCAAGTGGAAAAATTCAAGCGACGGCTATCGAACCCCGGGTCTCCCGCTGTCGTTGCCGATTTTTGAATTCACCAACTTTTTTGTCTCACCGTACCTACATTTATTAGGATCATTAATTGTGATTAGGGGTATAAAATACCCATTCCAGCCCATCATTGTCACTTGACATAGTTGCAGAGCGATCAAAGAACTTGCTAGACGAGCCCACCATCTTCGACACCTTCATGTTCATTTCCATGAACATCACTTCATCGATCATAAGTGGATCACATATCGCCCTGCATCGCTTGTTGAAGGTAGGCTTTCTGCTTGCCCCTCCCGAGCATTATTTTCATGATTTGTAAAGGTTAAAATGAATAATGAACATCAAAACCATGAATGAATGATAAACCATAGTGTGGCAGATAAAACCCATGTTTTGAAAACTTAAAAAACCTTCGAGGGTGCCCTCATCATCGATCTAGAGCACTGCCTCACCAAAACTATTCTTCCCATAGGGAAATCATCTCCTTCGACCCTGAGGCCTGTATTCACCGTCTAAATTCAAATGGTAAACCTTCCTTTCGACAATAATTTCCCTCTTCGGGCCCAATTTGTCAGACTTCCTTGTTCAGAAGTCAGAGGGGATGCCGTCATGTCAAAACGGAAAACTAACCTCAACCTCCTCTCTGACAGGGCCCACCCTTCTCCTCGCCACAAGCATTTCAAAATTCAACAAGCACCCTTTGGGTCTCTCAGGCCCCAGACCCCGAAATTCCACTTCTAGGGTTCGCGAGTGCTTGGTCATCGTTCACGGCGAGCCTTTCACCACGTCCCACCTCGTTGGGCCATGACCTCCTGTTCATCGTTGGAATGTCACTTGAACGCAAAACACCCCCATCTGTGTCGGGATCCATTATGCGAGACTCCTATCCTCACCAGTCATTACAAACAAAATGTCGTATGCCCCTCTGAGCTCCAGGCTCCGCCCTTCCATCCACTACATGACTAAAATGAAATAACGGCTTCATCTCTGCCCAGACCCGAGCCTCCACCCTTCCGTCCAATGTTTTTTGTCCTAAATGTCGGGTGTGCCATGGCCCCCTAGCCATCTAGACTCGATAATGTAAAAGTGTCAGGCTGCCCCCTCAGGACTTCTGTCTAGCATTAGCCATCCCAAATAGCGGAAGATGAAAACCTTCCGGGTACCTTAGGCCTGAACGCTCATAAGTGAAGTTGTAAACTGCTGGCCGCCCTTTGACCCACTAGACCCCCGATGCCAGAGTTCCGTCTCCAGAATTATGTTTTCAGTCTTCCGTTCCAAACTGCCATCTCTAGACGGCTCTTCGGCCTGAGACTTCTGGATTCTCCTAAATTGATCCAAATGAGCTCAAATCTAGAATCTAACTTCGACCCATGTGCTCAATTTGGTCCTCTTCATTGCAACCCTCTCAAATTACTAAAATGTAACTAAAGAGAATCTATGGGGGCCCTTCACCCTATTTTCCCTTCCAAACAACATTCTTGTCGAGGAATTCTGACCCTTTGGGCCCAAACTATCTAAATTCCCTTAATCAAAAGATCAATAGCATCGGGGGATAAAAGGTCATGTTATGCTTAATTGATTGTTTAAAATAGATGTCATCTTTAGGATTTCATCTAACATGAATACTTTTATAATCCATTGCACTGACTATGCTTTTTCTTGCAGAATATATGGAATCAGGTGCAGGACCTTCAGGGCCATCCGCCGAGAGGGACAAAGGGAAGAAGTCAAGAAGGACCCCCCGAGGGAAAGAGGACAAGGACCAGATGAAATACCAATTCTAGGGTGAGCCTCTACACTCAAAATTCACCATAGATAGGAAGGAAATCATTGACACCAACATAGGCCAAGTTGATATTGATGAATTCATGCAAAGGGTCAAGGTCAATCCGATGACAAAGAATGTAAGATTGAGAAGATAGAGTGGAATAGACAAGGCTGTTGGATTCCCTCCATCCCTCATGGCCCCTGAGTTGGTCATGCCTTGTCAGGAATCATATCAACCAGACACAAGGAAAATCATTGATAAAGAGGGCAACATTCTCCCCAACATGTCGCATGAGGGAATTACAAAGACTTTTCATATCCCCACTTTTAAGGAGATGGAAGTCTCCACTACGAAAGAATGTTAGGCAACATGGGATGATAATCCAGCTAGCTATAAGAGGAATAAATCAGCATTGGCTCAAAGAAAAATGAGGCAGCACTACAAAGGTTCCTTAAGAACTCTTATGGAGCGATTTCCACGAAGAATACCACAACTTGGTCACAATGCTAAGCAGAGTTATGGGTCTTCTTACGATGGCCTTCTTCTAAGAATGGATGGTGTACTTCATTAAGTAGATTTTGGGTGGAAACGAGGACATCACCACAAAGACTTTGTTTTACTAGGGAGGAATCATAAGCAACTGCTTCCATGAGTAGTTTGTCAACGTAAAGAAGAGCTCCAAGTTCTATATGACTTCCTATCTCATCTATTCCTTGGCAGATCATAGGTAGTACAACAGTTTGTTTGTGGCACCTGATCAGGAGCAGGGGTGAAGACTCAAGGCCTATGATAGATATTTGTAGCTCCAATACCATAACTTCAAAAGGGATTACTGCAAAGTAAATGATGCCTTCATCGGCCATATTATCAGAATGATTGTCGGTGACTTCGAGAGGAGGGTCTCCCACAGTGCCAGGGCATTTTTGAAATAGTATGCCTTTCTTTTCATACAATATCTAAAGTTCTCGTACATCCATGCCCAGGGCTTTATTGAAAGGCAAAATAGGTTGCCTCAATACCCTAATGACTAAATCATCCTTCTGGAGATTTCTCAGCAACTCTAACACCTATAGGCAATCTTCAGCAGTAAACACATAGCAGGGATTTCTTATCCCATGACCCTTGGCTAGGGCATGTATCGACTGCAAACTTCCCAGTGTGTTGGTAACTCTGAGAAAGAGTTAAAGGATTACCACTTCTACCTACACACTGCTTGCTTGCGGATGGACCCATATGGTCATGTAAGAAGGGCGCTAGGGCTAGGGTATCTCCATCTTCACCACATCGAGGATTTTTGGGCCAACTGCTAGGATGATAAAGAGGTACGTGCAAAGTACTATATGAGAATGACTGTGCAGTTTGTGAGGAAGGTGCAGCCATTCCCCATACCAAACAAAGTTGAAGAAGACGAGGCCACCATAATGCACCCCAGGTACCCTATAGTTACTAATCTACCAATACCAAAAATAGACTGGGATGAACAAGAGGTTGATGACCTTGATACCATAACCCAGCCAATCTTGGTTCCTACTAAGGAATGGATCGATGGGTAGGTAGCTCAATTAAAGCGGCAAGGAATAATTTTAACTTATGAAGGGCTCAAAAGTGAGCCAAGTGCTATAGAGGATGTTGCTGCCACCACTTCAACTGGCGAGACCTCCAAGTCTCCTCCGATCACCAGATCCAAGAAGAGAAAAGGGACAAAATTATTACAGTCTCCAGACCCCAAGGTCTACGCAAGGAAAGAAACGAGAGGCTCACCTCCCAAAAAGCTCAAGTTGGCAGGGAGCACTACGAAAGAACTCTCAACCCAAGAGGAGGAAGCAAAGTGTACAGATCAATTGGAACCTCTTTTGGCTCTCCCTACCCCTCTTATTGCACCACCTACCTCCCTGGCTATGATTGTTGCATCCCCGCCGGCAGTGGACATTTCTGTCCATCTTGCCCCTTCACCTCTAGCCAAGTCTATAATAATTCTTGACTCCTCTTCTACCATGTAACCAATCACATCGCTCCCTCTGGTAACAATAACAACGCCTATTCCCACTGCCACCATGCTTGAGGCTCTCTCAAGACATATGCAGAATTTTCCCCGCAAACTCGCCTAGATCCTAATGGATCCGACTCTTCAAGAAGCCCTTGCACAAGTCCTCACTACTGCTCAGCCCTCATAACCACCGATAGGGCCACCAACTATGGAGGCCACCATGCTAATCTTTGAGGAGTGGGAGGAACGAGAGTAGGAAGCCTCAAAGCCTATTGAGCAGGAAGTTAATGAATACTATGAGTACCCAGAGTACGAACACCGAACCATTGGTAGGGTGGCTTATGAGGAGGAGGGGATAGGCTCTTCTGAGAGTGGGGACAAGGAATATAGCTCCGGTGCTAAGGTAATCATGCAAACCTTTGATGATGACCTTGAGGAGGAGATGGCACAACAGTTGAAAGAAACCAAGGTAGAGGCCGAAAGGTCACCCTGTGATGAAGAACGACAACCACAAGAAAACTAGTAGCAAGAGGATTTAACTGAGGGTGGAACCCAAGTTTTCAAGACCCTCGAGGATGAGCGTGATGAGGAAAAGAAAGAAGAGACAGTAGGAAAAGAGGGTCCTATGCAGCAACTGTTCGCCGGGCCTCCTATCAAACGCCCCGTGTTCATCCTGGACTCCAATGAGGAAGAGGGAGATGCTGCCAAGGAGGAAGAAAAGTCCCCAAAAGAAAAATGAATGGAAACCTTGGCCTTGATTGAGAGGGGCAAGGGTGGTCATGATTCACCCAAGGGAAAAAATTTTGTGCTTGTGTTGTTAGAGAGGCAATTTGAAAGAAAAAACCATGTGCTAAAGGACCCAAGGGTGAGGTTAGAGGCCTTCTTGGCTTGAGCCCAAATCATGACAAAGAAGGAGAAGAACCCCAAAGTCTGATCCAAGGTAATGATGGATGCTTCTGGGTCTCGAGCAGTGCAAATAGCAATGCCTATGATTGGCCAGGCTGGGGTGAGTTACAACATTTTCACCATTGACTTGGGGACTGCCACTAGAGAGCAAAAAGTTGGGCACCTTGAGGAGTCAGTGGCTACGATGGTGCATTTGATAAAGTAGGATAAGATTTCAAAGGATGAGCTCAAGGCACAGGTCGCGACCTTAACGGATTACATACAAAAATGGTCTTCAGTGGACAACCTACCTACCACATCCATAGTTGCACCTTAGCTGCTATCCAAAGAGTAGATTGATAAGATGGAAAGGAGAAAGAACTTGGAGAAGACCAAAGAGGACTAGTTCTAACGATTCTTATGCGTTGAAAACATGGGAGTTATCCAAGGTGTGTGAACATCCAACAAGTTCTTAGACCTGTTGCAATCTCTGGAGGGCACAAGGAAGCTCTGCACCGACTTCCCTACGAACTGGGACTCCACCTTTTTGAGGATCGAGGCTATCCTTCAGTTGCAAAAAGCCACGTGGGAAAAGGAGCTTGCATTTAAGAAAGACGATCATTGATTAATGGATGTTTGGTAGCAAGACTTTGACAACCGGAGGGAGAGGCTAGAACAAATCATGAGCTTGCAAGGTGGATCCGAATATCAAATGGATCAAGGGGATCAGGGCAGAGTGTGCCTGGTACCTTAAGCTAATGACGAAGTTACAGAGAAGATCAAGCCCTACTTCCAAAAGAAGATTGAGGATGGGATGTCTAGTGAAATCATGGTGGAGTTCATGAGTTTCGCCGCCCATTCCTTTGATCAATCAGAGCTATTCAAGGACCAAGGCTCAAAATATGATGAAGATTGGAAAAGGCTAGAAGATAACATAAAAGAATGGAGCTACTAAGTGTTGTGATATGAAATCATTGAAATAGACAAGCTCCAAGTGGTCATCCTCAAGTTCATAGAATACACAGCTTCTAAAAGGCAGGAGGACAGCCTCATCAAGGATGAAGAACTCCCTAAAGAGTAGCTACAATGAAACAACAATTGGCTAAAGGAAAAAAGTGCTATAGTGCCGTTAGTAGAGGACAAAATAGGGAAAAGACAAAATATAGTTTTAAATTGTGATATACTGGGGGGTAGGTGAAACCCTATTTTGTAATGAATCTTGGCCACACAATAAGAATTGATCTTGGCAATTTATTTGACTTTTGGAACACTATAAATAGGGCTCTCCTCTCATTTGCAAAGGGGTTTGAGTTGTAAAGACATGTTGTAGAAATTTATAAAGAAAAGACATTGACTTGGTGCATTTTTTGAGTTTCTCACATGTTGCTTGATTCAATCTCCATTGTTAGATGTCTGACTTTATTGATGTTCTAGTTAGTTGTTTCTTGCTTTGGTAGATTTTAGGAATGTTTTCTTCTGATCATGAAAAATTCTGCTGTGTTGATAACTTCTTAGTCCATACTTTTTGCTATTTGCTGATGGTAGATAGCTGTGTAAAGTTAGCTTGGGCTTGAATTCAAAGCTACTCCAAAACATTTTATCTTTGATTCATGCATGTACATGGTGAATGAAGGACAAAGCATTTACAGACCTTAGAAGATAGCACAAGTTCCATGATGCCATGAGATCTCTGGTTAAGTGGGATATTTTTTCAAGAAGTTGTCCATTGCAGGAACTCCATAATAACTGTTCACAACTAGTTGCTGATTTAGGAACTTTCCCTCTTCCTTGCCTCCTTTTCTTTTTTTTTAATGACTAACTTACGCTAAGGTTCATTGCACATTGTAAAGCCAAATCCAATGACAAAATGGAGTCCAAGACTGCTATTTGAACCTATGGCCAATGTATAACAACTCTCCCATCCTAAGAACTCCATTTCAAGATCAAACCTCCCATGCTTCATAATTCCTATGTAAGACTGCCTTGTGATTCCAGAAAATCACATCAAACAACTGAGATATTCCAAGCACTATCAAGACCTGACATTAGAGACCTTGGGATAGTTTTTTTCAATCTGATTATGGAGGAGTGTCTTTCAAGAGAGGTAGTGCACCTACGCACTGCCTGTGTTGAGAAGTGCATAAAAACACCATCAACAGGTATGTGATTGGAAAGATGCTCTTGCAAATCTGATGTACAAAGAGGAGCTTTTTATGAAAGAATCATCAAACTGGAGAAAATTGAATGCTTGGTAGTCCCCATTTAGAAATTTTCTTAGAAAAGAATGTTGTTGCCAATCATGAAAATAAGTAACTTTAAGTGAAACTAAAAATTGCAATTGTGAACTAGAGTTGATTGAAGTCAAGTAAAAGATGAAGCTGGAAGTTATCTTTGTGAAGAATTTCATGCATATGAATGTTATAGCTTTTGGTGGATCATGTGGGATTAAATTATGTAATTAGTTGAGCTATATATTGTCAAATATAGCTCATTTGAAGGGGTTAGAATGTTAAGAAAAGAGAGTTATACATTTTGCAGATTAGCTGATTAGAGTTTTGCAGTAGAGTAGATGATATATTTTTCTTGCATTTTTAGCGTAGTTGGGTGGATCTTAAGACACTGGTTTTCGTACACTGGTAAATTTTCTAGAATTGTAAATGTTATTTTATCTCTCATCACAATAGAAATAACTAGATTTAAACTTGCTTCATGTTTTACTCTGGAATGATATTTGTTTGTTAATCATTTGATTTGAAGTTCTTCAAGTAATGAATGATTTTTATCTTTTCTTTTGTTCAAATTGTGATTTGCAATCTATTGTTAAAGTTTGAACTCTGAATGAATGTTCAACTTTCTGTTGATTACAGCCTGCCTTATTCTATAGTTAGTTTAGGAATTCCTTGAAGAGTAGCAGGTTTGATTAACTAAATGAATGAACATTATTTTCTCTCTTGCATCCCTAATCTATCTTTTTCCTTTTTTTAACCCCCTCAATTTAAATAGGTTTAGATAGGAGTTTGATCTTGCAACAACCAAGAAGCTCAATAAATAGTAGGCCCCTTGAATATTATAGCCTCATTGACCACTTAGTAAAAAAAATATGTTGTTATCCAACATCTAAGACCTTGGAAGGTGATCAATTTAATGATCTTTTTTCTTTTTCAGGAGAGGTAAGATGATTGCATCTTTCTTGCATGTTGTGTTAATTTGGCCATCAACAGAACTGGCAGTAAAAGGAGGGCGCCTTGAGAATTTTTGGTTGTGTTCATGTTAGAGTGGGTTGGATCTTGGAAAACCTAGCCCTAATGGGCATCCCTTTGTGTATTCCTGGGATTCTTAACAAAATTTCTTATCACTTGCATAATAGGCTTCCATTATTTTTTTAGTAATAGTAGACAAATTGCTAAAGACCATGTTAATATTTTCAAGGATTTGATGGGTATACACCAAATTCTTCAAGAAGATATAGCATGTCAACTCTTCATCAAAATACTCCAAGGTACAACATGGAAATGGTATGTTAATCTTCCACCAAGTTCTATTTGTTCATGGATAGAGTTAGAGATTTTATTCATAGATCAGTTTGACCCTTATGCATGTGCACAAGACCCATTGTTTGAATTTACAACTACAAAATGGACATGATTGGAATTAATTTACCAATTCAATCACAGGTTTTTGTTGATGTATCAACAAGTTCAAGCTTTAAAAATTGTTATTAATGATTATATGCTAAAAAAATATTATTATTAGGGTTTAAATCCTTTGTTTGCACCAAAATTTAGACATTGTGGGGAGGTTACTTCCCTACATGATGTGCTGAACAAAGCTCTCTTATTGGCACAGGCTGGACATGACGTGAGAAATTCAAGTAGCCAAAATCAAGATTGTAATACCCATGTACATGCAAGTTGTCATCTGTTATTTCCTTATGTTAGTTTACCCACCATCCCTACCCAGATGCAATCATTCTTACCAAGTAGCTATAACCTTCCTAATCTTCCAAACACCACGTTTTCCAACACTTCAAATTAATTCAATCCCATACAAGGTTGATAGAAGAATCTATCTTTGCAAAATCTAACCGCAGAGGTAAGTATTCCACTTGCCAATGATGTTGTGACTATATCATCTATTTTCAGTCATATTCCAAAGCATAATGCATTTAATAATGAAGTTATAAATGAAGCTTTTGATAAGAAGTATACCATTTTGATGTTTTATTTGACAAAGAGCATAGAACCGGTATAAATTCAGAGCATAATGGAAATATTAGGTTAAAATCTAGTTTCGTTGGAAATGTTAATATTGACGATGATATTGAAAGAGATGAGGTCTTAACAGAAGAATGTTTTCATGAAAAATCAGCAAATAAGAATCTCCTTCCAACACTTTGAAAATTTCTTCTGAGAAAGATGAACAAGATGAGGGATGGACAAAGGAGCATGGTTCATGTTGGTTGGATATGCCACGTATGAAAAATTGAATAAGACAAAAGTTGGAAGAATTAGGAGATCTGAAGCTATCAGAACATGTTGGGTCAAATGGATGTAGGATACATCAAAAAAATCAACATTCTTAGATGGATTACTATGTTTTCCTTGGTAGGATGGAGTTATATTTCAAATAGTTGATCGTTGTTGAAGAAATACTTATGGAAGATCCATTGAATACTTGTCCACTCAATGAGGGAGATGAAATAGCTAGCACATATGAAAATGATTATCACTCCATCCAAAATGATGAGAGTAACAGTGAGAAGATGTTTAGGTCTTCCCCATTATTTGATGACCTTGATCCTTGTGTTAAGATGGATTCAACAACTTATGAGTTTTCATTACCTTGTGTAGATATTTTAGATGTGGGAAATGAATTTATTGATGCATTTATAGATCCTTGCAACATTGTGGATAAGGAAGGAACGCATGTTAATGAGTTAACATGAAGAAATCATTCTATTGATTTGAGTGATGGACACTTAGAAATAGAAAGCAACATAGTTCTAGGTGAAATTGCAAGTGGATCTCATGGTGAAGGCTAGGAAACTAAGGTACAAATGGAATCTTCAAAAGAAGAAGTTCAAGTGGATCAAGGAATGTATGATAACATCCAGCTAGATGAGGCAAAAGAATGTCTAGAAAAGGACCGAGAGACTGCCCCAAAAGTTGAATCACTTTAACATGATGAAGAGAATGAAATGAGGGAATATTTTCTTGGTTTTGATTCTATTTGTTCTAATGACTTGTTTGAAGAAGATCCTCAGTTTTCATACATTATTGAATTTGAACTTAACAGTGGTAAACTTGGCATTGACTTAAACATTCTTGTTAATAATATGCAGAAACATGAACTGAGGAAGTGTTTTCCTAGATTTGACTTTGTGCATTCAAATGAGCTTTTTGAAGAAAATCCTTGTTCATCATGTACTAGTATCTCTAACATTAATGATGATGATCTGGATGTGTATTTTAAGGCTCTTGTTGGTGACGTGTTTGAAGAAAATGCTAAGAGCAATGCTTCATTTTTAGAGGAAAATGGTTTGCAGACCTTGCAAGTTGACAACATGGGTGATTTGCTGCTAAGTCCATTTGAAGAGATCGAAGGAATCTGGGACTCCGCATCTGAGTAGAATACAAAAATTTTGTTACATCCATATTCAAGTTGTAAAACAAATCTCATTTTAGGTGATCCATGTACGATTCTTCCTTTTGGTTCACATTCTAAGGTAAGTTGTTTTGATCTCTTGCTATATGAAATGATTTCCAAGTTACGTAAGGAAGATGTTGAACAAATTGATTTAAAGGTTGAGGAAGATTACTCAATTGGTAAAGTCTATGCTATTGAGAATGATGTTGAGGTTCATAATATTGGTAAAATCAAGCATATTGGTTTGTTGTTTAAAACTATTAATTATAAGGATATGCATGAAATTTTTGAACCAAGTCTAGATGTCTTGAATGCTAAGGAAACACCACTAACAGATGTCTTTTATGTTGACATGCATCTACTGGAGTATAATGGGGTGGTATTCCATGAGTTGAGACCTCGTGAGGAGGAATTTGTACAACACAAGTTTGCATCAGCAACTGAAGATATTTTAAATCAAGTGGTGTCTTATCATTACCCTCTACGTTTTAATGATTTTATGTTTTTTTATGATGTTGGGGATGATAAAATGTGTTTGTGGGTAAATCATGACGAGACTGAGAACCCACGACTACTAATATTTCAAAATTTATACCTTCAAAATTAATTTATTGCACATAAATTTTACATTTATGAGTATAAAGATGAATTTGCAAGATTCAAAACCATACCTAGTAAGTTAAGACTTCTATATATAATGAAAAATCAGTCAAGTGGATGTACAAATTTTTACCGTTTTATATTTGTAGAGCTAAGTTTTCGAGTTAGTTTAGGATTAGGATTGGTTAGTGTTAGCTTCTAGATTAGATGGTTTTCATTTTTTTTTGTTTTCTTTTAACAGTTTTGGTTTCTTCACTTTTATTCTATTATTTTTTTGTTTTTTGTGTCCTCTTGTTTTTGTTTTGGTTTTGTTTGTTTTCTTTTGTTTTGGTAGATTTGGTTTTTTTTTGTTGGCTTTGTTTCTCTTTTTTTTTGGCTTTGCTCGTTTGTCGTGTCTTTCTACTCCATTCTTTTGCTCCTCTCTTTTCTTTTTTATTTCTTTTCTTTCTTCTAGGGGTTCTGCTCGTTGATAATGGAAACTGAAGTGTTGTATGCAAGTTGTGTCAAAAGGTGAATATATTGGGGATCTGTTGTTCATATTTTTAAATACTTGATCAGTTGGTTACCTTGGAAACTTTGATTTACTTTGATCCATATCATACTAGAGAATGTTAGCATGGATTAGGACTTAGTACATTATGCAGTTTTGGGAAGTTTTTGAAAGTCTATCATACTTTGCACATCTCAAGAAATCCATTAGTTAGTTTACATTGGGTAGGGTAGCTCTATTCCAAGTGAAAAATCTAAAGGGTTACATTTCTTTCATGATGTACACTGTGATTCTCAATTCACTAAAGCTTTAATATTGAAAGATTTGAGGGAAAGCCAAAAAATATACTTTAAGAGAATAAACATATGAGAAAAGAGAAAAGAAAGGAAATATAAAAATGAACTCAATCAACAAGGGTGATTCAAGTATCTTTATCAGGGCTATAGAAGCCTAACTGACAAGAGAGAACTGTTTGGTGAGAACTAGAGGTATCTCTTTCGGGGCTATATACGCCTATCTAACAATAGAGCTATCCCCAAGATATCATTGCACATCAGAGATGTAACTTAAAACTATGTAGCTTGGGTAGAGTCTATTCCACTTTGATCATGACAAAACTTATGGAGGGATTGAATCATTGGCACACACAAACATATTTCAATTTCATCTCAGACCATTGTGATGTTTCGATTTTGATTGTGGTTATGCTTATTAGGTTGCCTTGAATGAGTGTAAACTAGAGATTTGGGTATTTGGAGAGTTATGAATTTTAAATTGCTTAGAGAATTTTCCTAGCCAAGTCACCATTTGTTATTCCCTACATACACTCCCCAACTTTTTCTTGGAAAAGTCAGGGACCACCTCTAATTTTTTTCTTTTTCTTCGTTTTGTGCTTTGTCATTCTTGTTTTCATCTTTTCTCGTACCTTGTTCATTCTCTTTATCTTTTTTGAATTTAGGTTTTAGACTAGAACTGACACTTTTCACTTTGCAAAGGTTCAATTTCCTTGGTCCATCCTGATTCTAATCTCTTCTAGCTTGTCATCTTTGTTTTATCAGAATTGGGTTTCAGAAAGGAATCGACACTTGACACCTTTCAAAATTTCAAGTTCTGGTTCCATCTCGACTCCGATCTTTGATTATTTATTTTCTTATTTGGTTCAAATTTGGGTATCAGACTGGGAGCGAAACCAAGAACCTTTGCAAGGTTCTTGTTCCTAGTTTCATCTCGACCCCAATTTCTGCGTCTGTTGTGTTTTTTGGCCTATCAAGTTTGGGTTTAAGAAATTTCTCACTCTTTAAAGGTTCCTATGTCGAGATCATTCCTGATCCTGATCTCTGGTCTATTTTGCTTCACTTTTCCTTTGGGCATTGCTCGAGTTTGCATTCTTTGGCTAGTCTCGATCCTAATCCTTGTCTCTTTGTTGGTGTCTTTTTGCCTTGTCCTCCTCCCATTTCATTCTTTGGGTGTCATTGTTCATTTTTAGTTTTGGTGTTGTGTGGTCATCTCAATGCCATTTTTTATTTTCTTCATTTTTATTTTCTTTTGCGTCATTCTTCTTTAAAAATGCAAAATACAAAAAATCAAAAAGCCTTAAAATATGAAAAAAAAATTGAAAATAATAAAAAAATTATAAAATTCATAAAGTTAAAGTTAGAAAATTAAAATAATAAACAAATCTTTTATTTTTAAAGGATTTTAAAATAAAAATTTTAAACAAATAAATAAGTCTATTAATATTAAAACTAAAAGATTTGAAATAATTATTTTTTAAGACTGTATGAATTAGGTAGCACAACCCCCTATAAACTATAGTGCATCTACTAAACTTTTTAACATGACCAGTGATGCTAGCGTGACATGCCCACCAATACCATGGGGGTGGGGGAGACTAGACCTCATGACCCGACCTCTTGCAATAGAAAGGAATTTAGCCAACCAAGCTGGGGCCCCACTTGATAAAATAAAATTTAAATAAATACATTTTAATATTTAAAGATTTGAAATTGCATCTTTAAGATTTAAATTCAAAAGATTTAATAAATATTTTCTTTTTATTTAAAGAAAATTTTTAAAAGCTAAAATAATAAATAAATCTTTTAAATTTATTAAATATTTTTTGAAATCTAAAAGATTTAAATTTAAAAGATGTAAAAAAATCATACAAAATTAAAAGAAGTTTGAAAATAAATACAAAAAATTTAAAAATATAGAATTTTTTTTTAAAAGATGTCATAGTTTGGAACCCAAAAGGAAACTCGACACAAAAAAAAATTAAAAGGGGGAAGGTGTTGGGATCAACCCGTTCCACGACCCTGCCTCGACTTATAAAATGTCTGATCTACAATTAACTTGATCTGAAGCCCAATGAATGAGCCTTCGTTGGACTCAAAGAGGAGTAGACCTAATGTTTCCAAAGTGTCTTTGCCTTGATACCAACTCAAGACTAGATCTCGTGATGTCTAAATAAATGCCTCCTGATTGAATGATGGTCCACCTCAATCACTTTGCTTGTATGAGTTTAAAAGTGTGGCCGTTTGAGCAATAGCAGATCTACGAGAATGTGAAATCTCATAACGTGTATAATGGAGTTTATTTGCAAAAATATTCAAAAATTCACATGCGAAGGTGAATGGGAGTTTGAAAACATAGGTTGTGCATCCACTAAACCATCAAGAATAACTACAACTACCCACAGGAAGAGATACTTAAAAGGATAGTGCAATAGGATGCCATGATTAGGATATGCACAAAGTGAATTCACAGGAAAATGAACGTCCAAGAAAGAAATCTTGTGTCGACCTCAAGAATATAGTGGGTCGAAAACCTCGATATTTTTAGATATGCATGTTGCATACTATGAATGGTTTGTTTGATTGAATTCCGCAAAGATGTATCAGCCCATGAATTGAAATGGTCACAAAAAATACATGAATAGACTGGCTGAAAAGGATTTTGAAACTTCACACAAATCTCCCCTAGATGCATACATGTTAAATGCAAAAGCATAGACGTCAGGCAATGAATTGTTTGACTAAATTCTTCAAAGAAATCCCATCTCATGGAATGCAAATGTGTCACCAATAGGAACTTTAAGAAGACATAATCAATGATTGCAGAAATGCATAAATTGGTGCAAGTGAAATTTCCTTGGAAAACATGAATACTATATGTGAAAGCATTGACATAGTAGGAAGCTATTTGACAGAATGCTTCAAAGACATCATCCCATGGAACACAATATTGCAAGATATCTACAAACGGGGATTTTGAAAGGATCTAAGGCATTGGTTCATGGTGGATATAAGAAGATTCTCGAAAAGGGATCTTTGAAGACTGTCTACTGAGCCTTTAATAAATTAAAGGAGAATCAACACAAGGAACCAAATGATTGTAGAGAGTGTGTACAAAGTGCATTCATTGAACGAGCATTCGAAATGTTCAAGAAAATGAAGAAACATTGCATACAAAATGTCAAGCTTAGAGAAAGGTTGTGGAAGCACAAATAATAGTGAATGAACTATTTGATAGAATGCCTCAAGTACAATATGTGAAAACACAGAGGTGAAACACGTGAATTGGTGCATAAAATGAAATGATTGTTGAATGGACAAAAAAATCATAAAAGGTTTGTTGAAGAGTTTTGAAGAAATTTAAAGAAAATTAAATTCGCATGAATGGAGGTAAATTCTCCTCTTCCTAATAGCCAAAGGGAATGTTAAGAGCACAAACAAGGAAAACGAGATGTTTGATGCAATGCCTCAAAAGGGATGCCATCTTATAGAGTGCAAGGCCTACAGTTTATGCACAAAATGAAATGAGGAAGCCACACGAATGTTCAATAGAGGGGTTGTTGGAAAAATGAAGAAAAACATCTCATTTTGTTGTTTTATGTTGTCATTGATGTCACTATGGGGTAAAAGCACAAAGTTGTGTCACACTTTTAGCCAACTTATTAACACAATTTAATTTAAGTATTTCTAACTAAAAATTAGTTTTGTTAAAACATATGTTCTAGTAAGATTCATTCTAGCTAATCTAGATACTGCAACAAATTTTTCAACTAAAATTGTTGGCTAAAAATATATGGAGCACCACTTTGAGTCCAATTTACCAAAAAAAATATATATATTTGAAAAACTTGAAGTTTCAATAACTCCTGCTAAACTAAATAATATTTTTTAAAAAATATAAAAATACCCTTTTGTAGATCCATAAGTGTAGTTTTTAAAAATATATTTATTTTAATATTTTAATTACTATATATATATACATATATATTTACTAAAAGTAGGTTATCATCACAATTTATACTAGGTTGATTACCATGCCAAGGAAAAATACTAAAACTTATTAAAAGGAAAAGAAAATAATATGATGCACTGGATAAAAGAATCTATTTGAAGATGGTATAATTTTAATTTCCATTTTAGTTAAATATTTAATATTTAAGTTGACTTCTGATGGAAAAAACTATTTTTTGATTCACGCACATTTTAATATTTATTTAAAAATATATATTTATTAAAATTGGAAAAAGATATATCCATGCACTAAAGTTTCAAGTTATAAATACACACAAAAAAATTGAGAGAAAAAGAATAAAATTTGCTATAAAAAGTTTGATGTTTCATGCAACTTCATTTTTAAACATTTTATCAACAACTAAATTATAGTGTTAATTTATTATAAACTAGTTTAAAATAATTTTTTATTTTTTATTTTTAAAATATAAACATAAAATATACAAAAAAATACATATTTTACTATTTTACATCATTTCAAATTTCAAAACATATATGCCACTTTTTAGTGATTCAAGTTTAAAAGTTGGATTAGTATTAGTCATTTCCTTTATAAAGTGTGACACAATTTTGTGCTTTTACCCCATGATATATGAGTTTCAACTACAAGATCAAGTCTTAATGTGTTCTGGTAATCTGGTGCGGTATTTGAACTGGTATTTTGGTACATCCTCTGGTATTTTGGTCTGCAATTGTTTGTTGGTGATTATTGTTGTGAGTAGTTTTTGGAAGTGGTTTATGAATGTTGGGAGCACATGTATTCAAGTTTTCATGTATTCAGATGATCATATGGTGTATCAACATTATTCTATTGATTGCAATTTTGCTATTTGGTCTATCCTTGGCTGACCTAATGGATAAATGATGTAATGGTGAATCTTTTTTGTTTTTGTGGTTATATGAGGTCTATGCCAACATGATGTAGTGTGTTATGCAGTTGATTTAATTTCTTGAATATTTTTTCAATGCTTGCATGACTTAAAGTTAGTGTTTTTGATGAATAATAAATGCATCTAATTAGGCCGACCTAATCGATGCTTCTCAACAGATCAGGTATATATACATATTGGACAATTTTTGAAGACTAATATAGATATGTGATTGAGTTGTGAATGTGAATGTGAAGAAGCATGAATATGATGAAGTGCAGTAAGTTAATCTATTGAGCATAACCAAAACTGAATTGGCACTAGTTAGGTGTATATTATCAGTTCACTTTATGGTTGTAAGCCATTTGTCTTTGTAATTCTATACAGGAAGTGAGCCTTTGTATTTGGATAGTGAGTCTTGGTAGTGAGCCACCCCATTTTTGTAATATTCTATAACCATTTATACTGTATTGTAAGCTAACACTCACTATGGTTTTTTCCTCTTTGGGTTTTCCATGTAAAAATTCTAGTGTTCATGTGTTGGATGATTTTGTGCTCTGTTAATGATCTTGATTGTCTTTACTATTCTATGCTTTGGAATAATTGGATGGTATTTTTTTAGAAAATTCAAAAAGATATCTTGGATATTTAAAATTTGGTATTAGAGCTTGGTTCCTCCAGAGAAGCCTAATAGCTTGAGGAAGATCCTAAATATGGAACAAATGAATGATAAATAAGAGCTTTAGACTGCACTTGAAGATCTTGATAAAGCTGAAAGTGAAAATAGAGAGTTGAAAGAGAATCTTGAGGAGGCAAATGAATGTGTTTGAAAGCTAAAAGAGCAATTGAAGAAGTTCAAGGAAAGACATAGAGAAGTAACTGAGCAATTGAAGAAAGAGAACGAGGAGGTTACTGGTTTGAAGACACAAGTGGATGAAAAGAAAAGAATAGAAGAATGTCTGAATAAAATGGTGCAAAGCAAGTTTGATGAATGCACTAAGCTTGAACAAGAAATGGTGAATTTGAATGTAAAATTGGAGAAAGAAAAGCTTTGTGAAAATAATTTCAAATCCAGCTCTGTTAAGCTTGATGAACTAATTGTAGGGTAGAGGCCTTCTAAACACAAAGGTTTTCTAGGAAATGATATCGGTGAAAGTTCCAAGACTGGGCAAAATGAAGTGAACAAGTAGAAGACTCAAGATAAAGGGAAGAAAAAAAAATTCAAGAAACCTTGCAAGGAGACCACCAGTGAGACAACCTAATGCGCAAAAGTATCCATATTTCAATGGTACTTTTTTTCTTGTAATAGATTTGGTCATACGTAAATTGAATGCAAAAGAAGGATGAATCAGGTTTTTGGTCCTTTCTCTGGACAACGTTTTTCTTGCAATAAAATTGGACACAAAGCTAGTGAATGAAAAACCTAAATGATGAATCAGTTTAATGGAGGAAGAGTGAGTCAATCCTTTAATGGATACTATTATACTTGTAACAAGTATGTGCATAAAGCTAATCGATGTAGGACAAAAGTCAGTGGAAGTCAAACTAATCAAAGAAATGTTGTCTGCTATAATTGCAACAAACCAAGACATATTTCAAGAGTCTGCTGGAGTAAAAAGGGAAAGAAGACTAATCTGGTAAACCAAAATGAATGGGTAAAGAAAATTGATAAAGAAGAAATGAAGGAAGAGATGAACAAAATTTGGAGGAAGAAAGAAGATCCTGAAACAATAGATGTGTCTATTCCCTCATCTAGTACAGACAATTCCTCCAATAATTAGACCTAGCAAGGTCTTAGGGTAGCTTTAACATAAAATTACTTGAACCCCCTTGATGTTTGGTGTGTCAGTCCTTGGCACGAGGATATATTGTAAGGAATAGTGAGGCCGAGGTTATGCAAGTGGAATCAAAAGATAATATGAAGTCATGATCATTTGTGGAGCGAATTAGGGTTTTTCTGAGCATAGTAGAAGATTTTTTAGCAACATTTTAAAATTTTCCACATTTAATATGAATTAGGGCAGATCATTGTTTTATAAAGATAATGTGTAAGGAATTTTAATCACCTGTGCATTTGAAGAAATCATTTTTTTTTAGCATTCTTGAAGTGATTTGGAGTTTGAGCCATGCAAACCCTAAATCTGGTTCATCATGAAGAAAAAGGTGATCTGATCTTAGGATCTAGGATTGTTACATATGAATAATAACTTTAACCATAATCAAACTGAAGATATTGAAACCATAATTAAAATGATGAAATAACAAATCAATAACAAAAGTGATGAACATAATATAAGAGAGATAGAAGAGAGAAGACAAAACACAAGTTGATAACGGAGTTCTCCAATATGGCTACGTCTTCGGGTCCCTCTCCAAAGAGTGGTCGATCCTTGATTATGCTTGAATAAATATTACAAGGTTTCAACTGAACAATGTCAAATCTCCTAGTTTACAAGAGTTACAAAGTTCCTCTCCTTCAAGTGTGATAGAATAACACTTCTCTGAAGCACAAAATTGAACACATAAACTCTCCAAGAAAATTCTCTCCAAAAATCCACCTCTAAGTCACCACTTGCTTATTCCAAGTCCTAAATCCCCCCCTTTTATACATAATTTTCCCATATGGGGTTAAACCACCATATTTAATAAAATAATGGTCTTACAACAAATTTCCCTTATTTTTACAAATAAAACAATAATCTCAACAGTTATCCCCTTAAAAAAACAAATTCTTCCATTCGGGTTCCATGTTGTTTTATTTATTTATTTCTTTTCTCATAGAAGCCATTTAGAGTTGATTAGTTTTAATATTAGTTTAACAACTATAATAAAACAAATTGTCTCAAATATATTCATGGCCCTCATAATTTTGGGCTATAAAAATCATAAGGGATCAAATTTGTTTTAAGTTTGGAGGTTAATGTTAATTTTAGTTTTAAAATGATATTTCAAGCCCTTAAAAGTATCCCTTAAAATCTTTTTAAATCCTCTAAAAATATTTTACGATCCTTCAAAATCTTTAAGAATCTTTATAAATCCCCTTAAAAATCTCATAGTATGGGCTTTTAAAACTTAAAAGGTTTAATAATTTAAATATAAGGGAATTCAGATTTTAAATTTAAATAGTCATGTTGTCATTTTTTCCACGTCATCATTCTTGCCACATCATCATGGTCAACCCTCAACTTTGACCAACCATAACTCACTGTCTGATTTCAGTTAGGACCATTCAAAATGCATCATAGAGATTATAGAAAATATCTTTGACATGGTGATAAAATATGGGCATGTGGAACACTTCAATTTTGATGACAAGTATCCACAGATGGAGTCCTCCCCTTTGAGTTTTGGACTCTAAAATTTACTTTTATTTGGATTTTAAGTGAGGGCATCGCCTCCCGCTTTTCTATCACTATCCATCATGCACTTAATCCTTTATGATCGGGACACAATAATATTGTTGAACACCATCATTTCATAACTACATAACACTCTAAATCCAATTGTTTTAGCCATTAACAATAAAAAGTGACTAATATCAAGCTAAATAACAATGTAGATACAAAGAATGAATCAACATCTATCTTCACAATGGAACATTTTACCCAAAGGAATCTCCAATTTCCCAATCAAAAGTTGCAAACTTGGATCATCAATGCTTTCATTCACTGTTTCCTCGTGTTATACTATGGGTATATCCTACAACATCTGATTAGCTTTGATTACCTCAAGTTCATGTCTAGAACCACCTGAATTAATAGACATAAGTGACAAATCTTTACTTGCATTAATCACCCTTTTCAACTGCCTTGTGTTTGCAAAAGATCTATCAGTCTTGATTTAGTGAGAATGTACAATATACTTGATACTATCTTTAAACAAATGATAATGATTAAGTTCCCTATAGAAAATAGCCTCTTAATCATATAAATAAGGGCTACCCAACACTAACCCACAAATATGTAGTGGAACCACATCAAACTATACCTTATCAACAAACATACTTGTGATTGTGAATCTCAAAATGCACTATCCTATTACTTGCAATTTATTTTTTTCACAAACCCAACCTAGTGGATAAGGTTTCTTATGTTGTGCAGTTTTCAATCCCAAGTTCCTTACAACATCTTCAGAAATTAAGTTAACTTGAGATCCACTATCTATGAGTGCATCAATTTTAGTATGCTTAGCAACAACCCTTATGTGAAATAGCTCGTTTCTTTTCATATCTTTAGGGACATTATTAACTTGAGAAGTAGAAGCACAACCATCAAAGGAAACACTGGAAATAGGAGCCTTACCTTTCAAACTCGATGTTGTTATCTTAGCTTCATCTTCAAACTCTAAACCAAGATCCATAACAACATTTGTGGACTCCTTTTTACCTTTCTATTTATGAGCCCATTTTAGCTTTAATTCATGATGCAACTATCAGTAGTGATCTTCATCATGACCTTTCCTATCACAATGAGAGAATGTGAGCTTATGATCCTTCTTCTTAATGGTAGTTTTCTTCTTCCCCTTTCCTGCATCTTTAGATTTACCTTCAAATTTAGATGGTTTCTTGTTAGAATTATCAATGAAAGTACCCTTACCTCTTGACTATAAGTGTGTAGCTCAAGTACAAAAACTTCATCTATATTACTAGGATTCAAAACCAAAATGGAATTTCTTAGATAAGAGTGAAAACCACCTATGTACTTAAGCAAGGTATCTTGGGTGTACAATGGAACATTCAATGCAATAGCCTTTTTTCTTGAATTCATGGGTGTACTCTTGGACAGTTTTACCTTTCCCTTCCCTAAAATTTTTCCAGTCCATCATTAACTATTGCATATGGCCTAGGGGATAAAATTGCTTCTTAAGACCATTAACAAATTCTGACAAAGTTAAATTGGCTCTACCATGTGAAATTTCTGCCTAAGTTCTACTCTCCCACTAGGTGAGAGTTGTTTCTCCCAACCAAAGAGTAGCTAACTAGATCTTAGAAGCATCATCTAAGAGACCTTGAACTCTACAATAGACTTCTACTTGTTGAACCCAGACATCTAATTTCTCAACATTTAATTCCCCACAATATTTAGGTAGATCAAATTTTACATCCAATTTAATTTTAGGCTTATGTGCAACCTTGAAAGGATTAACAGAAGTAGAATGTGTAGAAGAAGAAGGAGAAGATGGAGAAGAAGGAATTTTGGAGGCTCCTCACCACCTCCTGGTCTTTTCCCTTTGTCCTTCTGATCCACATGCTTTTCTCGCTTCAACGAATCTCCTTTTTCATGCTTCTTCCTTTCTAGCTTTTCTTGCCTTTCCCAAAAAAGAACTTCTACCATTACCTTCATTTCAAGAAAATCCTTTTGAAAACTCTTCTCATCAATCTCTAAAATTTTTCTAACTTCCAATTCTTCTATATTTGGCAAAGTTATTCATTTACCGATCTCAGGATTGTATTTTACAACCATGCCTTCACCACATTGGCTCCTAGACCGGGTTATCATTCACCTCTGCAAACACCATTCATAACAAACCTCTGATGGCACTTGATACGATGTTAGGATCTAGGACAGTTGCACGTGAATAATAAATTTAACCATGATCAAACTGAAGATACTGAAACCATAATTAAAATGATGAAATAAAAAAGCAATAACAAAGTGATGAACATAATATAAGAGAGATACAAGTGAGAAGACAAAACACAAGTTGATAATGGAGTTCGCCAATATGGCTACGTCTCTGGGTCCCTCTCCAAAGAGTGGTCGATCCTTGATTATGCTCCAATAAAGATTACAAGGCTTCAATTGAATAGTGTTGAATCTCCTGGTTTACAACAGTTACAAAGTTCCTCTCCTTCAAGTGTGATAGAATAACACTTCTTTGAAGCATAGAATTGAACACATAAACTCTCCAAGAAAATTCTCTCCAAAAATCCACCTCTAAGTCACCACTTGCTTATTCCAAGTCCTAAATTCCCCCCCTTTTATACATAATTTTCCCATATGGGGTTAAACCACCATATTTAATAAAATAATGGGCTTACAACAAATTTTCCTTATTTTTACAAATAAAATAATAATCTAAACCATTATCCCCTTAAAAAACCAAATTCTTCCATTCGGGTTCCATCTTGTTTATTTATTTTTGTCTTTTCTCGTAGGAAATCCATTTAGAGGTTGATTAGTTTTAATATTAGTTTTAAGAACTATAATAAAACCAAACTGTCTCCTATATATTCATGGCCCTCATAATTTTGGGCTATAAAAATTATAAGGGATTAATTTTTTTTAAAGTTTGGAGGTTAACAATAATTTTAGTTTTAAAATGATATTTCAAGCCCTTAAAAATCTCCCTTAAAATCTTTTAAAATCCTCTAAAAATCTTTTAAGATCCTTAAAAATCTTTAAGAATCTTTATAAACCCCCTTAAAAATCTCATAGTGTGGGCTTTTAAAACTTAAAAGGTTTAATAATATAAATATAAGGGAATTCATATTTTAAATTTAAATAGTCATGTTGTCTTTCCACGTCATCATTCTTTCCGCATCATCATTCCTACCACATCATCATGGTAAACCCTCAACTTTGACCAAGCATAACTTTCACATACGAACTTGGATTTGGTCTATTCAAAATGCATCGAAAAGCTCTTGACAAGATATTTGACATGGTGATGAAATATGGAGCATGTGGAACACCAATTTTTCACAACTATCCACCTGGATCAAAAGGTATTCTACTTTTCTTTGCAATTATGGGTTTGTTTTCTTTGAGTTGTTTGAATTTGAAATTGGAAGAATGGCAACCCTTGTAGTTGTTAAAGTGTCAAAAACACCTAGGCCATTGTATAAGAAGTATTCTATGAAGGTTTACGAAGATGACCCAATGGGTGCCTTCTCATCAATCCCTGATGGGGTTATGCTGACTAAGGACACATGAATGTATATTCGAGTAAAAACTGAGGAGTTAAATCACTACAAATTGATCGACATTTGGTATAATGAGCTTACTGGAGATAGTTTCTTAGTAAAACCTAAATACTTGAATCTAGTTATGAAGAGGTTAGACAGATGGAACAAAAATCCCAACTTTTTCTCTATGGTGGATGATAGATTTGTGAAACTAGTTCTAAGTAGAATACATGATAAATTCAAGTGGACTGACCGACCTCATCTAATAACTAAGGAGGAAATTAAGGCTGTTATCAACCTCTGGGATAAAGGACCAGTACCTATATTGAAAGCCATGAAGAATGAAGTGGTAATGGAACTCATAGGAGCCACATATAACAAGAAAGCCTTAACAACAAATTCCATCTCTAATTTGGTTGTGAAGTACGTTGCTATCATGATTGGTCATAAAATATACTTCACCAACAAAGAGAACTTTGTTTCAGCCAAAGTTATTTATACTAGTTTTGATATGCTAGTCAATGGTACAGACTATGACTTATTTGAGCTCCTTTGGAAATAGTTGCTTGATAATTTAAAGTTTACAAAAGAAATGAAGTATGATTTTAATTTTGGTTCATTGATTTTATGTTTGTTGTTCTATTTCATGAAGAGACTTCCTGGAAAGAATGAGGTAGTGTTTTAGGACTCATCCAAACTAATGGCACATCAAATCCTTGATTACATATATAGTTTAGGTGATTTCATGGCTCAAGAAAATTCTCTAATAGAATTCTTTTTTGTATTTAAGAGCAACATGAATGAGAGAGAGGATTCAAAAGAAAATTGTTGAGAAATATAAAAATGACATCATATTTCATGTTTCCTTCAATGAATGTATGATTGAAGCAGTAGAACCCTGGACCATATGGATTCAACCATTGGGATATGAAATTATAGAAGATGAAGCTGAGGGTTATGTATAAATGGTGCTGAAAAATATGAAGGATCCCAATGACCCCAGAATTGGTACTTATGCTAAAAAGACTATGGAAGTTCATATGGAACACATGAAGCCCAAAATAAGAAATAATGTTGAAAGGAAGCTTAGAGAAGTAGGATTCACTAATGATCAGATTGCGCAAGGAAGGGCTAAGGGAGAAGAGATGGAGGGAGAATCATCTGGCCTGAGGAGATCCGACATGATTACTCCTACTAAACCCTCTGCAGTTACTATGGTAAAAGTTGAACCTAGTATTGTTTATAAAGGTAAAGGCCAAGTTTCCTCTAGACCTACTACTAGATTTGGGAAGAGGAAATAAATTCCTTTGGTGGCCCCTAGAAAAAGAGGAAATAAAGAAAAAGCTTCAAGGGAGAAAATTCTTACCATCATAGATGATCAGAGTGAAGAGAAAGAGGACCCTGCTACAAAATTGGTGAGGAAAAGAAGAGGAAGTTTTCTCTCTAGTGAAGGTGCTTCCAAGGAATCCGTTGGTTCTAAGAGAGTGCATGTTGTGTCATTTTCTGATGAAGAGGAAAAGAAAAAAATTGGTGTTCATGTGCACACCAAACCAGAGTAGAAGATGTCTAAGGTGTTTGTTGAAGCCTCTCTGGACCAAAGAGAACAACATGATATTCTAGTAAGTTCTAGTCCCCGTTTCAAATTTGAGGCAACTCTCAATTCTTTATTACATTTTGAGAACATGGTAAAGCCTACAATAGAATATTATGATAATACTGGAAAAGAGAATAAGAAAACTTTGCTTTTAACTTTCATTCAATATGTAATCATTTTGGAAGTTAAATGTGATGATGTAAGGAAAGATGTACCTGATAATATGTGAAAAAATATGATAAAAAGGAGATCAGAGGTTGTTGAACTTGAAGAGAACATCAAGAACAATGCATTTGATAAATTTGGGTTTTCTCTGACCTTAGATGATATGGAGACTTTGAAGAAGATTTGTGCAGATATGTTTCAAATGAAGAAAAGAGTTAATATTTTGATGAAAAAAGATAAAGAAAAATAAAGATAAGGAAGGAAACAACAAAGGTAATAAAGGATATGATAGAGAAATATGACATGCTTAAGATTGATGAAGGGGTATGTGCAGGATCATGATGGGCCAAAAAGTGGCAATATGATGGGTATGTTGCTGACTACTTTTTTTTTACCCAAAATTGATGAAACGAAAAGAGTTTTTAAAGAAAATTCTCAACTTTCCAAAAATATAAATTATGCTTTACTTTGAATTTAATAAGTAATTATTATTCATTTTCTATTCAAATTACGGCTAAAGTCTTGATTGATATACTAATTGAAAAACATCTACAGCTTTCAAATGATATCACATTTTTTGAATCCAAAACATGTGTCACATTCTATGCTTCATATAATATAGGATTAAAAAAAAAAATTGAATTTCATGATTTTTTAGCCAAGTTAAGGTGGTCAGACATACAAACTTTTTATATTTTTTCAAATTTTTAATAAAAAATTCATAATTAATTATTTACTTGGAAAAAAATACCATAAAATAATGCATCACATCAGGACATGAGTCCTCTACTTATCTCTAAAATCTTATAAAAAATATTATCATTTTATTGTGGTTAGGGTGGTCAGACAAACACTTCTTATTTTTTCCTTGGAATTTAAGTACTACTACATTGAAATGTCAAATTTTCACCAAATAGATTTCTTTGTCTTTTAAACAAACCTAGTAGTTTAGAAACAACATTAAATTTTCTACAAATTATATTCTTACATATTTTTGAAATAATATAGATAACTTATTCAAATTTTTACGTCAAGTTTCCGAAGTCTGATTTTTCTTATTTTTTTGCCACTTAAGGGCCTTTTTTTTCCATGATGATCCTGCACATACCCGAAGATGTCACTGCTGAAAATGTTGAGGAAGGTATTCCTCCTGGTATAGGTGATGCAGGTATTTTTGAAGATATTGGTGTTGAAAATGGTGTTGGTGGTGAAATTGATCCTTCAAAAATTGAGAAGCAGAATGAAGGTGAAGTTGAACTTGAAAAGCATGATGATGCTCCTCTATAGCACACTGAAGGCGAAAAAGGAAATGACAAAGAAGGTAATTCTAAAGAGAGAAAAGGTGGGAAGAAGAAGAAAAAAATAATCCATAAGAAGAACAAAACAAAAATGGAAATGAAGGAAACGATGGAAAAGATGACAAGGACAATGATAAAGATGAAGATAAAAGGGAAGCAAAGGAAAAAGAAGAAGAAGAGAAAGTGGAAGAATAGAAGGAAGATGAAATGGAAAGAAAAGGGGAAGAAAATAAAATGAGGAATTTGCTAGGAAAAATGAAAAAAGTCAAAAGTAGATTGTAGAATCTCTTAAGTCTCTCAGAGAATCATCCTCTGGTAATGATGTACTGAAAGGCCTACTAACTAAAAAATTAGATTCTAGCCAATAATTCCTCAAGATCTTTTACAACTTCCTATGATTGAAAGGTATGTAGATGTAGAGAAGATGTCTTTGGTCCACAAAGTGGTGTTAGGAGATGCATTGCAGGGATCCAAAAGGAAGGAAATTCTTAAAAATCATCAGAAAAGAATAGAAATCATGGAGGATGCTCTTAAGGCATTGCAGGAGGTCATACCTAGTGCATCTATTGATGCATCCCTCACTTCTATTGAAAATTTTAGATTTTTGTTGGATTATTTCAAGGATTATACCTCTGGAGGCTTGGTGAAAAGACAAAACAAGAGGTTGAGGAGAAACTAGCAGAGAAAAGGCTATTGGCATTGCATGACAAGTGTGCTTTAGCACACTCAAATGTTGAAAAGAACTTGGAAGCTATGAAGATATGTGAGTTGGAAGCAAATGTTCTTGCTTATTGCTTGAAGTGGCCTGATGCCACCTAGAACATTAAGAATGTTATGGACGAGCCATTGAGTCTCAGCTGACTTCCGTCTCCAATACTTACAGTATATCCAAAGACAAAGATAGATCAGCCTAGAATGTCATTTATGTGCATAAAGATAAATTCTTTGTTTTACAAAAGTAGAAGGAATCTATATTATCAAAATATTTGATCAATTAAGTGACATCATAAGAGTAGAGTACACTCTGGTTGGCAAGGCTCTAGAAAATGTAGAAAAACTTGAGAAGATAAATTTGATTCCTGATACTCTGGATAATGCAGAAGAAACTTTGGTAGAGTTGGAATTCCTAAACAAAATGTTGATTGGTGCAAAGGTAAGCTGGGAGAATGGTAAATTTGCATGGGAAGGTATTCATAAGGAGCTTCAAGGCTTGCCATCCTCTGGTTAATGTATTTTTCTTTGTTTTCTTTGTTTCCATACTTCATTTTTTGGGACACGCTTTGTCCTTGATGTCAAAGGGATAGTGAAGAATGGTGAAATATTGGTGCTAGCGGGAGAGTGTTGTAAATAAAAGTTTTGGAGTTTTTTTTGCAAGATTTGTTTTGAAATTTTGGCACATGTTGCTATCAATGACAATGGGGGAGATTGTTGAAAAAATGGACAAGAACATCTAATTTTTCTATTTTGTGTTATCATTGATGTCGCCATGATATATAAGTTTCAACTACAAGATCAAGTCTGAATGTGTTCTAGTATCCCAGTCTGGTATTTGAACCAGTATTTTGGTCTACAATTGTTTGTTAGTGATTATTGTTGTGATCAAATTTTGGAATTTGTTTTTGAATGTTGGGAGCACGTACATTCAATATTTCATGTATTCAGATGCTCGTATGGTGTATTTGCATTATTCTATTGATCACAATTTTGCTATTTGGTCTATCCTTGGCCGACCTAACAGATAAATTATGTAATTGTGAATCAATTTTGTTTTTGTAGTTATATGAGCTCTATGCCAACATGATGTAGTGTGTTGTGTGGATGAATTACTTTTTGGAATATTTTTTGAATACTTGTGGCTAAAAGTTGGTATTTTTGATGAATAAGAAATGAATCTAATTAGGCCAACCTAATTGATGCTTGCAGATAGATTAGGTATATATATTAGATAGTTTTTGAAGACTAATCTAGATATGTGATTGAGTTGTGAATGTGAATGTGAAGAACTACAAATATGATGAAGTGTTGTAAGTTAGTCTATTGAGCATAACCAGAACTAAATCTAGACTAGTTAGGTGTATATTATCAGTTCACTTTGTGGTTGTAAGCCATTTGTCTTTGTAATTTTGTAGATGGTGAACCTTTGTATTTAGACAGTGAGTCATGGCAGTGAGCCACCACATTTTTGTAATATTCTATAACTGGCTATACTATATTGTGAGCTAACACTCATCGTGATTTTTCCCTCTTTGGGTTTCCACGTAAAAACCCTAGTGTTCATGTGTTGGATGATTTCATGCTCTGTTAATGATCTTGATTGTATTTACTATTCTATGCTTTGAATAATTGGATGGTATTTGTTTAGAAAATTTAAGAAGATACTGATTCACCCCCCCTCTTAGTATCTTGGATATTTAATAGGGGCTTCATGGCAGTGTAATCTCATGGAGTGAAATGGGACAACGCTATGCACAAAATGGATATGTTGAATGGTTGTTGAATGTTATTTTCATCTCAAATGCCTCCTCACATATGATGGGTACAGAGTATGGACATCCACCAAATCACAATGAAATGTCATTACATAAAATGCTACAATTGTGAAGCGTTCACCAAATTCATTCATCGAGAAGGATTTTAGCAAAGGTAAATCCAAACATGCAAAATATGAAATGCATGTAAAAATCACGTAAAAGTGTTTAAAGGAAAAGATTCACAAAATTATCAATTTAAAAGATAGAGGTATGGACAAGACACCAAGATACAATTGGATTGAAGTTAATGGAAGATTTCAATAAATTCATTGGAGGATATAATGGCAATCCACGAGATTGAGTTGCAACCACATGTGGTACAAGATTTTAAAAGAAAAGGGCACATAAGAGAATTTTGTATCGGTGGAAGATAAGCAATCACTCACTTTTGATTTGAATAGTTATGTGCATTTATAGAGTAAGGAGATTCCTTCTTGAGAAATTGGGTCTATCTCTTTAATCAAGACAAAAGGTTTTGTATTGTGTGTGTAAAAGAAGGTTTAGTAGGTGGTGCAATGAAAATTATTATTCACAAATGCAAACACAAGCCAACTTATGTAAAAAGTAAACCTACCACTACTGAATTTGACTCCATTTTTTGACGAACATTCATCAGTCGTTCAAAAAATATTTGTCAAAAAATCGACGAATTGACAAAAACAATTTCATCGCTATTTTTTCGTCAAAATTTTGATGACTAATTAAACGTTGAAATAATGGCATAGATTCATTGGTCAGCAGCATCATAAAATGACTTGGATGTTCGTTGGAATATCGATGAAAACTTTGTGTATCCACCAACAAATTACAACCAAAATGCAATTGCAATGGCTCTTTTGAAGCGTTGAAACAACACCAGAAGTTCGTCGCCATTTTCACGAAATGGGAATGGAGTTATGATGAAGCCTTCATTGTAGCTAAGCAACTTCATCAGACCTTTTTTGTGATTTGTCAGTGGCCTTCGTCAAAATTGCAATGAACTTGGCAAGGAGTTACGATAAAGCCTTTGTCGTAGCTAGGAAACTTTGTCAGACATTTTTTGTGATTCATTGGTGGGCGTCGTGAAAATTGCAATGAAATGGGCAAGGAGTTACAACGAAGCCTTCATCACAGCTAAGAAACTTTGTTGGACCTTTTATGTGATTCATCAGTGGACTTCGTTGAAAGTGCGACGAAATGGGCAAGGAGTTGCGACGGAGCCTTCGTCATAGCTAAGCAACTTTGTTGGACCTTTTATGTGATTCATCGGTGGCCTTCATTGAAAGTGCGACAAAATGGGCAAGGAGTTATGATGAAGCCTTTCTTGTAGATATAGCAACTTTTTCGGACCTTTTTGGTGATTTGTCGGTGGTTTTCGTCGAAATTGCGATGAAAGAATGCATTTAAAAAAAAAAATATTCGTTGAAATGTACCATTGTGGAGACTCTTGGTGATGACCACCAAAGCCAACCCATCGGTGAGAGATCAATCATTAGCATAGGATAGAAAACTCACTCTGATAGTCCATGTCTCGTTGATGGCTTCTGTTGGCAAGACAGATCCAATGTCACACTGATCTGACCTCTTCAGGAGTTTTGAATACTATTGGTTATCAACAAGACATTCTGAGGGTCTTGCCGATTAAACAAGTGTCTAAGAGCAAGTAAACAAATGAAACCTATTAATTTTCTTATTTTGGGGTTCTTTAAATCATAGAATAGATACCATCTTCTTGTGTATAATGTACTTATATTCAAATTTGAATTTGAGACCAATTATCATTGCACATTCCATTTTTCTTGCACAGAGTATTCTATAAGCAATATATTGATAATTCCAAATGATTTATGGTGTTGTACAACTCTACCTATCATCACAATTCTATTGTTGCCCCCGAGGGAATCCTACAAAGACAAGTTTACAATACCAAGTCAAATAATATGAAAAATACTTACTTCCATACAAATTAAATGATTATTCTCACAATGGCAATTGTCTAATTACAACAACAATTCCATGAAAGGTTATCCATGCTTCATAAGAGATGACTAATCATACATACAGACTACAAGATGCATAGAAAAAGCATTATAGTTGAGAACAACCAAGGGCTAACAAGGGAAGGAGTTAAGAAACATTTGGATTGAAGAGAAAATGTGTAGGGAAAATGCTAAGCAGTGTCAAGAGAACAGAGCTTGTAGAGCATATTCTTCACCTAATCAATCTCTTGAACAACTTAAACAAAATTAAAATACTAACACATACATGATACATATAATGAACTTCCAATATCTGCTATCTTTTACATTAATGTAGAGCTAGGCAAAGGATAAATAATTATAATTGTAACACTATTCATAGTCTATTAAATTATGTTCATAATTTGTGTTCAATGGACCTCAATTTTATCATTATACTACCCATCTAATACCATATTTTAATCCAGGGTTCAACTATATCAAATCTAAAGAAGTACCTTCAATTAACCATTTAAAGTATTATAAAATAAGGTAAGACTTTTACTTGAGAAAGATTGGGTACACTTGTAGGATTAAAGTTCTTGCAATCATCAGGATTTATTGGCACACAGACACAACCTACAACTTATGAAGTAATGGATGACTACAAGTTAGTGAAATGGTCCTTAATATGTGACTCATTTGCAAATTGATTGGTAGAAAATAAGGTTACAAATAGATCTACATGAAAAATTATGAGGACAATCTATTGTAATCATCAAAATAGATGAAAAGTGCAAAGGAAAGAGCTGAGCTACATCTCTAGAGCTTAAAAAAACACATGCAAGAAACATAAAAAAAGAACAAACTATTTTTTGGATGAATACAAAATGGTTCCTTTAGCAAGTGATTCATATGCTTTCACACCTGACACATGACATTAAGAATATTTTAGTCTTTCTCTATGAAATTAACTACTTACAAAATAAACCCAGAAACCAATATTATATACCTCCATGTCTATTTGTAGAGTCTCGCACTGTTGACTTAAAAGCACACATTGAGGACATCAGTCTTCTATTTGATGATAGTTTCAATGAAGCTACATCACCATTGGTCTCTTTGGATATTCATGCTTTACATCTGTCTTCACATGGTTCTGGGTTTTCATCATCTTCATCTATTAGGCATGCACCTGATTTGATTATGACATCCTTCAGCATCGACATGGGAACACATGAGCACACTTCGAAGACATCATGGGCACCTTCATCATCATTCTTGCATGAGCATCAACTCTATTCAAGATCTTACATACATCTTCTCACATGGGAAGATATCCTGCATCTTCACTTGATTTCATTTCTTACCCAAGGGAAGGAACATTGTGAAGCATTCTTGGAACTAAATTTGCATCCTCTGTCAACTATCTAACTTTAATGTAGTAGGACAGGTATTATGAGGGTAGTTTTTTCCCATAGGGTTTTCTACTTTTCTCCACTTCATGAGAGATTACTTTGTGCATGGGTACCTATCATGGCGAGTAGCTGGAACCCATTTTATCCATTCCCACCTAAGTTATGCTTAAAGGGGGGTGTTACTATAATTAATGATTGCTTCACATATCTTGACCTAAGCCTACTTAGGCATGGCATTTATTGTGCAGGTTAAATATCTCATGGCATTTATTGTGCATGTTAAATATCTCCTGATATTTTTCCCTGTTGATATTGAAGGATATTTTGCACATGGTTGGATATTTCTCCTTTATAAGGAGACCCTTGACTATCTATCAAATGGGTTGAGTTTACACATTCTATCTCCACTATGCTTGTTCATAATCTTTGTCTTGCATGGTTCTTTAATAGATGATCGTAGTTATTTTTGAAAGATCTATTAATGGTTTTGAAAGAAATATTTTCCATATTTTCCAAAAAAAGAGGGGCAATTATAGAACCAATAAGAAGAAAATATCACATTAAGCCTTAGGGTTACATTTTGTAGTTTTGGGTAATATTATTTTGAGGTTGTATTGGTGTGATTTTGTTCAAAATATTTGATAGAATCATTGTAACATTAAAAAATGAATGAAAATAATAGATCTAATTATTTTTGAGTATCTCTAAGAGTTCTCTATGTTTTTTCTTGATGGGTTGTTAATTACTTGGTTAGCTAGAAGGCCATAAAATATTCTAAACATTTTGTAATGTATCTTCTCAAGATCAATAAAGGAATTCATTGTTTTATTAAGTCAACTCTTATAAAGTTTAATAACTTGTTCTATGTAGTCATTTGCATGTCTAGGACTTAGTTTATGTGTGCATTTTAATAAATATAGTCTCTCGGTATATCTTCTTAAGGTTTTAATTATTAATTTTATTTTTTCATAAACTCCATAATTTGTGCCCAATTGGATATAGGAACAAATATATAATATTTTCCTCATCCCATTAGTTTAACACATTTAAAATAAATTAATCATAATAGACATTTTAGTTGTGTTATTTTTCTATCTTTTATGTATAAGTTCATACTAACAATAGGGGTTGTTATTTGGTAATTTTTCTCTAATTTATAAAGTTGGATAACATATAGGTATGTTGTGACAGCCATAATAGGGGCACTCTATGATGTGGGTATGGTTTGTATCAAAGTTAATGTTCAGTCCTTGTAGTGTTATATATTTCAACACCTTAGAGAATCCCACCTTCATCTTTTACAACTAAAAGTTGAGTTATTAACCACCTTAGTAATTGGCATTTAGTTGTCCAACCTAAATATAGGATATGTCATATTATTCCCATGTTTGACATCCCTTGAACCTTAGGGATTTATGATCTACAACTCAAATCACCAACAAAATGGTATATTTTATGTAGAAAAAAATAAATTAGTATTTAAACGGAAGACATAGGCTAATCAATAACCATGGTGCAACTAAGAAAATAGATCTTTGGTTGATAATTTTTGAAAACCTTTCTAGTATAAAAGTTAATTTATCCTATTTTGAGAAGTGGCGACTCTATTAGTGATATAATAAAAAATAATTAGTAAATAAGATAAGTCCAATATGATAAGAAGAAAAATATCTAAAAGTCAAGTAATACTTTAGGTGATTCTAGGTGAAGAAGAAAAATTTAGGTATTTTATTTGTCCACAATTACAAAAATTTTGAATTATTAGGTACGTCAAGTAGAAGAGTGATGATTCAACTTAAAACATGGTTAAAACAAAACTGATAGGGAAACCTTAGACATGATTATGGTATGCTTAGAAATGGAATAAATGTTGGTAGAAGAGAGATTTATTTCTCGAGAATTGCATACTAAAGGTGTATATAGATAAAAATACCCCCACCTCTAGATAAATCAAGAGGAGGTTAGCATCATAAACCACCGTGTGGAACGGTTAGTCCCATTAAAATAAAGCTCCTAGGCATCGTAATCAGTAGCGTAGCAAATGCGAAGATTTTGTTAAGGCAACCCATTTTGACTTTTACAGAAATCAACCGTAGCGGCTAAGAAACCGGCTGATCGTCTTTGGTACGCTTCACAAGCGGTATTATAAAGTGTAGCAAATGTGAAGATTTTGTTAATGCAACCCATTTTGGCTTTTTCAGATCACTGAGAAACCGGCTGATCGTCTTTGGTACGCTTCACAAGCAGTGTTTCTTAAAGGCCGCCAATGTCTTTTGTGCTTTGATTAGCCTGGACAGTGGTCAGGGATTCTGATTCGGTTTCGGTTCCAGTTGCAGTTGCACCGCCATATGTTGTGGTGCAACTGCAACTCAAACCGCAACGGCAACCGCATCCGCTTCTAAGGATCAGAATCCACAGTCCACTCATTTGGCCCCGATCCGCACCACTGCCCAGACTAATCAAAGCACAAAAACATTACATTGGCGGCCCCCGATGATACCGCTTGTGAAGCGTACCAAAGATGATCAGCCGGTTTCTCAGCAGCCTACGCTTATCTCTGTAAAAACCAAAATCGGTTGCCTCAACAAAATCCTCACATTTATCCCGTAACTTTTATCCCCCTAACTGAAAGATGTGTTAGAGCAAGTTTGAGTTTCCATTGCTGCAGTCGGCCCTCCGGACTACGGTGATTTCAAGCATAGCGTTCCTCCTTCGCCAGCGTTGATGTGGGTGGGCGCTCAGGACTTTCACTATGACAGCGTGATGGTGAGTACCACCCATTCAATGGGGACTATGGAATCTGATAATGCCTCTATCCGGGATAATGACGATATTTTTGGTCCTTAATTCATGTTTCCCTTGTTTGTTGTTCTGTCGGTTTACAACTGCTGTCTCATTCTGTTCCTGTCGATCTCTTTTGCCAAATCACACTTCTTTATTTTGAAAATAGCTCTATTTTCCTGGTTCGCTGCATAAAATTTGTTGCAGTTGATTACAGTTTCAAGCCTTATTTTGTTTGGCGATGAAAGACTACAACAGTTCTGTTTGACAAATTAAATGATGTTTCGGCTCCATATGTTGTACTGGGCTCAGTTGTAATGTCCCCTTATGGAGTTCTGATAATTTTGCCTTTAATCTTTGTTTCCAGAGGATGCTTAAGGATCAATAGTTTAATAAAATATACTCTATGAGCAAATTCAAGATTAATACACTAAGTTATCAGATTCTATTATCTATCGAGGATAATGAAAGATATGGGAATATAACTAATCAGAGTATATATATGATCTGTAATTATAAAGGGTGCAGATTTGACTCCAGAAAGGGAATGCTGTTTCTGAATCCTCTCAGTATTCGCATGCATATACAGATCGGTAAAGGGGTACTTATACGATATTCACCATTTTATCACTACGTTTGTTAATCATCAACACTAATCTTATTTATTGAGGTTGTTTATTATATGTAATCTCCTCATTTTTTCGTCAGTATCGAATGGCTATTATCACTACATGCTTATCTTCTAGTGTGTTAAGGACGTTGTCCCTTCTCATCTGTCTCCTGGAATTTTCCGCTATAATTAGGTTTCACTATTCACATGGCACAAGGTGGTTGATATTGTCCACTCAGCTGTAATGATTTTAAATATTATAATAATCATAATTGATTAATATTTATAATTTCGATGATGATAATGTTACTTTATGTTGTCTTTTATATTTATTTTACATATGTTAAATATTTACTAAAATTATATTTTAATATTTATAATATAATAATTATAATTATAATAGTTATAATGGTATCAATCGGTTAATATTTTTAAATACGTTTTTTTGTTATTTTAGGGTCATGTTTCGGGGATGTGACATCAGTTCTATTTTCTTTCTTATTTGTGAAGTCCCCTTGTTACAGTTAAAGTTCTGACACAGTTTCATATTGCATAAGATTATGAAATTCAAATGGAATGAAACGACTACACCATTGAAATGTTAAATTGGTTTTTACACCCTGAGCCAATTTGTTGTATTAAAGAAATAAAAAAATAAAAAATAAAAAAATTCCTTACATCCTCTAAGAATAAGAATTAGACCTTCAGTTTCATTGTGTTGACAATGTCGCATAGTTAGAGGATGAAATAAGATAGTTATAGATGAAGAGGTAGAATTTATTTATCATCAAAGACATAGGCAAGAAGAAATTCAAAGAAAAAATATATTGAAGCAAGAAAAAATTGAATTGAAACAAGGGAAACTTGTTTTGGATACATAATTGCTAAAGCAAAAACAAACTATTCAAAATGCACAACAAATAAATCAAAATAAAAATATTTCTCATTAATAGATAGGAAATTAAAATAATACATAAAACATTCCAAAACAACATGAATAAAATGTGCTATAGAATAAAAAAAATCCAAAGCAAAAAAACCATCAATAGAAAAATGTAAGTTAAAACACAAAACTCAACCCTATATGACATGCTCAAAAGTTCTCCAATAAGGTTCTCATTGGGAACAAAAAGGTGTATGTAACTTGAATTTTATGGCATTCTAGGATATCCTAATATAATTAAAAATGAGATCAGGGGAAAGATACCAAAATTCTAGTGAATAACACTATCACTAGTGACAACCACTTAAGATGTTTTTTCAATGTAACAAATGGATATGAAATACAAGATGAAGATGTTATTATGAATTTTTTCTTGCAATCACTAGAATAAAGTGCAAAAGATGGGCATTAGAGCCTTATAGATATTAGCACTTTGTGCCATGATTTTATGAAGGATTATATAGTATAGTATAGTATAGAGAAAACATGGATCCAAAATTTATAATCCATGAATTGACTACTATTAAGAAAGGGGCCACTGAAATAGTTGATTTCACTAATAGGTTTATGATTAAAATTATGAAATTTCATCTTCATATGAGATCAACTTAATCAATGTGCCCTATTTTAGGTTGTGGGGCATTTGATGTCAATTTGGGTTACTTCATATGGGATAAGAATCCTAAATATTTAATGGAAGCTATGCCATGACTAGTAATATAGAGAGAAAAATGAGAGCATCTAGTACATGCATTAAAGTGTTGATATAAAAATTCATAGACTAGGTGCAACAAATTCTAGTAAGCCCTTCAATCTAGAGGAAATTTTTGAAAAGTTGATAGGATCTATAAAGTATCTCTATTATAAAGTTGCAAAAAAGAGAAAGGAGTACCTTCTTATTACTTTTCCACACATTTTAATGAAGGCTAGAGACTGCACAATAGGTCATATAATTATGATTGACGTAAAAAACTAGATAACATGATAGGAAAATGGTTCATGGACATGTAAACCAAGCATACCAAGAGAAAAAAAGCCATGATCTATTAAGGAAGGATCATATGAATCTTCAATAAGATTCATTTTGATGTGATTGTTGAATACACAAGATAACTGAGATGGGGGTGAATCAGTTGTACCTTATGTAGTGTAGAAAAATGTATCCCTTTACATTTTCACAATTGCTTGGACCCTCCCTATTAAAATTAGGTTTATTTATGCATTAATTAGTCCTATTTTACATCCACAAGCCCAATTAAATTCATTTTTATGAGGATAATCTTGACACTTAATAAAATAAATGAAAAATCATAACTTAATGCTTTTGGCTATGTGTTTGAGATCTAGGGATCTGTGACTCATACACCCTTCTGGGTGTATGGGTCCCACCTAGGTATTAGGACCTCATTTTAGACATTACATTGAAAAGGACACTTCTTGAAATCTATGTCCCATGATTGAGCCATTGGGACTCATACGCCCAACCTATATGAGTCTTGCTTTAATTTGGACCTATTTTAAATCAAATTCTTGTCAATATTTTACTATCCTAGATTTGATGTTGGTTTGTAGTGTTGTAAATTTGAAAAATTAGGCATAAAAAACTATAAATACAAGGTTATTTCACATAATTTCTCCTAGAAAGTTATCAAGTCATCTAAGCAATCTTATGAAGCATCTTAACATTATAGCTAATAAATTCCTAAAGCAAGTTTATGAGATCAAGACCATTCAAGAACAAATCATCAAGCATTTGGAGTTACATTTAAGATTCAAGCATCATGTCAAAGTCTCCATTCATCATGCGTGTTTGTGAGCTAACATTTGTGATGTAGGTTTTCATGATTTTAGCAAGCATTCAAGATAAAGTTTCAAGCATTCAATCAAGAGTCAAGATCCACATTTGTTGGAGCAATTTCACACAAGTTTGCAGCCTTTATTTCAAGGTTTTGGTGAGCTGCAACATTGTATTTGTTCATTCATCACTCTTCATGCTTTTCTATTTCATTTCACTTAGGTTTAATTACCAAAATGAGGTTTTTTCTCAAGGCAAACCCATATTTTGTAACAAAACAACATTTTTCCCTCTTCATGTGTGTTTGAAAATATAGGTCAATTAGATATTGAAGATCCTTTGGAGACAAAGTTACAAAAGTTGTCATCTTCACAGAAACTCTCCTTCAAGCCAGAATTCAGACTTTCAAATTTGAAAATCAGACAAGACAAAAGCTACAGAAGATCTCTAGAGGCTACAAAATATCAATTAAATCCTAATAATAGGACTAAATCACCCATCTGGGTTAATGAGTCCTAGTATAGGGGCTAATGCAAGAAGCTGGGTACACAAAAAGCTCAAAAAGTGGAAGTGTTTTTTGCTGTTTTCCATAATATTTCATACTTGGATTGAAAATATGAGGCACTTACACAATGAATCTTAAAAAAAGTCAGTAATATGAAATTTAGCATTTTGAATCTAGTTTCCAAATATGTAAATTATTCAAATATCTAGATTATAGAAATTAAATTTTGATAGGGATTTATAAAAAACACTTTTTAAAAGTCATTTTTTTACCATACCAAGCACATGTATAGACACCACTTTTTGACCAAAATAAAAGTATTTTGCTAATTCCTTTGGGAAAAGAGACCTAACAACATGAAGATTGATGTGGATTTTTTTTTTTGTAATTATTTGTTGAGTATATTTTTTTTTAATTGAATTTTGATTGGCCTTAATTGTTTTTCTTTTTAAAATCAACGTGTATGGACAGAATAATTGGACATTAACTAAACATCATTTTTTTTATTGTGTAGAGAATTTTCTGAAGTTTGATGCCATATAATTTTTTTTACAAGAAACTTAACCAAAGAAAAGTTATTAAAAAAAAAAAGCCTGATTTTTCAAGTTTAAGGACTAGTTTGCTTAGAAATTAATTAAAAAATAGTAAATATAATCCAATCTTAATAAAAAATTATATTTTGGAAAAGTAGACATCATGTTTTCTAGTGGGTTTTAATTTTATAGATTGATTCAGAAAAAAAAGTCCATTAGTCATATTGCCAAAGTTGGACATTCTTCTTTAATTTTCCTTAGATTTTTAGTTGCAGGTCAAAGGCTAAGGCTCAGCTTACCAAGCCATTTTCCAATCCTAAAACTAAGGCTGCTTGTGGATTGGGAATTCAATTTATA
This sequence comes from Sequoia sempervirens, assembly GCA_007258455.2. NCBI lineage: Eukaryota > Viridiplantae > Streptophyta > Pinopsida > Cupressales > Cupressaceae > Sequoia > Sequoia sempervirens. The sequence goes on along the minus strand of VDFB02252616.1, from coordinate 37,378,825 downwards.
AATAATGTGTATGCATTACTAAAATGCGTACGTGTTATTTAAATGAAACACGTACATGTTTCATAATACATACACGTTATCTATTTACCCATTGGGTAAAGGTAACTCGTATGCATTATATAAAACATACACATTCCTAAAACAAAATGTGAATGTGTTTCATGATGCATACGTGTTTTTGATATAGTCATTTTTTCCTAATTTGGAAAATACTGATAAAACACATTTTCTCTGCAACATTCCTTTTCTACAATATGGTCCAATAGTGCCATTTTCTACATTTTTTATTTCAAATTTGTCTTGTGAAGGGCATATTCTATTCAAATTGTTGGAAGAGACAATGTGCAAGTTGAATTTTTTGAAGTGGAATCAAGTACAAGAACTTTTTACAAGAAGATTTGGAAAAAGAGAATTTTTGGATGTATTCATGAGGTTTTTGTACTTCAAAGTTTATAGAAAGAAGGATCTTCATACTACATAGTTTTATTTGAATATTTGAAGGAGGTGGCAATTTGAAAATAGGTTACTTGAATCATTTTTTTTTGTCATCAAAGAGGGTTTGGTAACCATGGGTGATAAGCAAAGACAAAGAAAAAGATGTAGAAATTTAATGGCACCCTAAGAAATTCAAGCAAATAGAGATATGGAGGCAAAAAGACAAAGGGATAGAAGAGAAAAGATTCATCAAATGAAAATTTTTGAAGCATCTAGTTCCAAGAATGTTGAAGAGGAAGCCATGAATGATGAAATGAATGTAGATGATGCAAATGTGGAGATAGTGAATATGGAAGAAAATGCAATTATGGAGACAAACCCAACTATGCCTTCAACTTCAACTTTGAATGATATGAAAATAGCACCTATGCAAACAACTTCAGGTATGTCTTCAAATCCACCTCCCAATGATATGGAAAATGCACCTATTCAAACAATCTTACTAGGTATGTGTTCAAACCCAAGTTTTGATAATATTGATATTGCTTGTTCAGACAAAGTTGGATGCACCATTGATGATATCAATAATTCTAGGGCTAAAACAATGCAAAAACAAAAAAAATGGTGAAATTATATCTTATGAGAATGCAAATGAGAATGAAATCCCTTTTACATTTGAAAATGAAAATAAAACCCCTTGTATGGATGAAGGTGATAATGTTTGTTTTACAATTGAAAAAGATGTGCTAGATAACCTTCGTGGTATAGTTTCTTGGAGACAAATTAGAACTTATGGAAATAGAATATATAAAAAAAATGTACAAAAAGAAATTAGGATTCCAAAGTCAACTCATGGTACAATTGATGAGAATGTTGAAAATGAGAAAAGTGATGAAAAAATTATTCATTTTTGTAAAACCAGAAAAGAAAGATGATTCAATAGAACAAGTCATATCTAGTGTTTCTAATGCTATTGATTTTACATGTAAGAAAATTCAATAAAAAGATAAGAATGTGGATCATTGTGCAATAACAACTGCTCTAGTTGATAAAACAACTTCAAATAAAATAATGTTAAGTAAGATTAGGAAATGTATAAAAGTAAATCCTAGAACTTTGATAAGAGTTGCTAAAAGAAGATAAAGTATTGAAAAGTATCCAATTAATCAATGTTGGAGTTTTAGTGGTAGACTCCCAAGATCAGACATGAAATTAGCTAATAAAATTAAATCTTTAATCAAATTTTTTTGGCAGGATAATACAATAGTATCACCTAACATTAGAGAAGTCTTAAAATTAAGGGTGGGTTCCAAAATTCGTGAACCTCATCCAAAGCATCTCTTAGATATGAGTCAAAATAAATAATATAAAAAAAAATAGATGCTTCAATCTTACCATTGAATATTAACATAAGTAAAAGACCATTCAAAAAGCGTAAACCTTGGTATGTTAGAATTAATAAGCAATGAATTTCTTGTTGTTGTAAGACTCATATACAATTTCATTATTATTATGATATTTTTTTATATATACGATGCACTTTGCATGCTAACCAAATAATGCAGGACATTTGTGGTATTAATATGCCACCTGAAAGAATCAAATATTTTATAGCAGGTTTGTTTTGTGAGCCCTCTAATGGAAAATTATTTTATTTAAAAGCATGCATTTTTGGAGAATGCGATAGATGTGGTAAATTTTCATTATTAGGAGAATGTATGCATGAAATTAGTTTAGATGAATTTGGACATCAATTAGTGGATGTAAATTTTTTTTAAAATGTTGGGTATTCTTTAAAAGATGGAGAAACTGGAAAACATTGTGAGCTAATTGTTGAAAAACTTAGTGTGCATGCATTTATTAATGAATTTAAAGATACTATTTTACCTAAATATGTTCAACACTATTAGTATGCTCATTGGCTTGATAATGAATTTCATTTGTGTAAAAACACATTGCCAATTGGAACTATATTGTCAATTGTTGATTTTGTTGAAAATTATACTCTTGCTCCAAAAGAAGAAATTCAATCATATTATTATAATTCATTGCAAGTAGCTATATTTGTTCACATTGTTTATAGACATGTAGATGATAGTACATAAGATAATATAATTTTTTTGAGAGAGTACTATTTTTATGTAAGTTGTAATCTATTACATTCATTTGAGTTTGTTTAATATTGTTTCGATATATTTTATAAAAAATTAAAAGAGAGAGCAATTCAAATGCTGGAACATCTCATATGGTTGGATAATTGCATGGGTCAATTCATAAATGCTAGAATATTTTATTAGTTATGTAGATTTCATAAGGAAAATAATGTTCAACACATATGGAGTTTTTGAAGCTGGTCATGGCAAGGGAGAACATGATGGAGTAGGTGCATGTGTGAAAAGAGCTCTTGCTAGAGAGAAACTAAAATTTGAGGATACTACAAAATTTAGAGATGCACGTGCAATTGTAGATTGGTGCAATACCAAATTATCTACAAGAAAAAGTGAGATCTCAATAATTCAATGCTTCTTTTAGTTAGTTGAAGAAAATGATATTTTTTCTCGACAAGATTGTGAAAAAATTAATGGATTTGCAAAATGGCATTCATTTAAGAGTTCAAATGAAAACACATGGATAAAATGGACAAGGGAGTTGGCATGCTTTTGCCAATTTTGTATTGCAGGTGATTATGAGGCATGTGAAAATATGGAATGGGTCAAACAATTGCAATAAAGAGCCTTAATGCGTACATCAAAACATATTCAACATGGAACAATAATTGAAGATAATCAAGTGTTCACATCAGATGATTATGATTGTGTTCCAGATCTTGTACAAGAAGGTACATTATTTATTGATTTAAATTTTATATGTGAATTAAATATAAGTCACTCTTTATTGAATTTTTATTTACTTTTCCAGGACGTGTATGTTGTTGTTGCACCTGAGGGGAATGAAGAGGACACAAAGTACTGGTTGGCTAGATGTATTGAGAGAACATAAGTTGGTACATCCTGGACTAGATGATGACAACTTTGAGTATCCAACTGGTTCAGTGGTTGTTGTTGGCACTTGGATTCAAAAATATTTGATGAGAAAGAATGGCTTACCTGCATTTGAAGATTATGAAAGACAAAAGAAGATTATACATTATTCACATTTTATTTTGGCAACCAATATAAAACTAGTTAGATATCAAGGGAGGCCTGCTAATAAAATTTTATGGACAATTTCAATGGATGATCATGAGACAATCATAGATGCATTAAAAAATAGAGAGGATGCAAATGGTACAATGGAGTAACTAAATATTTTTTAAGTATATAGTTGTATATATATTTAATTGATATATACACTTATCTTTAATCATTTCCTAATTAAAGTTTTATATCATTTTTTGTTTTAGGTAACTATATATAGTTCTAGATACATTTAATTGATAGTATAAATATAAAGCTAAATTTAATTCATTGTCATTTTATAAAAGGTTTATAATTGATTTCATATCCCCTTAATCCATTCTCTTAAAACCCCTTAAGCCATCCTCTAATGTACCATTAATCCATCCTCTTGCATCCCCTTAATTCATTCTATCAAATCCCCTTAAACCATCCTCTTAGGACCTCTTAATCTATATCTTCGTATATCTACCCCTAATCCATCCACTTGCATCCCCTTAAGTCACTCTCTCAACATCCCTTACGCCATCCTCTTAGGACCCCTTAATCCATATCCTCATATATCTACTCTTCATCCATCAACTTGCATCCCCTTAAGTCACTCTCTTGAAACACCCCTTAAGTCATTCTCTTAGGACCCCTTAATCCATAGCCTCATATATCTACCCTTAATCCATCTACTTGCATCCCCTTAAGTCACTCTCTCAACACCCCTTAAGTTATCCTCTTAGGATCCCTTAATCCATATACTCAAATATCTACCCTTAATCCATCCACTTGAATCCCCTTAAGTCACTCTCTCAACACCCCTTAATCCATATCCTCATATATCTACCCTTAATTTGTCCACTTGCATCCCCTTAAGTCACTCTCTCAGCACCCCTTAAGCCATCCTCTTAGGACTCCTTAATCCATATCCTCGTATATCTACCCTTAATCCATCCACTTGCATCCCCTTAAGCCTCTATAGGGTTCATGAGATGCTTAGAATAACAAATCTATATGGGTTAATGGTTTAGGGTTCATCTCCTAGTATTTAGGTCATATGGTTTAGGGTTTAGGGTTTATAAGGTTTATGAGATGCTTAGAATAGTAAATCTATATGGGTTAATAGTTTATAGTTCATCTCCTAGTCTCTAGGTCATATGGTTTAGGGTTTAGGTTTTCTAGGGTTCATGAGATGCTTAGGATAACAAATTTATATGAGTTAATGGTTTAGGGTTCATCTCCTAGTCTCTAGGTAATTCTCTAAACTCCCCTTAATCAACCCTCTTATATCCCTTCAAGTCATTCTATCAACTCCCCTTAATCCACCCTCTTGCATCCCCTTAATCCATCCTCTTAAAGGACCCTTAAGTCATATCCTCTTACATCCCCTTAATCCATAATCTTGGATCCCTTAAGTCACTCTCATAATTCCCCTTAATTCATCCTCTTAGGGAATGTTAAGCCATATCATAAGGTTCATGACATGCATCCCCTTAATCCACTATCTTACATCCCTTTAAGTCATTCTATCAACTCCCATTAATCCACCCTCTTACATCCCTTCAAGTAATTCTATCAACTCCCCTTAATCCACCCTCTTGCATCCCTTCAATTCATTCTATCAATTCCCCTTGATCCACCCTCTTGCATCCCCTTAATCCATCTTCTTATAGGACCCTTAAGTCATATCCTCTTACACATCCTTAATCCACAATCTTGCATCCCTTAATTCACTCTCATAATTCCCCTTAAGCCATCCTCTTAGGACCCATTAAGCCATATCCTAGGGTTCATGACATGCATCCTCTTAAGCCATCCTCTTAACTCCCCTTAAGGCATTCTCTTAAGACCCCCCTTAAGCCATATATCCTCTTAGGTCCCCTTAATCCATCCTATGGCAAACATCAGTTGAATTTGTATGGAATTTGCTATATATTGTTCTTTTCTCGCATGATTTTTTTACTTAAATGACTCATAAAAATTATAGTTACTTTACTTACATTAATATTTTTTGCAGGTTCTCATCAAGTTGGTCTAGGTATGTGATTGTCACTAAAAAATTATTTTATCAAGAGACTATGTAAATATCACTTTTTGGTCTTCACCTAAAAATTGATAAGCTTTAATTGTATCTACATGCATATATATGTTTCATCATGTTATATAGGTTTATTAAACGTCAATATACAAATTATATATGTTTGTTCAATGTATGAACTTCAATGAGCTTATTAGTCACTTTTTAAATATCTTGTTCCAATTTTATAGATTATACATTTCATGTCTTGTATTTACCACATTTTATATAATTCTTCAATTGTATAGATTATATATTTTATACATACAAGGAGATAGATTTTTGTTTATTGATTCAAATATTTGCTATCTAATTGGAAAATAGTTAAAATTTCCTACCCTTAATTTATTATGAATATATATTTTAAGGAATGTTTTAATTTGTCACCTAACCATGTGATAAATTATATATATGAAATTTGATTCTAGATAAGAATGTATATAGTGCATGTATTACTTGAAAATTAGATAAAATATAGATATACATGCATGGGTGCATATAATCATGAAAATGAACATAACACGATCTCATAATTGACTGCATATATAATCATCATATTAAAGTCAACTAATATAAATAAACAAAAATATGATAATAACATGCTCAAAATAAAACTAGAGATAGATAGTCCATAAAATTTATATGTCAAGATGTATATATGCCAAGTCCAACACATATATTTAAATAAAACTAGAGATCTATAGTCCATAAAATTTAAAACCATCAAAATTTTAGGCTGATTGGTCAAATCAAGTCTCTTTTTTGTTCCATGTCGACTAGATGTACATGCAACATGCTGTAAAAGAGTACAAGAAACTTGAAGTTAGATTTAAATTTATTTAGAAATTTTGATATAATTAAACATATTTAAACTTGAAAATATAAAAGTTATTTTAGATAAAAATAAATTTAATTAAATATCTAGTAAATATAGTAAAAATGATTTTTAGTATGTATAAATTACCATATGATCATGTGAATCTACTGGCACATTTTTTTAAATAGGTAGCATAACTGTCACTTGATAATAGCCAAATGCCTAATCTACTATATCCTGCATATTCATATAAAGCAAACAATATGTTAAAAACTCAAATATATACATTTAAAAGGTTCGTAAAAATTGTATACGAGATGTAGTAAAGTTTACAACCTTGAATGATATGACCTCATGATCACGCCCCTAAGATTTCCCATGCATAAATGTCGACAATGTCTCAGGTGTGCCCGCCATGGGTATCTCATGAAATACCTACATATAGATGTACAAAAATTTATATAGATCATTCACACATGTGTATGTAAATGAACAAATTAAATTAGATCTATGGTGTTTATTTAATTTAAACTTAACAAACTTTTGAAAGAACGCACCTGAGCTGATGGTGTCTCAAGAGCACTCACCACAACTTGTGGTTGGTTAGTACGAGGTATCGTATGACCTACCTGCATCTAGATATAATATATCAATTCACACATGTGTACAAATTCAAATTAAATTAGATATATCCACACAAATTATTTATTATATATTGGTTCAAGTACATGTCCAAAAGGTGAGCCTAGATCTATAGCACTCGACATATAGACACAATGTTCATATTGAGTTTCAGGCATCATGTGATTATGTGTCTACACCAAACACTTATTGAATTAATTTATATATACAATATATAATTTGATGTTATTATTTACATGAATGTTTCACATTTCAAACTTGAATTAAATTTAAGCTCAAAAGATGAACATACCTGGGTAGGATGATCCTCATAATATAGTAAATTCATGAATGACTCTATCCTAGATGCATGTGGGTCACCTGAAGTGGATGCCTGAGTATTCCTATAGCTCGAGCCTCCATGCTCTCTATTGGCCACTTTAGTTTCCATGTGTGTAGTTTGATGAGTGACATGTCCTGAAAGTGAACTCAATAATCATAATGTCGATAACATGGTCTGCTACTGAAATGCACCAGGAACACCAGGAGAGGGAGGAGTAACAATAGGAGAAATCATAGCATGTCGCTGAGGATTGACATGTGCTCCTAGTCTATGTTGGGGCATTCCACGCCAAACTCCCTGAAATGACCTCATATCAAAATACTTGGGTTTTTTACCCAACTCAAACTTATCCCATAAATTTCTCAAAAACTATAGGGGCACCTCACAGTTGCCATGTGGTGGATTATCAAACACCATCCACCATCTATCCCAAACATGTGCAGCTATCTATGGGTGCCCACACCATAAAATTGATTTTTTTTTTGGTGGGTGGAATTGGTTGGTTTGTTTGGGGGTTAATAAAATATTGGCACATGGCTTGTTTGGTGATTTTCAATTCACTGATTTATTTATAGGACAATCCATCTGCATAGAATTGTCTCCTCTCTTCTCTCCATTGATGGAACCTATCTAGATCTGCATCAATAGATCAAACATAATCAACAATAGTTTGCATCATAGATGCAAATCATGCGAGATGGGGAGGGATTCTAGGCTCATTTTTTATTACATATATATTTCCTTGAATCACAAAATGGTTTACTCAGATGCTCTCTCTTAATTGATCTTGATCCACTACAAGAGGGGGTGGGGGTTAGGTGGTGGAGAGTCTAGAGGTTTGGGGTTTTGTTTTGGTGGTGGATCTGGATGTATGGGATCTATAGGAATTTTTGTATTGGGCATAAAATCCTTTATATTAAATTTTGGCTCCATGTGAGCAATTAAATGGAAACTGCATGTTAAACAATTAAAAAGTATATATAAAAAAAACTAATTATATAATGTACTCAATTTGAAAGTTATTTAAAAATCACATTGAACATGCACAAATTCAAAATACATTTCATTTGAGGACCATTCAATTTATAACATTAAAAATTCATAGCATGTACACACATTAAATTGAGTCTAGTTTGTGGTTGTTAATATGAAGGGTAGAAATAAAATTAGCGGGTTTCATTAGAGCCCTATTCAAATGCATGCACTATGTCATTGGTTTATTAAGTGAATCCCCTAAACTTGAATGCCCCATAAACTTATTTTTAGCTAGATATCACTTGATAATTAAACTATAGCCAAATTTGATGATCTATACATTAATTGATTTATTTAAAAATAAATAAAACCACATGGATTAAGGTAAAGACTTAATATTTATTTAAATAAATCACCATCAACATTTAAACTAGGATTTGGATAAAATGTATCAAGAATTGAGAGCTCACAAAATACTACGATATAAAAAATGAGGCTTCATTGAATCATTATTGGAAAAATTAGATAAAAATATTTGTAACTAGAGAATGTGAACATGAGGTGAGGAACCATTTAATGTCTATAGTAAAGGAATAAAGAATTAAAAATAAGACACATGTAGATATATAACTTTGATTTCTCAAAGTGGGTGTTAAAATAGGAGGTTAGGGGTTGTTTAGAGTGTCTTCTATTACACATATAAAGGAGGAAAAAGAGAAGGAAAGTTACCCAAGCTAATTTAGGTTATGAACAACTCAAGAATGAGTGTCAAAATGGGTAAATGATGAAAACCATGTAGTTTAAAATTCAAGTAAAAATTATACTATATTCTATTTGTAGACATGTGAAATTAGCATTGTGCATTTAAATAGCATCGCATTCATAAATAAAATTCACATTCATCCACTCATCAGGTAAATCAGGTTCATCATCCATTTAAATTGAATAAATTAACTTTATTCTATTTAAGCCTATCATTACCTCATTTAAATAAATCAATTTTAATCAAACCATAACATTTCATCTTTCATAAACTATCTTCTAAGTTCATCTCCTACAAATTAATCCACCTTTATCTTGCATCATCCCTTTAATTAAATAAACCAAACCTTATTTAATTAAATCCCAAATTCCTTTTCCATCTCTTTTGGTTTAAATAAATCAAAGTATTTAAATCAAATAAGTCAAAATCGGCTAAACATCATCTAAGCTAATCTAATCCTGATTAAACTAATCTAACCACCCATCACATCCTCTATCTTTTCTCACTTGCACCAACAAAGAATTTTAATTCATTTATAAATTCATCATTTTCCCTCAACAAAGCATCTTTTGAGAATATTCCTCAAGTTTAAATATGAATACAAGTTGACTTGTCCCTTCCAACATGGCAATAACTTCTCTCTTACATGTCCCCCACTCAACATTTAACTCTCAATTTCAAATTGGAATCTCCTCCTTTTTGGAACATTGGCCAAAACTTGCACATTCCTCAACCTATCATAATGTGACAAGTGGCTTCATCTCATTGGTCAAATAATTATCCCACATTCCTCTATTTTGAGCTCTCTTCCAACTTGAAAATCTATAAATGGAAGGCTTATTCTTCATCAACCCATCTAGACTCTCATGCGAAGTTACTCTCTTCAATTGAGAACTAATTTTTCCCATCACCATTGCATTGCATCATTTTAGTTTTAGCAAGGATTGGGAAAGGGTCATTGTCACAATTGACACCAATCCAATATGGAATAGGTACTTGTCTTGCTTTTGTATGTTTATTTGACCTTCTTTGTTATTTTTTTGCATCTTTGGAGCATGACATTTTTATTTCATAGAAACATTTGATGAATTTTCATATGACTAGCCCATTACTTAATGTGCATTTGAGGTTATGAGTGTCTGCAAATTTTAGGTTCTTCACTATTTATATTAGGATTATTGTTAGACAAGGGTGCTGAATGGAGCTCATAAATATCAAGCCTATAATTAATTAAATAATTCATCAATAACTAATTTATTCTTCTAAGTTTTTATGGGTCTAGAGCTTTATCTTTTGGGGCAAGGGGATATTTACTCATAGGTGTGGTTGTTTCCCAACAAGAGTATATCTATAGAGCTAAGGTATATCGAACAAGAATACATGTATTAATCAAGTATGACATAGAATTTAATTTAAAAATTTGGTGACTTAAATTGATTTATCTAAATTTTCAAATTTCATTATAAGATACACAAGTTCTCTTAGTGAGATAAAGTAGTTAAGAAGAAATTATAAGTTTAAGACTAACATTAATTTATAATATCATTCATTGTTTTCAAAGAACACTAAAGATAAGAATGAAAAAATAATATATGGCATTCAAAGGGACACATAGATATTTGCTAGTGACCTAATTGCAATGTACAAAATAAACAAAGATGAGCTTGAGCTCTATTCACTAAAATTTGAGAACTTCTTTGATCCCCTTAATAAATGTCATATTAGGACCCCTTAAGACATCGATTTACGATTTAGGGTGATGGGATGGCTTAAGGGGATCTATGTGTAGTAAGGTCCTGGGGAAAAATGGTTCATGGCTTAATTGAATTAAATTTGGTGGAGTTTCCTAGGGCAACCAAATTTCATTTTAAGGTCCTACAAAAAAATGAATGCTTTAGGGTTTAGGGTTTAGGGTTTAGGGAACTTAGGGTGAAGTTTGGGTGGCCCTTGGAATAATGGACTTGTAACTTAGTGAGAAACAAATGTTTCTTGTGGAATAGTTGATTGAGATAGCTCTTGTTTCCCAACAAGAGTATATCTATAGAGCTAAGGTATATGGATAGTGAATACACGTATTAATCAAGTATGACATAGAATTTAATTAAGTCCGAGGACATAAATTGATTTATCTAAATTTTCAAATTTCATGATAAGAGACACAAGTTCTCTATAGTAGGACAAAGTAGTTAAGAAGAAATTATTAGTTTAACACTAGAACATTAAAATTTATAATCTCATTCATTATTTTCAAAGAATAATAAAGATAAGAATGAAAAATTAATAGAATACATTCAAAGGGACACATAGATATTTGCTAGTGACCTAATTGCAATGTAAAACATAAGCAAAGATGAGCTTGAGCTCTATTCACCAAATTTTGAGAACTTCTTTGATCCCCTTAAGAAATGTCATATTCTAGGACCCCTTAAGATATCAATTTATGACTTAGGGTGATAGGATGACTTAATGGGATCTATGTCTAGTAAGGTCCTAGGAAAAAATGGCCCATGGCTTAAGGGAATAAAATTTGGTGGAGTTTCCTAGGGCAACCAAATTTCATTTTAAGGTCCTACAACAAAATGAATTCTTTAGGGTTTAGGGTTTAGATTTAGACATTTTATGACATGAAAACATATCTATGTCAAATAAAAAATGCAAGAAACCTCCAAGGAGCCCTAATTTATGACACTACATAATGTGACAAGGATGTTTTATAAATTAGTCATTGAAGTGTAGCAATAACTACAAAATCCTAATGTGAATTATTCGTAGCCTCAATCTCAATCTCAATCTCAATAACAACTACCCCAAATCTACGTAACATTCCTTGGATACTTCTAAAATTATGTGAACTATTAGGGTTTTAGGTTTAGGTTTTAGGGTAAATAGGGTTTTAGGTTTAGGTTTTAGGGTTTAGGTCCAAGGATTAACCTAGGTAAATTAGTTTTTAGGGACCTATGTTTTTTTGAACCTAGGGTTTCTTTGGTTTTGATTTCTAAGTTAAATGTATCCAATTTAGGTTTTTTTTTATGGTTTTCGATTGACAATTTAATATTCTTTGTTTCATTGATGTTTTTGGTTTTTTAAATGAAATTTAAAAACTATAAAATATTGAACTAAAACAAACTAAACAAACAAAAATTAAACAATAATTACCAAATAAAAATGCAAGATATAAAGCAAAAAAAAGGCATAATTCAACCAACTTGGAGGTTGTTGAGGTCAGTTGTGTCGACAGGAGGAGGTGGTAGTGAATATTTTCTTCAATTAGGCCCTTCAAAACATGTATGCAATCTGGTCTCCTCTTATCTGGCACAACTAAAACTATGAGTGAAAATGAAAACACAGTCGCTAATTTTAAAAAATAAATAGTTTTAAGAAATGTGTACACATTATGAACACGTATGTATTTTTGGTTCATGTACCCAAAGTTGAACACATATGCATTTGGAATTAGGCTCAAGTACCAAATCCATAATGTGTATGCATTTTTTTAAAATGCGTACATGTTTCATGCAAATTTTTTTATTTTGGCCGAAACATCCCCTCTTTGTGTACCCAACTTCTTGCTTTTACCCATAGTCCTCTTTGTTAGTTTTCTATGGAACCTAAATAGTCACTAGAAGATTCTAGATTCTATCTAGATTCCTATAGCAAGACTAAATCCCACAAATTGGTGTATCAATCTCAATGCACCTCAAAATAAAAAATTTAGGGCTTTCAGACATTATTTTAACTCTCCATTCTTCCAAGTACTTTTTTGTTTCATGTTGTTTGTTATTTTGATTTAATGCTTTCAACTTTCTAGGCTTTTGTGCATAAGAGTTTACATTTCTCCTTTGAAGCTTCACTTAATTGTGAAACCCTATCTAATCACACAAGGAACCACCTAGACCAACCCTCAATCAAGTCACTTGGTCGAGGGATCTAGGTTTCCCAATGATTAAAGTTTGTAATAGGTCTAATTCAATCTCCCAAAAGGTGCAACCCTATTTTTGTTTAATCATTTTGGTGAACCCGACCTTTGGACCCTTGAATTTTTGGTTTGGAGAACATTGTAATCCTAGATATAGGTTAAATTTTCATTAGATTTGCATTAGTTGAATTATATTTAGGGCTCCTAAATCTTTCATTAGTGAAAATTTCATATAAGTTTCATTTTTGCATCTTGCATCATTCAATTTCATTAGAAAATATTGTGCTTACAAACAATGATTTGAGCATACAACCTAGAAATGTCAAAATCCACTCAGAATTTGCTAAACATATTGTAAAAACCCTAATTTGGGACTCACTCACCCAATTAGGATTTTTTCCAGATATTTTGGTATTTTTGTTCTTTTTGTCTTTTAGTATTTGAACCTATTGAAAACCATTATTTGGACTCATTTGCCCATCTGGGCAATTTATTCTTGAATCAGGTCAAAGTTTGTATTTTACAACATTAAAAACTTCATTTCTATGCTTATGTTTGTTGTTGTTAGATCCATGTTTCAATTTGCTAATTTTCTGTTTCAATAATTTCATTAGATATAGCTTAATTTGGTTTCATTTTAAGTGCATTTCAAAACATCAAATTGGAATCACATCATTTTAAGATCTCTTGCATTCTAAATCACTCAATTATTAGTCTTCCATTTCATCATGTAGGTATCCTTTGGTAAGTTTTGGATGTCCTTCAAATCATTAGTGGATGTATCAAGTTGTGTTTTTGGAAATGATCTTAATGCACTTAGGGTAAACCTACAAAAGTTGTTTACAATTCGAGTGAGGAAGGAAAACTTAAAAAAAATGACCCCATGGCAAAAAGTTTGGTTTTAGGGGTTCAAACGAACCTATTGGATTGAGTGAACCCATTTAATTCTTGCCCCTCATTTCCTGCCCAAAAAACCAAAAAAATGCAAATAGAAAGTTGGTTCACTTGAACCCCCAGGGGTTCGTTCGAACCCCCCTTATCCCTCATTCTCACCCTCAGACACAAAAAAAATCTAAATTTTTGCACTTCAGAGCTTAGGTTGAAGATGAAAATGGCAGAGACTTCACAAACCCAATTGGGACTAGGTATTCCTTAGAACAAACTATCCAATGAATATAATTTTAATATGTTTTGGTTTTATTATGTATTTGTTTTTTAGGTTTTATTAAACATAGGTTTTTCAGTGAAAAATCAAACTCTCTATTCTGCACGTGGGAAAATAGAACATTATCAAAAAAATTTGAAAAATATGAGTACCAGATATTGAAGTCCTTGATCAGAAAAAGAAAATTTGAATTTTGATACATACAATTTTTTTTATATGTTATATGGTTGTGCTATGTCTGAATTGTAATTGGTTTGGCTTTGAAACTTGATTAAAGAAAACATGTTCAATAAAAACTATCTAACCAAGTGGAAGCACTAGATATCAGAGTTACAAATATAAATTTAAAAGAATTATAATTTTATCCTTCATGGAAAAAAAATTATGTGTTATATGGTGAGCATAACTTTTTAAAAATGTTGTTTTATGAAAAAAACTAGTTTTCGAGGGAGATGGAAAAAGAAGTGTAAATTGATTCCAAAATTTTTGAAAAAAATATATTTAACATCTATAGAAAAAATGTCACAAAAATCTAGTTTGCATCATCTTCAAATTCCTCACGGTTTAGCCACTATAGGTTCCCAAAAGTGAAGATTTAGTTAAAAATATTTATTTCAGTGTCTAGTTTGGCCAAAAATTGTAAACCACTATTGTGGGATCACCCTGCAATTGAACCCACTCATGCCTAATCAACTCCTAATACATGTCCTCCTCATGACATTGACATCATTGGAGAAGATGATGAAAACATGAACAACTTTATAAACAATTTCCTTGAAAATCTTGAGACTAATGTATTCTTTTATCCTTCCATGAAACAACCAACACAACTTGAGATGTTTCATCTTTTACATCCTAAAATTGAGACAAAAACTAAACCTAAGCTCCCTACAATAGATGAACCTAGCTCCTCTAACCAAGTAAAAATTCAACCATCCTATCCTAACAAAGTGACCAACACATCAATCAACCTAGAAGATACATATGGAAAGGGCTTCACAATCTTAAGCAAACATGGATGTGACATAACAAGAGAACATGAAATTCATAAACTCTTAGAACAAATACCAATTGAAGATACCAAAGGAGTAGGATACCAAGATCCTCCTCCCGACATAAGTGTACTCCTTTATAAAGAACAACCAATAGTTTACAAGGATGATAGGACCATATTAGGCCCTCCTCCTCAACATCTACCTCAACAAGATACTCAAACAAGCAAGAAATCCATACCTTACAAACTCAAAAATTTGTCATTCCTACATACAAAAACAAAAATTGAACAAAAAATAGAAGACCTTGTCAATGCAGAATGGATTGCATTACCACCTCAAAGTAAGGGTAAAAAGCCTAAAAACATGAATTATTGCACATACCATAGAACCCTTGGGAACCTTACTAATGAGTGTTGTGCCTTAAGAGGGATCCTTGAGAAATTTGATATGATGGAAATAATCCCTTAAAGCATGAGCTTTTCTCCTTACTATACATGTAATAATTGTAGGATCTTAGTATGCTCACTATTACAGTTTAACATTCATTTCAAATCATTATGTTTATTGCAAGGAGATCATTCTCTTACCTCGCCTGATTCTTGTCTTGCACACATTGGGAGAAAGAATTAGATAGCCTTGTCCTAGTACTGCACTTGATTTTGTCCCTTTAGCTAGGTGTATGCCTTCTATATATAGTGATCAAGATTGGGATGTGGATGACTTGCTATAGGTTGACTCATATGTGCCTTACTAGTCTTGTATTTGTTTTCTTTTCTATCTGTGTGATTGCATATGGTAATGTGATCTCTTGTATTGTTATGTTTGATCATGTATCTCTCTCTTTGTGATGTTCCTCTATTTGTATCTACATTCTTCTATATGCCATAAACCTTTTATTGGTCTTGTCTTTTCCTTTTGGGGATGATGCAAGGCATCGAGACATTTAGGTCTTTTCCATGTTGACCCAAAATATTTTCTTTTTTTTTTCTCACTCTCTTTGTGTCATTCTTACTTAATCCATGAGTTATTTGGGGAATGATGACATTTTCAAGCTCTCTAAGAGCATTGTAGCAAAAACATACTGACCCTGAATCTGCGAATCCCTTATGTGATTTTGGAATTTCATTTTTGGGGAAACCCCTTTTCATAACACAAGTTCATTTGGAAATTATGTTTGGCATAGGGATTTACAAATAATCTCTCATATCCTTTCTATTGTTAGCATTTATCATTCACTACTTTAAAGTAATTGCTCACAACATGGTGTTTAGCAATTTCTTTAAAGTGGGGGCATACATTGGCATTATTCTTTTGCATTTCAATTACAACTCATGTTTGATTGTGTGGTTGTCTTACTTCATGTGATGCATTTTTATCTTTGTGGTGAGATTGTGTGTGATGTCCTTAAAGAGCATGATCTCTCTTAGCATATTATATTCCTCTTAGTGGTTTGATGTGATGCACTACTTTACCTAAGTTGTGAATCTTCTATTCTTCAATTTGTCCTCTTGGAGACATTAGGCATGGTGTTCCCTAAGTTAAGACCTTACATGAACTAAGAAAAACCCCTTTGAATGTCCCTTATACAATTTTGCATTTATAATAATTGTTATATGGTTGTTATGCCCTACATAGACGCCCCAACTTTTGCTTAGAAAAGTTGGGGACCCCCTTTATTTTCTTTCTTTTGGCTAGTTTTGTTTCATTGTGTTTTGTGCTTTGTCATTCTTGTTTTCATCTTTTGTCATGCCTTGTTCATTTTCTTTGTCTTGTCGGATTCAAGTTTCAGATTGGAACTAATGCTTTGCACTTTGAAAAGGTTCAATTTCCTTTGTCCATCCCAATTTTGATCTCTGCTTGCTTGCCATATTTGTTTTATTAGAATTGGGTTTCAGAATGGAATCAACACCTGACACTTTTCAGAATTTCAATTTTTGGTTCCATCCTGACTCTAATCTCCAATTCTCTTTTTTCTTGTCTAGTTCAAAATTGGGTATCAGACCAACACTAGAACTAGGAAACTTTCCAAGGTTCCTATTCTTGGTTCCATCCTAATCCTAATTTCTACATCCGTTGTAATTTTTGGCCTATCGGGTTCGAGTTTCAGAACTTTCTTGGAACCTTGCACTCTTTGAAGGTTCCTGTGTTGAGTTCATTCCCAATCCCAATCTTTGGGCTATTTTTCTACGGTTTTTCCTTCAGGCGTTGTTCAGGTTCACATTCTTTGTCTAGTCCCAATCCCGATCCACATGTCTTCATCGGTGTCTTTTCGCTTTGTCGTCCTCCCATTTCATTCTTTGGGTGTCATTATTCATTTTCAATTTTTGGTGTTGTGTGGTCAGCTTAATATTAGTTTTTGCCGGCTTTGTTTTTCTCTTCTTTTGCATCATTTTTCTTCAAAAATGAAAAATACAAAAATACAAAAAAATTCAAAATTTTGAAAATAAAAAAAATTATAAAATTCAAAAATCACAAAAATTTAAAAGGAAATTAAAATAATAAACAAATATTTCAATTTTTTAAAAGATTTTAAAATACAACTTTTAAATAAATAAATAAGTCTTTGAGTTTTAAAACTAAATTATTTGAAATAAAATAAAATTCAAATAAATAAATCTTTTAATATTTAAAAAGATTTAAAATTACTTTTAAGATTTAAATTCAAAATAGATTTAATAAACAATGTCTTTTTATTTTAAATGAAGATTTTAAAAAGCTAAAAAATAATAAATATTTTTTTTTGAAATTTAAAAGATTTAAATTTAAAGATGTGAAAAAATCATAAAAATTGGAAAATTTTTAAAAGAAATTTTATTTTTTTTTAATTTTAGAAAACAAAAAAAATTACAAAAAGAATGTCCTGTGGGGTTTCAAAATCCAAAGGAAACTTGGCACACAAAGGGCAAGGTGTTGGGATCAACCCAATCCCACCCTGTCATAGAACATAAAAATTTTGTGTTATGCAATTAACCCAATCCCGAAACTAAATGAATGAGCCATTGGGAATTCGGGCTCGGAAGAGGAGTCAGCCCCATCGTTTCAAAGTGTCTCTGCACTGGTGTCAACCCAAAACCGATCCCTAGACCCAATCCCACAACGTGTAAAAAATATGGAGCCGCGATTGAATGATGGACCATGCTTGATCACTGTGCTTGTGAAAGGTTTAAAGGTCGTGGCTGTTTGAACATAATGTGGTCTTTGAGAATGCAAAATTTTAGAACGTGTATAATGGAGTTTGTTGCAAAATTCTTCAAAAATTCTCAAGAGAAGGTGAATGGGATTTTGAGAACACGGGTTTGTGTATCAACTGAAACATCAAAGAATAACTGCAACTACCCTGGCAAACATGCGTAAAAGTATGGTGCAATGGTATGCTATGATCGGGATATGCACAAAGTGAATTCATAGGAAGAGGTTCCAAGAAAAAAATCTTGTCTCGACCTCAAGAATCTAGTGGGTTAGAAACCTATATATTTTTAGATATGCACACCGCATACTATGAATAGTTTTTGTGACTGAATGCGGCAAAGAGGTATCATTCTATGAATTGAAATGGTCACAAAAAATGCATGAACAAATCAGTTGAAAATGCTTTTGAAACTTCATGCAGATCTCCCCTAGATGCATACATGTTAAATGCGAAGCATAGACCAAGCACTGAATTATTTGACTAAATTCTTCAAAGAAATTGCATCTCATGGAATGCAAATGTGCCGCCAACAGGAACATTAAGAAGACGTAATCAATGATTACATAAATGCACAAAATGATGCGGGTGAAATTGCCCTAGAAAACATGAATACAATATGTGGAAGCATTGACACAACAGGAAACTGTTTGACAGAATGCTTCAAAGACGTCATCCCATGGAATGCAATATTGCAAGATATGTACAAATGTGGATTTTTTGAAAGGATCTGAGGCATCTCTTCATGGTCAGTATAAGAATATTCTCGGAAAGGAATCTTTGAAGAATTTCTACTGAGCCTTTAATATATTAAAGGAGATTCAGCGCATGGAACCAAATGATTGTAGAGGGTGTGTGCAAATTGTAGTCATTGAACAGGCTTTGGAAATGTTCAACAAAATGAAGAGACATTGTATACAAAATGTCAAGCTTAGAGAAAGGCTGTGGAAGCACAAATAAAAGTGAATGAACTATTTGATAGAATGCCTCAAGTACAATATGCCAAAAGACAGAGGCAAAACCCACGAATTGGTGCACAGAATGAAATGATTGTAGAATGGGCAGAAAACGCATAAAAGGTTTGTTGAAGAGTTTTTAATAATTTTAAAGAAAATGAAATTCACATGAATGGAGTTAAATTCTCCTCTTCACCCATGGCCAAAGGGAATTTCAAGAGCACAGACAATGCAAATGAAATGTTTGACACAATGCCTCAAAAGGGACATCATCTTATAGAGTGCAAGGCCTACAATTTATGCACAAAATGAAATGAGAAAGCTGTGTGAATGTTCAATAGAGGGGCTTCATGGTATTTTCATCTCATGGAGCGAAATGGGACAACGATATGCACAAAATGGATATGTTGAACAGTTGTTGAATGCTATTTGCATATAGAATGCCTCTTCACATATGATGGGTACACAGTATGGACATACACCAAATCACAACGAAATGTCATTACATAAAATGCTATGATTGCAGAGAGTTCACCGAAGACATTCATTGAGAAGGCTATTAGCAGAGGTAAAGGAAAATCTGCAAATTTTTCTAGTGTCCTTTGTGCCCATCCCGAGTTTGGAAGCAATGGAACAATGCATGCATGTCCCTTTGGGCATAATCAAAAGTAGTTTCTTGTCAGATATTATAAGTTACCATTTCCATGGAAGCTTTGGAATGGGAAATTCACAAAATGGATTGTTGGAAGGTGCCATTGAAACAAAGAAGGAGAAGTCTTTAAGATATTTAAGTTGTAGATACCCTGACAAATAAACATGCAAAATGTTTAATACACATGAAAAGAGCGTAAAAGTGTTTAGAGGAAAATCTTCACAAAATTGTCCATTGAAAAGATAGAGGTATGCAAAAGACACCAAGATACAGTTGGATTGAATTTAATGGCAGATTGACAGATTCATTGGAGGATATAATGGCAATCCACAAGATTGAGTTGGAACCACAAGTAGTACAAGCTTTTGAAAGAAAAAGGGCACCTATGAGATTTGTGTATCGGTGGAAGATAAGCACTCACTAGCTTTTGATCCCAATAGTTACACGTTTTTATAGAGTAAGGAGATTCCTTCTTGAGAAATTGGGTTTATCTCTTTAATCAAGACAACAGGGTTTGTATTGTGTGTGTAAAAGAAGGTTTAGCAGGTGAGGTAGTGGACATTCTTATTCACAAATGCAAACATAAGCCAACTTATGTAAAAAGTAGACCTGCCCCTTTCTCATTGATTATATCACACAATGTTCACATAATCATAAAAATGCCACTAGAAAATGCCATGCCTTCATTAACCCATCTTATCAATTACACAGGAGTTGTTATACAAAGTAGTGGGTTCCCAGTTTATGTTTGCATGTCTTTTAATTCTCATAAATCTAGGTATATGTATTAAGCTTTCTTTTAGAGATGAGCTATTTGTTGGGGATTTAAGTAAAATGAAAGAAAAATGCAATAAAGTAAAAGTTGATTGATTCATTCATTTTAATATGTTTACTAATTTTTTGTGTATGAATGGATGAATTAATTATGTTATTTTGTGATTCACAAGTATGTTCCAAATTGAGGGAGTAGGGAGTGACAGGAATTTAAATCCATGAACAACATGATTTTTGGTGTTATTTTGTTTCTAATAATTTAAAATAACATTAATTTTAAAAAGGGATATTATTTTTATTTCAGTAATGGAAATGAAAATTTTACACTCATTTAATTGAAATACTCTGAATTTAATTATTATTTGATTGATTTATAAATCAATTAATCTACTTTGTTTATAGGTGTTTTTGTGAATTGAGGAAGGCATATGTGATTGGAAAGATGATCTTGCAAATCTGATGTACAAAGAGGAGCTTTTTCTGAAAGAATCATCAAATTGGAGAAAATTGAATGCTTGGTGGTCCCCATTTAGAAATGTTTTTGGAAAAGAATGTTGTTGCAAATCATGAAAATAAGTACTTGAAGTGAAACTGAAAATTTGCAATTGTGAACTGGAGTTGATTGAAGTCAAGGAAGAGCTGAAACTGAAAGTTATCTTTGTGAATAATTGCATGCATATGAATTTTACAGCTTTTGGTGGATCGTGTGGGCTTAAATTATGTAATTAGCTGAGCTATATATTGTCAAATAAAAATCATTTGAAGGGGTTAGAATTTTAGGAATAGAGAGTTATACATTTTGCAGATTAGCTAATTAGAATTTTGCAGTAGAGTAGATGATATATTTTTCTTTCATTTTTAGTGTAATTGGGTGGATCTTAAGACACTGGTTTTCGTACACTAGTGAATTTTCTAGAATTGTAAATGTTGTTTATCTCTCATTGCAATAGAAACTACTAGATTTAAACTTGCTTCATGTTTTACTCTGGAATGATATTTGTTTGTTAATCACTTGATTTGAAGTTCTTCATGTAATGAATGAGTTTTATCTTTTCTTTTGTTCAAATTGTGATTTTTGATCTACTGTTAAAGTTTGAACTCTGAATGAATGTTCAACTTTGTGTTGATTACAACCTAACTTATTCTACAGTATATTTTAGGAATTCATTGAAGAGTAACAGGTCTAGTTAACTAAATGAATGAACATTCTTTTCTCTCTTGCACCCTTGATCTACCTTTTTCCTTTTTTTAACCCCCTCAATTTAAATAAGTTTAGATAGGAGTTGGATCTTGCAACAACCAAGAAGCTCAATAACCAACAAGCCCTTTGAACATTATAGCCTCATTGACCACTTAGCAAAACAACAACATTGTGACCCAACATCTAGGACCTTGGAAGGTGATCAATTTAACAATCTTTTGTCTTTTTCAGGAGAGGTAAGGTGATTGCATCTTTCCTGCATGTTGTTGTGTTAATTTGGCCATCAATAGATCTAACGCTAAAAGGAGGGCCCCTTGAGAATTTTTAGTTGGGTGCATGTTAGAGTGGGTTGGATCTTGGAAAACCTAGCCCTGATGGGCAGCCCTTTGTATATTCTTGGGATTCTTATTGAAATTCCTTATCACATGCATAATAGGCTTCCATTATTTTTCACTAACAATGGACAAATTGCTAAAGATCATGTTAAAATTTTCAAGGATTTGATGGGTCTACACCAGATTCATCAAGAAGATATAGCCTATCAACTCTTCATCAAAACACTCCAAGGTACAACATGGAAATGATATGTTAATCTTCCAACAAATTCTATTTGTTCATGGATGGAGTTAGAGATTATATTCATAGATTAGTTTGACCCTTATGCATGTGCACAAGACCCATTGTTTAATTTGCAACTACAAAAAGGACAACATTGGAATTAATTTACCAATTCAATCATAGGTTTTTGTTGATGAATCAATGAGTTCAAGCTTTAAACATCATTATTAATGATTATATGCTAAAAGAACATTATTATTGGGGTTTGAATCTTTCGTTTGCAGTATAATTTAGACGTTGTGGGGAGGTTACCTCCCTACATGATGTGTGGAAAAAATCTCTCTTATTGGCACAGGCTGGACATGATGTGAAAAATTCAAGTAGCCAAAATGAAGATTGTAATACTCGTGTGCTTGCAAGCTATTGTCCTTTGTAGCCTTATGCCAGTTTACCCACCATCCCTACCCAAATGCAATCATTCTCACCAAGTAGCTACAACCTTCCTAATCTTCCAAACACCATGTTTTCCAACACTTTAAATCATGTCAATCCCATGCAAGGTTGATGGAAGAATCTATCTTTGCAAAATCCACCACGATAGAGGTAATTATTCCACCTGCCAATGAAGTTGTGACTATATCATCTATTTTTAGTCATATTCCAAAGCATAATGCATTTAATAATGAAGAAGTTGTAAACAAAGCATTTGATAAGAAAGTATACCATTTTGATGTTTTAGAAATGGATATAAATTCAGAGCATAATGGAAATATCAGGTTAAAATCTAGTTTCATTGGAAATGTTAATATTGACGATGATATTGAAAGAGATGAGATATTAACACAAGAATGTTGTCATGAAAAATCAGAAACTAAAGAATATCCTTCCAACACTTTGAACATTTCTTTTGAGCAAGATGAATAACAAGATGAGGGATGGACAAAGGAGCATGGTTCATGTTGGCTAGATATCCCATGTATGCGAAATCGAATAAGACAAAATTTGGAAGAATTAGGAGATTTGAAGCTATCAGAACATGTTGGGTCAAATGGATGTAGGATACATCAAACAAATCAACATTCTCAGATGGATTGCTACGTTTTCCTTGGTAGGATGGAGTTATATTTCAAACAACTGATTGTTTTTGAAGAAATACTTATGGAAGATCCATGGAATACTTTTCCACTCAATGAGGAAGATGAAACACCTAGCACACATGAAAATGATTATCATTCCATCCAAAATAATGAGAGTAACTGTGATAAGATGTTTAGGTCTTCCCCATCATCTGATGACCTTGATCCTTATGTTAAGATGGATTCAACAACTGATGAGTTTTTCGTTACCTTGTGCAGACTTTTTAGATGTGGGAAATGAATTTATTGATGCATTTATAGATCATTGCACCATCGTGGATAAGGAAGGAACACTCGTTAATGAGTTAACACGAGGAAATCGTTTGATTGATTTGAGTGATGGACACTTAGAAATAGAAAGCAACATAGTTCTAGGTGAAATTGCAAGTGGATCTCGTGGTGAAGGCCAAGAAGCTAAGGTACAAATGGAATATTCAAAAGAAGAAGTTCAAGTGGATAAAGGAATGTATGATAAGATCTGGTTGGATGAGGAAAAAAAATGTCTAGAAAATGACCAAGAGGCTGCCCCAAAAGTTGAATCGCTTCAACATGATGAAGAGAACGAAATGATGGAGTATTTTCTTGGTTTTGATTGTATTTATTCTAACAATTTTTTTGAAGAAGATCCTCATTAGTCAGAAATTATTGAATTTGAACTTAACAGTGGTAAAATTGGTGTTGACTTAAACATTCTTGTTAATAATATGCTGAAACATGAACTAAGGAAGTGTTTTCCTAGATTTGACTTTGTCCATTCAAATGAGCTTTTTGAAGAAAATCCTTGTTCATCGTGCACCAGTATCTCTAGCATTAATGATGATAAACTGGATGTGTATTTTAAGGATCTTGTTGGTGACATGCTTGAAGAAAATTCTAAGAGCAATGCTTCATTTTCAGAGGAAAAGGGTTTGCAAACCTTGCAAGTTGACAACATGGGTGATTTGTTGCTCAGTCCATTTCGATTGAAGGAATCTAGGACTCTACATTTGAGTAGAATACATAAATGTTGTTACATCCATATTCAAGCTGCAAAAAAAATCTCACTTTAGGTCATCCATGTAGGATTCTTCCTTTTGGTTCACATTCTAAGGTAAGTTGTTCTGATCTCTTGCTGTCCAAAAAGATTGCCAAGTCAGGTAAGGAAGATGTTGAACAAATTGATTTAAAGGTTAAGGAAGCTTACCAAATTGGTAAAGTCTATGTTGTTGAGAATAAGGTTGAGGTTAATAATCCTGGTGAAATAAAGAATACTGGTTTGTTGTTTAAAACTAGTAATGATAAGGATATGCATGAAAGTTTTGAACCAGGTTTGGGTGTCTTGAATGCTAAGGACACATCACTAACATATGTATTTTATGTTGACATGCATGTACTGGAGCGGAATGGAGTGGTATTCCATGAGTTGAGACC
The DNA here is from genome assembly GCA_007258455.2 of Sequoia sempervirens. Taxonomy (NCBI): domain Eukaryota; kingdom Viridiplantae; phylum Streptophyta; class Pinopsida; order Cupressales; family Cupressaceae; genus Sequoia; species Sequoia sempervirens. The sequence continues at coordinate 37,353,680 of VDFB02252616.1, read as the reverse complement.
TTCTGAGGAGGAATTCATACAACACAAGTCTGCATTAGCAACTAAAGATCTTTTAAATCAAGTGGTGTCTTTTTATTACGCTTTATGTTTTAATGATTTTAAGTTTGCTTATGATGTTGGGGATGATAAAATGTGTTCGTGGGTAAATCATGATGAGACTGAGAACCCACAACTGTTAATATTTGAAACTTTATACCTTCAAAATGAATTATTGCACATAAAATTTTCATTTTTGAGTATAAAGATGAATTTGCAAGATTTAAAATCATACCTAGTAAGTTAAGGCTTTTGCACATAATGAAAAATTAGTCAAGAAAATGTACAAATTTTTACTATTTTATGTTTGTAGAGCTCAGTTTTAGAGTTAGTTTAGGATTAGGATTGGTTAGTGTTAGCTTCTAAATTATTTTGTTTTGTTTTCTTTTGTCAGTTTTGGTTTCTTCTCTTTCATTCTATTGTTTTTTCTGTTTTTCATGTCCTCTTGTTTTTGTTTTTGTTTTTTTTGGTTTTGTTTTTCTTTTGTTTTGGTCTTTTTCTTTTTTTTTGTTGGTTTTAGTTCTTTTTTTTTTGTTTTGGTTTTGCTAGTTCATCGTGTTTTTCTACTATGTTCTTTTGCTCCTCTCTTTTCTTGTCTATTTCTTTTCTTTCTTCTAGGGGTTCCTCTCGTTGACAATGGAAACTGAAGTGTTGTATGCAAGTTGTGTCGAAAGGTGAATATATTGGGGTTCTATTGTTTGTATTTTCAAATACTTGACCAGTTGGTTACCTTGGAAACTTTGATTTACCTTAATCCATTTCAAACTAGAGAATGTTAGCATGGATTAGGACTTGGTACATTATGCAGTTTTGGGAAGTTTTTGAAAGTATATCATGCTTTGCACATCTTAAGAAATCCATCAGTAAGTTTACATCGAGTAGGGTAGCTCTATTCCAAGTGAAAAATCTAAAGGATTAGATTTCTTTCACAATGTACACTGTGCTTCTCAATCCGCTACTTAAGCTTCACTATTGAAAGATTTGAGGGAAAACTAGAAAATATACTTTAAAAGAATAAACATATGAGAAAAGAGAAAAGAAAGGAAATCTAAAAATGAACTCAATCAACAAGGGTGTTTCAAGTGTCTCTATCGAGGCTATAGAAGACTGAATGGAAATAGAGCAATGCTTGGAGAGAACTAGAGGTATCTCTATTGGGGCTATAGACATTTGACTAGTAGCAGAGTTATGCCCAGGATATCATTGTGTGCCTGAGCTGTAACTTAAAACTATGTAGCGTGGGTAGAGTATATTCCACTTTGATCATGACAACACTTATAGAGGGATTGAATCATTGGCACACACAAATAGATTTCAGTTTCATCTCATACCTCTATGATGTCTCAATTTTGATTGTGGTTACACTTCTTAGGTTGCCTTGAATGAGTGTAAACCAGATATTTTGGGTATTTGGAGGGTTATGCATTTTAAACTGCTTAGAGTGTTTTCCTAGCTGAGTCACCATTTTTTATGCCCTACATACACTCCCCAACTTTTTCTTGGAAAATTCAGCGACCCCCTCTATTGTCTTTCTTTTCATTGGTTTTGTTTTGTTGTTTTTTGCACTTTTTCATTCTTGTTTTTGTCTTTTCTCATGCCTTGTTCATTTTCTTTTTCTTTTCAGATTTAGGTTTCAGACTAGAATTGATGCTTTCCACTTTGTGAAGGTTCAATTTCCTTGGTCCATCCTAATTCTGATCTTTGCTTGCTTGTCATCTTTTTTTATTGGAATTGGGTTTCAGAAAGGAATTGACACCTAACACCTTTGAAGATTTCAAGTTCTGGTTCCATCTCAACTTCGATCTCTGATTCTTTGTTTTCTTGTCTAGTTTTGGGTATCAGACCAACAACAAAACCAAAACCTTTGCAAGATTCTTGTTCCTGGTTCCATCTCGATCCTGATTTCTATGTCTGTTGTGCTTTTTGGGGCCTATCAGGTTTGGGTTTCAAAACTTTCTTATAACCTTGCACTCTTTGAAAGTTCCTATGTCGAGATCATTCCTGATACCAATCTTTGGTCTGTTTTTCTTTGCTTTTGCTTTGGGCATTGCTTGGGTTTGCATTCTTTGTTTGGTCCCGATCCCGATCCCCGTCTCTTTGTTGGTGTCTTTTCGCCTTGTCATCCTCCCATTTCATTCTTTGGGTGTCATTATTCATTTTTAGTTTTTGGTGTCGTGTGGTCATCTCGATATCAGTTTTTTTTGTCTTCTTTTTTATCTTCTTTTGCATCATTTTTCTTTAAAAATGCAAAATACAAAAAATCAAAAAACACGAAAAAATACAAAAGAAATTATAAAATTCAAAAATATCAAAAAGTTAAAAGTTAGAAAATTAAAATAATAAAAAAATCTTTTATTTTTAAAGGATTTTAAAATAAAACTTTTAAATAAATAAATAAGTGTACTAATATTAAATCTAAAAGATTTGAAATAAAATAATTTCTTTTTAGACTGCAGGAATCAAGTAACACGACCCCCTATAAACTGTAGTGCACTTGGTAAACTTTTTAACATGACTGGGGATGCTAGCATGACATGACCTTCAATACCACGGGGTGGGGGAGACTAGACCTCGTGACCAACCTCCTACAATAGGAAAGATTTAGCCAACTAAGCTAGGGCCCCCACCCCGAAATAAAATAAAAATTTAAATAAATAAATCTTTTAATATTTACAATATTTAAAATTGATTTTTTAAGATTTAAATTCAAAAAATATTTAATAAATAAAGTCTTTTTATTTTAAAAGAAGATTCTGAAAAGCTAATAAACAATATGTAAGAATAAGTTATCTATATTATTTTAAAAATATGTAAGAATAGAAGCTGTAGAAAATTGCATGTAGTTTCTAAACTACTAGGTTTGTTAAAATCTATTTGGTGAAAATTTAAAATTTCAATGTAGTGGTACTTAAATTTCAGGGAAAAAATAAGAAGTGGGTGTCTATCTGACCACCCTAACTACAATAAAATGATAATATTTTTTTATAATATTTTAGATATAAGTAGAGGACTCATGCCCCGAAGTGATGCATATTTTTTTGTAATTTTGTTCCAAGTAAATAATTAATTATGAATTTTTTAATAATTTTTTTTAAATATAAAAACTCGTATGTCTGAACACCTTAACTTGGTCAAAAATTCATAAAATTCATTTTTTCTTTTTTTAATCCTATAGTATGCGAAGCATTTAATGTGACACATGTTTTGGGTTCAAAAAATGTGATATCATTTGAAAGCTATAGATATTTTTCAATTAGCCTATCAATCAGGACTTTAGTCATAATTTAGAAAATGAATAATAATTACTTATTAAATTCAAAGTAAAGCATAATTTATATCGGTGGAAAGATGAGAATCTCCTTTAAAAACCCAAATTAAACTCGACACACAAAAATTAAAAGGCAAAGGTGTTGGGATCAACCCAATACCTGACCTTGCTATAAAACATAAAATGTCTAGGTTCTACAATTAACCTAATCCTGAAACTTGATGAACGAGCCTTTCAAAATTTGGGCTCAGAAGAGGAGTCAAACCTGACGTTTCAAAGTGTCTCCGCACTGATGCCAACTCGAGACTTGATCCTGCAACATGTAAATAAAATGAACTCATGATTGAATGGTGTCCCACACTTGATCAGTGTTCTTGCAAAAGGTTTAAAGGTCACAACCGTTTGAACATAATGTGGTCTCTGAGAATGCGAAATATCAAAATGTGTATAATGGAGTTTGTTGCAAAAATATTTAGAAAATCACATGCGAAGGTGAATGGGAGTTTGAGAACACAGGTTTTTGCATCCACTAAACCATCAAAGAATAACTGCAACTACCTTGGAAGACATGCACAAAAGGATGGTACAACAAGATGCCATGATCAAGATATGCACAAAGTGATTTCACCGGAAAAGGTTCCAAGAAAGAAATCTTATCTCGTCTTGAAGAATCTAGTGGGTCAGAAACCCCAATATTTTTAGATATGCATGTTGCATACTATGAATGGTTTGTTTGATTGAATTCTGCAAAGATGTATCATCCCACGAATTCAAATGGTCACAAAAAATGCATGAAAAGATTGGTTGAAAAGGCTTTTGAAACTTCATGCAAATATCCCCTGGATGTATACATGTTAAATGAAAAAGCATAGAGGTCAGGCAGTGAATTATTTGACTAAATTCTTCAAAGAAATCCCATCTCATGGAATGCAAATGTGTCGCCAATAGGAACTTTAAGAAGATGTAATCAATGATTGCAGAAATGCACAAACTGGTGCTGGTGAATTTTCCTTGGAAAACATGAATACTATATGTGGAAGCATTGACAGAGTAGGGAGCTAGGTAAGTTCACCAAGATGGTTCCCAAAAAGGGAGCTTAAGTGGCCACTTTTTTTTCTAAAATCAAGAAATACTGACGTTGGACGTTAAGTTGAAGATAACTGCACTCAAAATTTTGAGATGGAACATAAACAAGGATTAAGGGTTGAGATTAAGGGTTTCAAAAGAGGGATATACACAAATTGCTGTTGTTTTTGTCAGAAAAACATAACATAGCAGCTCTTATACAACCCTAGCACGGTGAATTTTTTTGTAGTATTTTTAAAATTGCTACTGTCAGAAGTTAGCTAACAGTATCTAGTTGATGCATGATTTTTATAATAATTTTTTAATAAATATTTGATTTTTTACTAATTTTCTAAATGGGCACTTCTTGAAAAGAAATTTTTTGGCTGTGCTCCCCTTACAAATTATGGAAAGTAATTGATTTTTTATTTTTTATTTTTTCTAAAAAATTGTAGAATGGCGTCTAGTTTCTAAAAATGTAATTTATTTGAAATTTTGATGAATGGTTAATTTATAATGAAAAAAACACCAAAACTATTTCTTTGACAAAATAGACATACAAACAAAATAAATTATGGATGAAAGGCTTAACATTGTCTAAAAGGAAAAAATTACATCATTGAAAAGAGAGAACCTAACATTACCAAAGGTGTTAAATTTTGTTGATATTGAACTAGATTGCACCTGATAGTGAGCACAATGAACCTGATTATGTGAAAAATTGCAGAATTTGCAAAAAAACATTCGTTGTTGGGAATTCCCTCCAAGCCTTTGGGTTGGTATTCCAAGGCAAATACCAAATCTAAGGCTAGGGGATTCCCAAAGCAAAATATAACGTGAGTGTGTTATAACATGCTGATGTTATGTCTTAGTTTTGACTTTTTCTTGCTTCTCTAGGGAACATGACTAGCAAGACATAACATGCTCATCTTATGTCTTCCTTTAGTTAAATGCCTCTTAATTGAATGTTTGTTGATATATTTGTATGTTTGTATGTATACGTATGTTGGTGTGTCATGTATGCATGCTTGTATGTATG
>VDFB02252616.1:37193303-37348172 GCA_007258455.2 Sequoia sempervirens | reverse complement strand
TTCCCTAGTTGGGAAAATAGGGGTTTTGAATGAAAAATAGAGGTTTGAGGGAGTAAAAGTGGGTAAAGTCAAGGGGAAAAATAATTCGGTGGTCAATTAAGTTTGTATAGGTAGAATGAAGAGTGTTGGAATAGGTTTTGAGGTTCAAGTTCAGGGGTTCGATTCACCAATTTGACCAATTTTTTTTGGAGGGGGGTTCAGTTCACTTTGGGTTCGTTGGTACAAAACATATGTAAAAACAAAATATATATCTATGCAACCTAGAAGAATGAATTAGGATTAGAGTACCACATATCATCATATAAACAAAAAAACCACCATAAAATTGAATGTCATTTAAAACATGCATGATAAATATTCATTGTTGAAACTTGAATTGTGGTAGCTTGATATATAGAGTCTATTGATGCTAGGGTTCAATTTGCATGATTTTGAAAAAAAAAGCCAACTGAGTAGAGTTATTAGCATTATTCATAAATAACAAGAATTTTTTTGTACACTAGCCATTTTGATGTCTTCTTCCAGTCTCAAACATTATTTTGTATCGTTGTTAGATTGGTCTTCAGAGTGGCAACTTAATATAGCTCCATAATAAAAAATATAGTTCACCTCTGTAGTGTAACAATGTCAGGAAAATTTTTCTTTCAAAGAACCAAAGGGTGACTGCACAATTGAAGTGTATAAATACATATCTTTTTGTAATATCAAGGATACTTTTTGAAACTTCCATGCATTGCTAATCTAAAAGGAAAATTCTTTTGCCTAATTTGTATGCAACCATGCTTTTGACATTGTCAAAAAGAGTAAAACTTCTTGAATGATGCAAAGGAATGGACAAGCAGTTCTAACTCTTCGCATGAGAGAAGAGAGATGTTGGAGAGTACATCAAGTCAGTGAGAAAAAAAGTGTAATGTGTTTTAGTTTTTAGTATTCCTTTGTTTCTCTATAGATGTGTGATAAATTCTCAGTTCAATGATGCAGAACAATTTTTGAAAAAAGAAAATTGTGTCATAATCTACTTTCAATCTAGCAAGCAAAAATGAAAGCTCAGCCTCTTGGAATTAAAATTCTTGTTTTCAAAACAAATGAATAATAATGAGGTAGTTAAGGTGTTTGAAGTGATTTAGACATCACTTTTAGGGTTCCCTTGGGTGTGGGTGAAAGTCAAACTCCATAAAACATTAAAAAAATGTTAAAAAAAAAACCTTTTTGCATGACTAGGCACACGGGTTTTGTTTTCTTTCACTTGGGTTCTATCTGGGTTTTTCCTGGGTTCTCTTTGGTTCTGCTTGGGTGAAACAGACCCAAAAATGAAGGACTTTGGTTGAACCCATAGGCAAACTGAAGCAGGAATTGCACCACCTGAGCAAACCAGAACCAAAACCAAGGCTAAAATAGAACCCGGTAACATAGATAATGTGTCAAGAAGTTGACTACTTCATCTACTATGAATATTATGTTTTGCAAGTGTTACATGAAGATTATGTATCATTTGCTTAATTGAGTTGTTCCAATCAAAGGATTAAATGTAAATTGGAATCTTTTTATCAATCATTTCATGAAATACTAATTGAAAACATCTTCTTTTTATAGATAAAGTTGTTTACTATTGTGTGAACCCTTTTCCTAGTACTTGCAAAACAACATGAATAAATGAGTTAGTCAGGGAATTACAATCCAAAAGAAGGATTCCCCATGAAATCCATTTGCAAACTCAAAATAGGAAATAAAATAAGCAAGAACACAATGAAATAGATAACCAAAGATTAAATCCTAATTTAAATAGCAAACACTTGATCCCATGGGGGAATTGGTGCCAATTTGATGTGAAAATTTGACCTTTCCCAATCCCTATGATGAAATATTGATGTGTTCAAGGTGATGTTGATCCACTTTGACAAAAGATAAGAACTCCAAGCCAAATCTACAAAAATCCTAGCTAAGAATTCAAATGATGGATGGAAATGGCTAAGTATTTTAGCATGGTAACTTTGCTTGGATTGTGGATGATAAAATTTGCTAATGATTTGAGCATAGTAAGTTTACTCAAATTGTGGATGATCAAATGAGGAGAGGAGCTCTTTATTTATAGATTGATAAGTTGAAGAGATGTCCAAATTTTACCAATGTGGGACAAAGATTCAACCAATGATATGATGCCACTTGTCAACATGTGAGAGGATGAAGGTTGAGCAAGTTTTGAGGATTGTGCCAATAAATGCCAATATTTGAAATTCAAATTTGTTGAAATGACATGTGAGAGGGAAGGGAAAATGCAATAAATGCAACTTGGCTCAAGGAAAAGGACATGTAAGAGGTTTTAAATGCCTTGTTGGATGTACATGTTGACTTGGAATTTTTGAATTCAAATTTAGAGAATATTCTAAAAGATGCCTTGTGAGGAAAATAGGGATTTAATAAATGAATTAAATCTATATTTATGTCCAACTTGCATTATATAGAGGATGTGACATGAGGTTAGATTAAATTAATCAAAGGTTAATTAATTTAACACGAGATTAGATGATGTGACTTATTTGACTTAGATTTATGGATTTATTTAAATCAGATAAGAGAGGAATATGATAAGAGGCTAATTAAATAAATATTTTGATTTATTTAATTAAAAGGGATGGTGTTAGATTCAATGAAATAAGGTTTTAATTTATTTAATTTAATGGATAGACTTTAGAGATTTAATCAAATAAATTGATTTTTTAATTAAATAGCGATAATTAGATCAGATGGATTGATTTAATTAACAAGAGAAAGTGACTTAATTAGAAAAAATGATTTATTTAATTAATAAGAGATGAATATTGATGAATTTAATCAGATAAGGTAATTTGATTAAATGGTTAGACTGAGGGGTGATTTAGGAAGAAACGATGCTAGTAAGTTAGGATCAGATGCACAATGTCAATCAGTATATTTTCGATGTCTACATTTTATGGTGATGATATTTGGTTGAATCAAAGTGTTTTTTAACACTTAAGTGTTTGTTCAACAGTTTTCTAAGAATTTTTCATCTTCTTCATTCTTAGAACACTAGCTTTCATTTGGGATTAAGAAAAGAGTTCTTTTTGTTTGTTTCTTGCAAAAGGATTAAAAAGAATCTTAGGATCAACAACTTACTATATTTTGTTTATGGGATTAACAAATTGAAAAAATGTTTATCACTTGTCTTTTTGGTGCTCTAAAAATGAAATCACATATTGCTTTGAGGATCTAAAAAGAACAAGTGTAGTTGTGTTTTTCGTGAGGGGTTACTTAGAATAAAGCCATTGGAAAAGGACGTATGTGCTTCTCTTGCGCTTTATAGCGATCTTGAGAATCAAAAGGTCTTTTCCATGAATTTTTCTTAAGACAAAGCAATCACCTCCGCACTTTGATTTGGGCTAAAAATTGAACAAACTATTTTGCGAGTGTGAGTGGGGACTTCATTGCGTATATTCTCTTTTCTTGTTGCCAAACAAGGATTGATCAAGTTACGAATATTGTTCTTCATTCACTTTTGTTTATCCTAGAGGGATTTCCTTGGGGAGAAAGTACTCACGCAAGGGAATGACTCAACCGGTAACACTCTAAAGCCAAGAGTATTTCCAGCTGGGATATAAATGTGGATATTGGAAGAAACGCCAATATCACACAGTTGACTCTGACAAGATGGATCTGAAAGGGGACTCTTGCCACATTGGGTCAACTCCTATGAATGAAAAGTCCTTACTAAAACCCATGTGCTAGAATTTTCAAATATCCTTTATCTATTTGTTGGTGCAAGAACGGTCATTCTGAAGCCACCCCATAATTTTACAGTCTTCTAGTAGAGATGGAAAGCATGCCATGGGAGTTTCATGGGTGTTGATGCTTGGCTACCCTGTATAAGTGAGTACTATGGAGGGGAGCCAGTGGGGTCAAGCATCTAACCATTCACTAGAGATAAGCGTAGCTGGACTTGTCCAAGTGGGAATCCAACAAATATTGTCTTACACATCCATAGGATTGTACTTGTTCTTGGGTTATGAAATGCATTACTTGATCAAAAACATCTAAAAAATAAACACTTAACATCATCCAAATTTCAAACCCTTTTGAGGACAAATATAATTGACTCAATCCATATGTTATTGCTTTCCCTTGGAATTCACGTCCTTAGAGGTTTCTAAGCATTGGATTATATCTAAATTTGTGCTCTTGAGTAAACAATAGGAAACCCTTGCCTTAAGTTCATTAAATTTTCACATAACATATCTTGTGGGGTTTGAAGAAATTAAGACATTGGACATCTTAGTTTGAAAACCTAATTGAAGAAAGTGTTCTTGGTAAAATAAAGACATTAAGCAAAGCTAAGAAAAATAAACTTTCATGTGTGTTGAAGACTCCAAATCCCAAAAGCACAAATCATTGTTTGAAAATCCAAAAATGAATGTTCAAATGAAATCATGTCTTGGTTACAAAGGTCATTAGGAAGCATTTGCATGCTCTTCAATACCTAGGTCTAAGCAAATAGAGTGTATCCTTTTAGGTTCATCTTAGGATCAAAACACATGAAAATATTTTTCATCCATCCTTCAAAACATCAAAAAAAATTCCATCTCATCATCACCTTTTGGAAAATCTTGAAATCATCCTTGATACTAGGCTTTATGGAAAAATCAAAATCATCAATATCATTGAGACAAAATCCTTGAGAACATTAAGCAAAAACATTTTTGGCTAGGTATGTGTAGATGCATCCTTTTTCATATACTTAGTCAAAGTTACCAAAATCATTTTGTCTAGCTTAGTATATGTAGATGAATCCTTCTCCATATGCTTAGTGAAACAATCATCTTGTTTGAATAGGTGTGGATAGATGCATCCTTCTCCTCACACATATTCAAATGATCATCATTTGAACAAAGCTATCCCTTAGATCATCATCCAACATCTTAGGGTCTTTTTGTTCAAAAAAATCCAAATCAAAAGCAAAATCAAAATCAAGGACAAAATCTCAAATCTCAAAATCCAAAATCAAAATCAAAATCCACAAGTCCTAAAAGCCTAGTGTCTCATTCAAGATTTATCAAAAGAAAAAACATCCATATCATCCATCCTTAAACATCATCATCATATCATCATCACCTTTGATCATCAAAAGCATCCTAAAACTTTATACTTTGGGACACAAAATAACGATTGATCCAAAGAATCAAGAGATTCATCTCTCATATTCTCAAGGATTGATACTTATTTTATGGTTCAAACAAGATCTCAATACAAGAATAGTATGGAAGCCAACAAAGAAACACCCACTTCAAGCGATCTTAGCCAAAAAAATGCAGAAATGAATCCAGCAGAATCAAGTAACCCATTGACCCTCTCATCATTGCAAAATCTACAAAAAGAAAATCAAGGAGAGGATCTTACCTTTGGAATGTCTTGCGAGGAAATGATGAAAATGCTTCAAAATTCAGAGAATCATAAAATCATCAATATCATGATGAGACTCAACCCTTCGTTGTACATGCTTGAACTAGCAAAACAAGGGGCCAAGTTGCCTTCGGATTTTGATGTGAGTACTATCATGGACACATCATTTCCCTCAATCTCATCCACCATACCCATCTCATCTACACCTCCATCCCAAAACATCACACAAAACATTCTGAAAATCACAACATCATTTGCTCCAACCCAACCAAATGTCAACAAGGGAAACACATTCCTCAATGCTCTTCAATCACATCCCCTTGTTAATAATCAAAACATGGACACAAACACCGCATTGGAACAAAACATATCTGAAAACCCATTACACAAAAATTTCCCTCTCACATTCCATCACGATCCATCATCATCATTTTTTCACGCAACGCCTCAAACACCTCTTCTCAAAAATTCACAAGAAGAGGGAGATATGTTCAGAACAAGGGGCATCTTCGACACCACAGTGTTTTCACAACAACTCACACCCCTCACCTTTCCACCTCTTCCACCATTACCATTATCATTTGCGTCACTCCTCGGTTTAGGGCTTCCTCCCCTACCAGGTATCAATCAAACCTACATCCCAACCATCAATCAAAGAATTGCACCAAACACACAAAATTTATCATTGATATCACAACAACAAATGATAAATGCGCAAAAAATGGCAACATCATCAAACGCACCCCTAACATCACAAAGCATAGTCTCTCAAGGACCAATCACATCAATACCATTATCCAACACCCAAAACATCAACACAACATCATCATCTACCACCATTCCAAATCCACCACCACCTCTACCACCACTGATGTTCACCACATCAAGCCAATACGATGCAGCATTGCAAGCTGCTTTTCAAAGAGGATACCAACAAGTTCAAAAAAAAAAGTTGTGCAACAAGCTGCTCAAGCCATACAATCTACTCAAGCCACACAAGCTGCTCAAGCCGCACAAGCTTCCCAAGCCACACAAGCCACATTACAAGTGCAACAAGCACAACAATCCCAAGCTTTATTGCAACAGAAAAAACAAGTTGCCCAAGCTGCACAAGCATTGCAAGCACAAAGGGTCGCTCAAGCACAACTATTATTGTAGCAACAAGCCACACAAGCACAAGCAGAACAAGCATAATCCCAAGCTCAAGCGCAATCTCAATATCAAGCATAGCAAGCACAAGCTCAAGCACAACTTCTTGCACAAGTAGTGCAAGTGCAAGAATATCAACAAGGACTAAAGCAATACCAAGAGTAGCAAGAAGCAGCAGAATTGGTAGCCCAACAACAAGCATTGTGGGAACAAAAGCAAGCACAACAACAAGTGTTGTTGGAACAACATAAAGCATAACAACAACAAGGCCAACAACAAGCATTGTTCATACAAAAGCAAGTAGAAGCCTACTTTGCTCGCTAGAAATATTGATACCATCGAACAATGCACCAACCAATCCATCCACCCAACCCATGATTCAAACACCCCAAAACACTTTCATCCCACCCCCTGATCCCCAGAGTGATGTGACGACACAACTTAGGTTACTCTCACAACAAGTGCTCAACCTTCAATCAGGACAGACAACCAAAACATCAAGAAACTTGTGTCCCTATCCATTTGATAGGAGCCTAGACATGAAACTATTCCCCAAGGGATTTGAAATCCCAAAATTTTACAAATATCGAGGGATGGGAAACCCTGAAGATCACATCAGGGAATTCTAGGTTCATTGTATGGAGGTTGCATATGACGATACTTATCTAATGCGTATATTCCCTAGGAGCTTGGCAGGTCCCGCTATACAATGGTTCTCTCGCTTACCTTCAGGTATTATAACATTTGAAGAAATTAGAGATGATTTCATTAGGAATTACGCATGTAACATTGCAATGGATGTTAGTCTTGAAGACCTATCAGCTTTGAAACAAGGAAAGAATGAGTCTTTCACCTCATTCCTTCAACTATGGCAATCCAAGGCCAATCGGAGCAAGTTGACCATGCCAGAAGAACAAGTGTACACAATCATCGCCAACCTTGAAAGCCACTTAGCATTCCACTTCAAGGTTTAGGGTATCACTACACATGAACAATTGATCTTCAAGGCTCTCAGCATCGAAAGATCCCTTGCGACCCAACCTACCAAATCAACGTTATATCACAAACAACAAAACAATCACCCACCATCAAATTACAATGATAAACCTCAAACATGGGAAAGAAACAAGAACGTTACTAATAATGGTGTCATTGATGCCAAGGTGGTCATTAGTGGTCCACGCCAGCATACACCCACACTGCAAATCCAAAATCAACACCAAAAAACTCATCACACCACATACCAAGCCAACAACAACCCTACCATCAATAACCTCATTGATCAAAGAGGACCACCCCAGCGTAAAATTTATCCACAATGCAAATATGCCATTTTGTGGGAACCATTGGAGGACATAATGAAAAAATTGATCGACAAAAAACTTATCAAACCTCCTACATTTGAGAACTACCAAGAACCCGATATCAAACCTCCTTGGTAAAATGAGAATCAACTTTGTGAATTTCAAAAAATCAAAGGTCACACCATGAACAACTGCATGAGACTCAAAAATATGATCCAAGATCTCATTGAAAAGAAAATCATAAATGTGGAACAACCCATAGGAAATCAGGATCTTAAAATCTGCACGAATCTGATGCCAAATCATGGCAACAAAGGGAATAAAAATGATAAAGGGAAGGGCAGTGTAAATCATGTGTATGAAATAGTTGTTGCCTCCCTAAATGAAGACTGTATGGTCATCACCATCAAAGGTTCCCATACCGAAGAATATGGAGTCACCACACGAGGTGACAAAGTCACCATTGTAGGATCATCCCAACCAAATAGAGTCCCTTCATCTAGAGCTGTTCCGCATAGCTACAATGTTATAGAACAACTCAAGAGAATGCCAACACACATCTCCATCATGGAGTTGTTAAAAATATCATCATTGCATAAAAAGATTCTCGAGGAAGCATTAGCCTCATCCACTGTCCTCACAGATCTTGATTCAGACCAATTCCAAGCTATGGTCAGAAATATCATAACACCTAATCTCCTCACATTCTCTGACCAAGATTTCCCCACCCAACCATCTCACAACCGTGCACTTCATTTGGAATCCATTTTCAACAAGAGCAAAATCAAAAGGGTCTTGGTGGATGGAGGTGCAGGTTTGAACATTTGTTCTCTTAGCCTCATGAAGCAGTTGAAAATATCTGAAGATTCCATTTACAAAGGAAAGGGCATCACAATCAGAGCATATGATGACCAAGAAAGAGTGTCTCAGGGCACGATTAAACTCCCTATTCAAATACGTCCAACACTCATGGAAACTACTTGTCAGGTCTTGGACCTCAAATTGCCATATAATATCCTGCTGGGATGCCCATGGATCCATGCGATGAAAGCTGTAGAATCAACCTTCCACCAATGTGTGAAATTTAAACATAATGGACAAGAGGTTACCATCCACGGAGATCCCAAACCGTTTTCATATTGCAAAAAGCTTGAAGCTAAGTATTACAAAATCCTTCAAGTGCCAAAGAATGATGAAGGCCCATCCACACCATACATTGACCCCACCACTCTCGTGTCCACTTCTGTGACAGAGACACCCACCATCCCCACCATCCCCACCATATTCAACATCAAGTTCATCATCTAGGAGGATGTTTGTGGAAGCTACAAGCTCCCTAACAATGCTTTTGTGAGAGGAGAGTTACCACAATCTCCTCGATCACGAGGACGCCCATAGGAAAATCAAGCTTCCACATCACAAACGTCTCCTGAAGACTATCCCGAATTCACACGATGGGGAGACCTTGACCATGAGGTCATTTTCTCATATGTTGTATCAAGATGAAAGACCGGCAGCTAATTTTCAAATGGACGAAAGAAGCAAGGGCCTACAGATGATGCTTGTAATGGGTTACGACATAAAACCAAATACTGGGACAAAATGACAATGGGCTTATAATACCTATCATGCTAGAGACGCGACCCATAACAAATCTTGGTCTTGGATGTACCTTTCCAAGAATAACCATACGTGGCCAAAGTCCTCCGGTTAGAACGGCTAATGTCTCTCCTCAACCAGTACTAGTACAAGTACACTCACCAATAGTCATAGGAAGGGACACACATAATTTCATAACTGAGCCCTATATTAGTAGCAACGACGAAGATACTTTGACCAATCTACCTAGGTTATTCGAAGATACCACCCTGTGTATGATTAGCACCCTATCCTTTGAATCTGATCATCAAAATCATGAGATCCACTTAGTCTACCCCCAACTGATCAACTATGACCAATGAGGACCACCAATTCTTGATACATTTGAAAAAAATGAGGCACTCTCAGAATTCATGGGATTGAGGGATAACATTCCAGATGGAGATCACAAAGCAGGATTTATAATGGAGTTGGACACACACACCTATTATGGGGAAATGATTGAATCCTTGAGTGACAAAAGTGAGAAACTAAGAATCATATCCAAGTCCTTGAGTGAAAACCACACTGTGACACTCTTTGACAATAAAATAGTAAAAATAAAGGACATATCTAATGGTGAAAACCTCTCTGAGGTGCTTGAGGATGAAGGATTCAATCTTCCCTTAACAGCTATTCACCAGGAGAAATCAGCAGTCTTGGCTGAAAAGTGCAATCGAGTCAACATAGGAACAGAGGAAACCCCGCATATCACATTCTATGTGGAATCATTATTAACAAAAGAGCAAGAACTCCTAGTAGCATTCCTAAAGGAAAGACAAATAAACTTTGCATGGAGTTATGCTAATATGCCAGGGCTAGATCCAGAGACAGTGGTTCATCATTTAGCAATTTATCTAGAAGCAAAACCAGTCAAACAAAAGCTTGAAAAGATGCATCCTCAAATAGCATTATTGGTGAAAATGGAGCTCAAAAAGCTATTAGATGCATTTATCCGACCAATTGACTATCCAGAATGGGTATCAAACTTGGTACCTATTTTAAAACCTGATGGAGTCATCAGAATCTATACGGACTTCAGAGATTTGAACAAAGCATGTACCAAGGATGATTTCCCACTTCCCAATATTGACATGATAGTAGACATGACAGTAGGGCACGATATGCTATCACTAATGGATGAATTTTCAGGATATAACCAAATCATGATAACAAAAGAAGATCAACATAAGATGAATTTCACTTGTACATGGGGGACCTACTGCTGGAACATGATGCCATTTGGTCTAAAGAATGTAGGAGCAACCTATCAAAGGGTCATGACACTAATATTCCACAACATGATCCAAAAAATAGTTGAATACTATGTTGACGACATCCTAGCTAAGTAAAGAAAAAGACAAGATCATATAGCAACCCTAAGTGCTATCTTTGACAGACTGGAGGAATACAAAGTCAGACTAAATCCCAAGAAGTGCGTCTTCAGCGTACAATTAGGTAAACTGCTAGGATACATAGTCTCCATGAGGGGTATCAAGGTGGATCCAGCAAAAGTGAAGGAAATTCTCAAGATGGAAGCACCAAAGACATTAAAACAATTAAGAGGCCTCCAAGGTTGACTTCAATCCATCTGATGGTTTATAGCACAATTGGCAGACATGCAGAACCCATATTCTCACCTACTCCACAAGGAGGTAGCATACAAATGGGATACAAAGTGTGAAGAGGCATTTAACAAAATCAAGGAATACCTACTGACACCACCAGTGTTAATGCCACCTATCCCGAGAAAGCCATTGATCTTATATGTATCAGCAACAACAACAGCCCTAGGAGCTCTCTTGGCTTAGCATGATGAAAACAAAATGGAGAGGGCCATCTACTATATCAGCAGGACAATGGTCAGTCATGAGCTAAATTACTAATTCATTGAGAAAGCTTGCCTCATCATAGTGTTTGCATCCCAAAAATTTAGACATTACATGTTGGCACACAAGATAAAGCTCATTGCAAAAATTGATCCCCTCAAGTATCTATTATCAAAGGTAATGATACTGTAAGAGCATGACATTGAGAATGTAGAGAATAAATCCATTAAGGGACAGGTTATTACAGATCAATTAGCAGAAGCACCCATTTATTCTAAGAATCCTCTTGTCTCAGAGTTTCCAGATGAGTCCATCTTTAACCTCAATGTAGCTGATAATTGGAAACTATACTTCGACGACTCATACACGTAGCACGAATCAGGAGTTGGTGTCTTCTTCGTCACCCCACAGGGGGACTACATACCAAGTTCATACAAACTAGCATTCCCTTGCACTAACAACATTGCGGAGTACAAGGCTTTTACAATAGGTCTCAGGATAGCAGTGCAATGGAACATCATAACACTCAAAGTCTACAGAGACTCTCAATTAATCATAAACCAAGTCAATAATGAATATCAGACTAAGGATGATAAGCTTACTCCATACAAGAAATTGGTGGAGACTCTAAAGGAATCCTTAATTGATATAAAATTTGAGCAGATTCCTTGAACCAACAACAGAGCAATAGACGCCATGGCGACAATTGGATCCTTGCTAAATATCCCCAACAATGTTCCCAAATACAAATTCATGATTGAGTAGCTTCTCATTCCCACATTCAAGGTACTAGAATCAGAATTCATGTGCGAAATCATTTGTCCTGGTGATCCTTGGTACCATGACATCTACACATATCTTTGCATAGGAGTCATACCCATTGACCTACCATCAAGCCTAAAAAGAACCTTTATCAAAAAGGCATCTAGATTTGTCATCCTAGGTGATACCTTATACCGTAGAAGCATAGAAGGTACCTTGCTACACTGTCTAAATGCTTAGGAGGCATTAACCACTCTAACTGAGGTTCATAATGGTATATGTGGGTCACACTCGAGTGGAATGACCATCACCAAGAAACTGCTGAGCATGGGGTATTATTGGCCCACAATGGAAAGAGAAGTGCATGATCATGCTAAAAGGTGTTTACAATTTCAGTAGCATGGGGACCTCATCCATGCTCTAGCTCAAGAGCTTCACCCAATCATCACACCATGGCCCTTCTCATAGTGGGGACTCGATCTTATTGGAAAAATCACACCCATCTCATCTAATTGCCATAAGTTCATCGTAACTACAATTGAGTACTTCAAAATGTGGGTGGAAACCATACCCATGACATATATCACTAGGAAGAAGATCTTAAAGTTTATCCTGAACTATCTCATCTGTCGTTACGGTGTCCCACAAGCCATTATCTCAAATAATGGGACACCATTCAAGAACTAGGAGGTTCATGACTTGTGTGAGAAATTCAAAATCTGACATCACTTCTCCACCCCATACTATCCCCAAGGCAATGGCCAAGTAGAAGCCACAAACAAAACCATCCTCAAAATCCTCAAGAAAATAGTCAATGGCATAAATCGTGACTAGCATCTGTAGCTTAATCCCACCCTCTAGGCTTATTGAACTAGCATCTGCACACCCACTGGCACCACCCCATTCTCCTTGGTCTACAGATCAGAGGTTGTACTCCCAATTGAGATCGAGCTCCCATCCCCTAGAATATCATTACAAAACCTCATCACGGATTAGGACTATCGGGTATCAAGATTAAACGAGCTGGAGCTATTGGATGTGAGACACATAGATGCTTTGAATCATCTACAAATCTATCAAAATAGACTCAAACAGAGCTACAACAAAAAAATTAGAAGCAAGGGTTTCCAAGTCAGAGAACTAATCTTAAAAGAAAATTAGAAGAATGTCCCAAATCCCAGTAGCAAAGGAAAGTTTGAACCTAATTGGTTAGGACTTTCATAATAACAGCAAGTTATAAATTAGAGGCATATCAGCTATCAACACCTAAAGGGGAACCTCTGCAAGAGCCCATGAATAGCTCTCATCTCAAAAAATTTATGCCTAAATCTTCCAAGGTATAAAACCAAAAAATCCAAAAAAATAGAAAAAGTCCTGAAAAAATGGTTACTTAGTCAAAAACCTGGCAAATAGGCATCTTGGTAACAAGCAAAAAAATCAAAAAATCAAAAATCAAAAAAATCAAAAAAAGGATAAAAAAAATGTCCTCTAGTGAAAACCACTTTGGTGGCACTTTGGGCGTGTACCTCGGTGAAAACCTGGCAAACAGGCGCCTTGCATAAATAAGCACTTTCCATCCACCAAGATATTTACGGCTTGTTTTGCATCATCCATCCCTTTCACTTCCACCATCCATCACATTTAGGTCTCCATCCATCACACATCCACTCGCATCCGCACCATAGCTTGGTCCTGTGTTCGTATCATGATCCCTCCTAGTACTACTCGGCCCATCCTCAAGGTCAGTTTGTCCTGCCTTTATCAAAGTAGTCTATTGTATCACACTAGAGGTATGTTCTTATCAGATCAGATTCATGTGTGATCTTAAGGTCCTCAAATCAAAAAATCCAAAAACATCAAAAAATTAGAAAATCCAAAAACATTGAAAACATATCAAAAGCCAAAAATAGGGTCATCTTGTCGAAATACATCATCTCTAAGCTTGAAAATAGGCAAGGTTGATCTTTGATCATCCCCCAAGACATTTAGGTCAGTCCTATAGGAGTCTGTCATAATAAACTGACAATTCATCATGTATATCTTCATCTATAAATCGATCAAGTCATCAGTCAAACTATGTGGTCTCTGTGTATATAATGTAGGCAAGGCTCATCTATTGATCAGCCCTCGAGACCCCTAGGATAGGTCTTTAGGTTAGTCTCTTGGTCAAAATCTCAAAAAATCCCAAAAACATCAAAAAAACAAAAAATCAAAACATTTGCAAAATATCGAAAAAATACCAAAACAGCCTCAAAACATTGCAAAACATCAAAAACATTCAAATATTTGGAAAAATCCACCCGCCTCATCTCACTTGCACCCACAATAACACCACTCATAATAAACTGATCGTCATCATCAACCTTTGGTGAAACAGTCAGAAACAAGCCTAGGAAATACAAGAAAACTCCACAACATCAAGTCTAAAGTCTAAGTCAGTGCATAAGCAAGTTGGTTATCTCTTTGTATTGGTAACACATCATCTGAATGGTCTCGTATCAATCATATGATAACATCATGTCCTAGGATGAATCCTTCCTACAAGGGGCATTATTTATCAGAAAGAACACTTTGGATAAACGAAATGACGTGCCGCCATCCACTAACATGTCCTAGGATGAATCCTTCCTACAATGGGCATTATCTTTTGGCAATAAGTTTCATTTATCATCTTAGAAAACATATCCTTTTCTATTAGCAGTAGTGAAGAGCATCATTTTGTTTGTTTACTTGGTCTTTATCTTTTGACTTATCTTATTTTGTGCTCATTCCAAGGACATCTCGATGATATCCCAAAACAACGGATTTAGAGAAATAGGAATGGGGCAATGATCTTTATCTTTTGTTTGTTGCGCTTGTTGGATGTTGTTGTAATATAACTTGGCAAATACTTGCTTTGATAGGTATGTATGGAAGAGGTCTATGGAAAATTGTTGACTATTACAGGGATAGGTTTACCTTTTCGTGTTTTGGTCTGAGGTGTCTAAAACTTTCAAAGTACATCCTAGCAAGGTTTTTGTATGTTAGGTGTGAACAAGGATACTCCTATCTGATTGTCGAATCAAAGTCCATCGCACTAGGTACAACGCCATCTTGGTTTTCTATACCTTGATGCATCATACCATGTGTGTTATGAAACATAAGAAAATTTGGCCCTTTGAAAATCCCAATTCCTCAGCAAGTAATCATCATCATCATCATCATCATTTGCATTTTTGTCATCTTGCGTCTTGTTGAAATGACTTCTTCTTTTTCTTACTAACCGCACTAACAAGGGTACTATGACAGTTAACCATTATCACCATCATCATCATCGATCCTGCATCCACAAATCATTAGCACATCGTATAAGCATATTATATAGAAATTATACGCATGGCATAAGCATATCATATAGGAAACACACGCATTGCATTTTAATTATTATATAAATAGGTTATCATAAACATTTTTCATAGATAGGTGCATACATTTCATCGCATTTCACCCATTGCATTGCATTGCATAGCATTCATGTGCATTTCATAACCATTTCATATTACCATCTAAATCATCCAATAGCATCTATAAAAGAATTCCATAATCATTTTTACATAATCATAAGCAAATAGGCATATAAGCATTTAATTCATTACACATCAGCATATCACTTTGCATTAACATATCATTGCATCACACACATCATTTAGGATAATAACATTTGTTATTCTAAAGCATCTCATAAAAACATTTGCATCATATCATGACCATCGCATCATATTACATCCATTCATAAATCATCTCATAATTAAGTATTATTACACACATTATTGCACGTCATGGCATTGCATACATCATTAGAAGGGTGCTGCCACAATAATGGGTTACACTTTTTGGGACATCTTGATTTTTTCCTAAAATCACATATTTTTAGAAAGTACAATGATTTATGACTTTAAAGGTTCCATTTAAATTATTTTAATTAAAGAGGGATTGATCAAACCCCCTTAGATCTAACCCCCATGGATAGAACCTTGTTAGATTTAAACCATACCTATAATCGAGTCTCCTCTACACCTATCAAAATACTTGATAAAAAACCACTTTTGATTTACCTTTTGGGTGATCAAATGAATTCATTTAAAATTTATCCTTTGTAAGCACAGAGCCCTTATTATAAGCTTCCTAAAAGTATAATTTTAAATATGTTTAATTTGATTATTATATTTATTTTTTATTTCTTGTGAATGTAGGATTTTCAATGAACATCAAGTTCTTTATTTTACACATATGAAAAAATAGAAAAATAGAGAAAAAATATTCTAAAAATACATGTGCCCTAGGTATTGATGTCCTTATTCCAACAAAAAAAGAATAAGTTAATTCAAATGAATACAAAAAAAATTATATGATAGCAAAGTACACCTCTGTCCAAATTATAATTATGCTAACTTGGAAAATTAATTAAAAAAATATGTAACAAAAAATTATGAAAAAATTTCCATCCCCTAGATATTGGTGTGAAAAATTTGCATTTTAAAAATCAGAATTGTATCCTATCTATAAAAAAAGTTATGTGCGCCGAAGTGAACATCACTTTTTAAAAATGCTGATTAGTGAAATAAATAAGTAATTAAAAATTACATAAAATGATTCACAATTTATTTTTTAATTTTTTTGAAAAAATATAATTAGAATCTACACAAAATATCTAACAAATAACTAGTTTGATTCATCTTCAAAACCTTAATGGTTTAGCTGCTATAGGTGTAAGAAAGTGAATGTCTGGTGAAAAATCTTGATTTTAATGTCAAGTTTGGCCAAAAATTGTAACCCATTATTGTGGGATCACCCAGAAATAAATGCATCCATAGGAACATCACTACAAAGCATATAGAAATAAACCATCCATGCATAAATAAAAGTACACAATACATCTCATCAAAATCGGCTCATATATCATATCATCAATGCCACTGTCATAGTAAAAAAGAATAATAATCAGATCACAGTACATATATGTCAATCGGTACAAAATTCCCATCAATCTATCAAAAATGAGCCCATAAGGCACAAAAAAATATACATCATAACATATCTAGATCATGGCCGATCTCCATGAATGCTGCCTTCACCCCTATCACCGTGACCCTCTGGTGGTCTCTAACTAGCCTGCTATGAGTACTCTGGGACCCAATCTGCTCTAGGTACATGGTCATGGTAGGTTCGATGGTAGTACTCTATCTCTCAGATAGCATCTCTATAGGATCAAACCAGCACAATACCCTGGGACAAGGAGGCTATCATACTCTCAATCTATTGTCTGCGGCCTAGCTCTGTCACTGTCTGTAGCTCTACATCCTGTCTCTACTGCATAGCCTAATCCCTCTCTACTCTAAGCCACTCTCTCTCAGCCTGTGCTTGGTCCCTCTCAGTTGTCACTGCCTGAACCTATGCCTATAGCTGTAAAATTAGGGCATCATGTGCATCTGCCTGCCCTGCTGGTTGTGCCTGTGGTTGCATGTGAACCTGACCCTCACCCTCAGCTCGTGGTGGTGGGACTGGTAGATCCTGATGCTGGTCCTACATGGGAACATCCTCATGACCTGGAAGAACTGGGGGCACCCCTGGTGGATCCTATCAGATCTTGATCCTCAGTCCTCACCCTCGTGCTCATCCTCTACCTCTGCCTCTGACCCTGTACGCCTCTGGATCTTCACCTGGAATGGTCAATCGGAGGGGAGGTCTGAACTAATCTCTGTAGGGTTGTGTAGTCCCTGGGTCTACCAAGCCCTAATTGTAAGCCCAAGGTCAGACCACCAAGTGCTGAAAGCTGTCAACTACCTTTGCGGTAGGAATACCAGGCCCCCATGACACTTGTATTAGGCTGTGTGCAAACACGGCTACGTAGCTATCATCGGGTCGATCCTGCGGCTCTCTGAACTGACGCTATACGCACCCAAGCAGATATCACTCAATCATCATGTGCTCACGCCCTTGCATGTATCGATCCTAATAGCAGTAGAAGAGTTGATTTTCATTGTCAGCCCATCTAGGCTTACTGAGGTATGGCCTCCAAGTGAACACAAGCATCTCATCTAGGACCCGCCTCTAGTAGGGGATCCTGTGCTCTCTAGTATGTATGAAGGACACACCACCTTTGTATCATGTCATGAGTGCATCCTCTACTCCCATCAAAACTGGAATGACCCATGGACATAGCACAGAAATGTGCTCCCACCCCCAAATATGAAGCAAAGTCACTCAAGCCCCCAATGCTCTACCATCCACATATGCATACTCATGGAGATCCCTGTAAAGTGAAGCCAGAAGGACGGGCCCCCATGCGAAGTGAACTGGTTTGTCCCAGACCATCCATTCCCAGCAATATCCCAATCTAGGACTAAAATACCACCCTCGTCTGTCTGGGGCAACCAAACCTAAAATGATCACTGCAATCGCCCAATGGAAAGGAGGTGCTATAACTTGGTACCACTCTACATCGATCTGAACCTCGCAGTAGATAATATCTCGAGTGGTGAGGACTCAGGTACAACACTCACGTCCCTCCTCCATGTCGTAGATCACCCAACGACCATGAATGGGTAATCATAGTATGCGCCATACATCCTCCAATGTGACAGTCGCCTCACCAGTGGGAAGATGAAATGATGACATCTCATTGTGCCACCGCTCCGCCAGTGCTGACAACATCATGAGGTGTGTGCACATGGGCGCCGCATATGCAATATGCCATAATCCTGAAGCCCCTAGCCGATCCTAGACTTTTTCATTAAAGTCCCATAGGATGCTCGCCAAATCCCATGACTGGTGCTCCTGAGAGTAGAGCTACCTAGGTCCGTCCTACATCAAGGAAAGTTAGCATGTTAAATTTTTTTGAAAAATCCTGACCTAACACTCTAGACTCGCTTCCAGTGATGCAGTTTGTGAAGGCGTCACTGTTTGAGTTTCCTCAAACTCCGACGCTAGACTCGAAATTTAGCCAAATCGAGCCATTGCGGTGCACTTTGACCCCTAGTCTCACAATTTTCATGAAAAGTGTGCCACCGCGACGCACATTTCCCATATCGGCCTATCGAGTCCAAGCTGAGCCTCATCCCAGCGGTAGAGTTTCTAAACTCCAAACTGCACCACTGCGGCACTAAATAGTGTCAATGCGGTGTAAAGAGACTAAAAGTGGTGCACTTTATACACTGAGTGGTGCTATAATAGCACCATTGGAGGTGAGCTCATCTTTAAACATGTAATAAATGCATCAAAATGAAAAAAATGAAGCTTTAGTTAGGGTCACATACTAGGGCATTGATGCCAAGTGGCCACTAGTAGGTCTGAACTCGGTCTGAAATGTGTAGAGGAAGTTGTCGTTGTGCCATATCATCAAGAGGTCAGAGTTGGAATCTCAAGGTTTGCTAGTGGAGGTGTGTGAAAATGACTTGAAAGTGACCCCTCAGGGCCCTTTTAAGCCTAAAAATTAGGGTTTTTTGACCCTCTAGGGCTATCCTACTAGGGTTTTGGACCCCCGAGCCTGTTTTTGTCTGTTTGAGGCTTTTTTTTCATTGTTTGATTGTATTTAGACACATTTTTAGCCTCCTAGACCCCTTCCAAACCTGTCGTGCACTTTGTCAGCTTTTTTCGCGAGATCACCCAAAAAATTAAAATTTTCATCCGATCTCTCGAGGGGGCATTATAATGGCATGCTTTCTCTTGCCATGCAGTAGTGGGGCAAGTTTTTAATATCAAAATTTTTTGGCTTTGATCGAGATCGTTTATTTTTTGAACCAACACAATGAGTGCAATGCTTCAAAGAGGGGCAAAATGTAGACATCGAAAATATACTAATTGACATCGTGCATCTGATCTTGACTTACTAACATCACTTCTTCCTAAATCATCCCTCAGTCTAACCATTTAATCAAATTATCTTATTTGATTAAATTCTTCAATATTCGTCTCTTAATTAAATAAATCATTTTGTCTAATTAAGTCACTTTCTCTTGTTAATTAAATCAATCCATCTAATCTAATTATCCTATTTAATTAAAAAATCAATTTATTTGATTAAATCTCTAAAGTCTATCCATTAAATTAAATAAATTAAAACCTTATTTGATTTAATCTAACACCATCCCTTTTAATTAAATAAATCAAAATATTTATTTAATTAGCCTCTTATCATATTCCTCTCTTATCTTATTTAAATAAATCCATAAATCTAAGTCAAATAAGTCACATCACCTAATCTCCTATTAAATTAATTAACCTTTGATTAATTTAATCTAACCTCATGTCACATCGTCTAGATAATGCAAGTTGCACATGAATATAGATTTAATTCATTTATTAAATCCCTATTTTCCTCACAAGACATCTTTTAGAATATTCTCTCAATTTGAATTCAAAAATTTTAAGTCAACATGTACATCCAATAAGGCATTTAAAACCTCTTACATGTCCTTTGCCTTGAGCCAAGTGGCATTTATTGCATTTTCCCTTCCCTCTTACATGTCATTTCAACAAATTTGAATTTCAAATATTGGCATTTATTGGCACAATCCTCAAAATTTGCTCAACCTTCATCCTCTCACATGTTGATGGGTATGTGCAGGATCATGATGGGCCAAAAAGTGGCAATATTATGGGTATTTGTAGGGTATGTGGCTGACAACTTCTTTTTACCCAAAATTGATGAAAACAAAAAGGGTTTTAAGAGGATATTCTCAACTTTCCACCAATATAAATTATGCTTTAATTAGAATTTAATAAATTATTATTATTCATTTTCTATTAAATTACGACTAAAGTCCTAATTGATAGATTGAAAAAGAACATCTATAACTTTCAAACAATTATCACATTTTTTGAATCCAAACATTTGTCACATTCTATACTTCACATACTATAGGATTAAAAAAAGAAAAAATAAATTTCATGAATTTTTGACCAAGTTAAGGTGGTTAGACATATGATTTTATATATTTTTTAAAAGTTGTAATAAAAAATTCATAATTAATTATTTACTTGGAAAAAAAATTACAAAAATATGCATCACATCCAAACATTTGTCCTCTATTTATATATAAAAATATTATAAAAAATTATTATCATTTTATTATGGTTAGGGTGGTCAGGACAAACACTACTTCTTATTTTTCCTAAAAGAATTTAAGTACTTGTATTGAAATTTTAAATTTTCTAAAATAGATTTTATTTATTTTAAATAAACCTAGTAGTTTAGAAACTACATTCAATTTTCTACATATTCTATTCTTACATATTTTTAAAATAATATAGATAACTTATTCAAATTTTTACGTCCAAGTTGCCTAACATTTTTCTAAATTTTTTGCCACTTAAGGGCTTTTTTTTTCCATGATGATCCTGCACATACCATGACAAGTGGCATCATATCATTGGTTGAATCTTTGTCCCACATTGATCAAATTTGGACATCTCTTCAACTTATCAATCTATAAATAAAGAGCTCCTCTCCTCATTTGATCATCCACAATTTGAGTAAACTTACTATGCTCAAATCATTAGCAAATTTTATCATCCACAATCCAAGCAAAGTTACGATGCTAAAATATTTAGCCATTTCCATCCATCATTCGAATTCTTAGCTAGGATTTTTACAGATTTGGCTTGGAGTTCTCATCTTTTGTCAAAGCGGATCAACATCACCTTCAACACATTAAGATTTCATCATAGGGATTGGGAAAGGGCCAATTTTCACATCAAATTGGCACCAATTCCCCCATGGGATCAATTTTTTTCTTTTTAAATTAGGATTTAATCTTTGGTTATCAATTTCATTGTGTTCTTGCTTATTTTCTTTCCTATTTTGAGTTTGCAAATGGATTTCATGGGGAATCCTTCTTTTGGCTTGTAATTCCTTCTCTAACTTGTTTATTCATGTTGTTTTGCAGGTACTAGGAAAAGGGTTCACACATTTGGCACTAGGAGGGCTTGACATCATTATTTCTATTTTTTTTTTTTTTAAATTATTTTCTTGACACACAGGAAATTCTAACACGGGCTCGTCAGCGTCATTGTTTTAGCACTGCAAGCTTGCAAGCGTCGTTGTTTTAGCACCATGGGCTCACCAGCATTGTTGTTTTAGCACAGCTGGACTCATCCCACCAAAATTTTCAAATTCTTAAATTCACCGCTGGACTCACTGATCTGCAGAAGTTTTCAAAAAATTTCAAACAGCGATGCTTTCAAAAAGTGCGATGGTGGGAGAAAAGTGAGATGCAATCGTTCTCTTTGTCCTGACACAGAGCGCCACTGACTGGTAAGCGGCGCTGGAAGAGCACCGCTGAGAGAAAAACATAGCGACGCCTTCACGAGTTGCGATGCTGGGAGATGATAAAAGGAAAAATTTGAATTTTAGCACGTGCTGTTAATTTATGATTGATTCTTTGTTTTCTGCTTTTTAATTTCTATGTTTTTTCTAGAATCTGATGGTTTTTCTTCTTTGTAGGTTGGAAATCAAAAGCAAAAGAATGAGGAGCATGGTGATGATATTTGGTCCAATCAAAGTGTTTTTAACACTTAAGTGTTTGTTCAACACTTATCTAAGAATTTGTCATCTTCTTCGTTCTCAGAACACTAGCTTTCATTTGGGTTTAAAAAAAGAGTTATTTTTGTTTATTTCTTGCAAAAGGATTAAAAAGAATCTTAGGATCAACAACTTACTAGATTTTTTTTATGGGATTAACAAATTGAACAAATTGTAGACATAAAAAATATACAGATTGATATCGCACACTCGATCCTGATCTACTAAGATCGCTTCATCCTAAATTATCCCTCTGTCTAACCATTTAATCAAACAACCTTATTTGATTAAATTCATCATAATTCTCCTTTTAATTAAATAAATCCCTCGATTTAATTAAATCATTTTCTCTGTGTAATTAGCTAAGTCACTTCATCTTTCTATCTTTGATTTAATTAAATAATCCATATTATTTGATTAAATCTCTAAATTTCATGTAATTAAATTAAATAAATCAAGCATTTATCTAATTTAATCTAACATCACCCCTTTTGTTTAAATAAATCAAAATATTTATTTAACAAAGTCTTAATCATTTTCATCTCTTTTTGATTTATTTCAATCCTAAAATCTAAATCAAATAGTCAAATCAGCTAAATCTCCCCTTAAATTAATCAAATCCTGATTAATTTAATCCTAATCACTCAAATCCTCTAGATTTTCCAACTTGCACATGAAAATCAATTTAATTGTTTTATAAATCACCTATTTTCATTCAAAAAAGGCATCCAAGTGGGAATATTCCTCAAATTTGAAATCTCCCACCAAAAGAACTTGTCCCTTCCAACATAGCATTTAACATCTCTTACAAGTCCTTTTCTTGAGCCATGTGACATTAACTTCACCTTTCACCTCATCCTTCAAGCCATATTTTGAATTTGAATCTCCCCCCTCTTTGCACATTCTTCAAACTTGCACATCCTCCATCCATTCACATGTTGACAAGTGGCATTTCGTCATTGGCTCATTTTTAGTCCCACATTGCTCTATTTTGGGCATGCTTTCAACTTATCAATCTATAAATAAGAGGTTAATCTCCTCATCTCATCATCCACAATTTGAGTAAACTTACTATACTCAAATTTAGAGCAATTTTCATCCATCTCATTGAGTTCTATAGGTAGGTTATGCAGATTTTAGTCTTGAAGAACTCACCATCCTTCATCAAAGTGGATCATTCATCAATATTCATCAAGCTTGCATCATTGGAGTTGGGAAAGGGCCAATTTTCACATCAAATTGTCACCAATTCCCCCATGGGATCAAGAGTTTGCATTGGTTTCAATAGGATTTAGCTTGCTTTATTTCTCTTTCATTTCGTTCTTGTCTCATTTCCTATTTTAAAACTTTGTAAATGGATTCCATGGGGAATCCTTATTCTTTCTTGCATTTGATCTTCTAATGTATTCATGTATTGTGTTTTCCAGGTATTTGGATTAGGGTTCTACAACTATCAATCAATTAATTTATTCAAGAAAAACCATGAGGGACAAAAATGATCAATGTTAGGGCTAGCCAATTAATAAGCATACACGTGAATAAGTCAAGAATGTACATGTATAAGGGAAGCACAAGTAGTCACAAACACATAATCCTTGAAGTATACATAACTTAATACAAAGTACATGCATGAATACAAGGTATGCACATGAAAACGTGTAAGTCAGAAAGTATACATTGGAACACACGTAAGTCAAAAAGTATACACATAAGTTGTAAAGTATACACTTGAATACACATAACTCATATCTATTGAACCATGAATTTATAATGCAAATATGGACAACATTGATTAAAAATATTTGTATTAACCAAATAGCCATGTACACATACATCAATATATGTCGATATACGTATAAAATATAGTTACAAAATAGCCATATAGGCTTGAGAATGCCATATAGACATACAATGTCAAATATATCCAATACAAAATATGTACAAAATTTCCATGTAGGCATATAGTAAAGGGCTCTGGAATCAAAATTCATTTCTCTCCATGCTCTGTAAATAAACTCTTTCCTTTGTTTGGCAATCCAATGGTGATAATTCTGTCACTCATTTCTGTTGTGCTAGAGGAATACTCCTACTACTCCTAGAGTTTAGCTCCTAGTGAAGTTTTAACTACTACAATAAGAAGTAAAGACATTAATATATAGAAATTACATTATAAAAAATGATATATATTTAACAAAATAATCACTTACGGCCATCTCACGATCACTCTCCACTATGGAAATATTTGCATGCCAATGTTGAGGCATGCTCAAGCCCTGTATAAACCATCCAAATAGGAATTAAACTACGAATCAATAATGGTTTGATTTTTCAATAGAACTAACATCTATAACAACGAATGTAAATTGAAATTTAGTAATTTTCCTCATACCTCCCCTATTAGATCCATCGAGGGTTGTATAGTGGGTGAAACACCGATAACCATTTCCCTCGTAACATTTGGAGGTGTTTCTATCACCAACATCTGAAAATAAGACAACAAATTTTATTCAATCAAAAAAAAGTTAGAATAGTGATCCATGTCATGACTTATAATGTATGAGATCTAATGAAATTTTTTTTGAGTACAAGTATTAAACTATATATTTTTTATTATCATGCTTACTATTTTCTGTATCCATATCTTGTTTGAAAGGACATTTTTTTAGGCTTTTACACATAGCAACAAGCCACTGAACCATTTGATTAAATTCTTTTGTAGACATGTACAATAACTATGGTGGCATAGAGAAGGCAGTGAACTGTTTGAAAAAATGCCTCAAAAGAAATGGGGTCTCGTGGTGATGGCATGCCATTACAAACAAATGCAAGTCATGGAATTCCATCACCATAAGACCGCATTTCTTCCAAGAATTTTTTCAAAAAGTTCATTTCATTCTCTATGGTATTATTGCTTACTATTATGCTTTGATAGATATTTTTCCAAGCATCCATATAGTTTGTTGGAAAGCACCTATTTTAGGCTTTTAGCCATAGTAGCAATTGCAAGGAAGTGAGTAGTTAGATAAAATGCTTTGGTGAATATGTATGAAAAATGTGGCATCATAGAAAAGGTGGTAAGCAGTTTGAAGAAATTCCTCAAAGAAATGTGGTCTCATGTGGTGATGGAATGGGGTGATGGAATTCCATTCCATCACCACATGAGACCACATTTCTTTGAGGCATTTTTTCAAACTACTAACTTCCTTGTCTATGCTATTGCTTACTATTATGGTTTCACAGATTTTTTCCAACCATCCATAGTTTGTCGTGTTGGTGCACCTTTGCAAGCACATGCCTCCATGTGAAGTAATTGCATCATGTTGCTTATGTTGACTTTCTAAACAACTATATTGTAGTTGAAATTTTGTCATCTATCAACATCTAGTTATTAGTTATGGAATGTTAAGTAATGCTTTTATTTTGAATGATGTGTAATGCAACGTAACCAATAATATGAATGTAAAATACACAAATATATTAAGTAGAATTCATTAGTTATGTTCTCTTTATTCTATTACCTCCATGTATGTTTGAGTAAATCCACTAGCACTAGGAGGTGTTCCCTTGAAACCTCCAATATTACCCTATTCAACATCCAAAATCACATATTAAAATACCATTTGTAAAACAATGCTATTAACATGTAATAAATTTATAATTGTTTACTAGAGTTACATACCCCATTGATAAGAGCACTACAGAAATAAGTAGGTGGAGGACCAGTGTATCCAGTCTCAATATTGTGACTCTACAATTTTATTAAAATCATAAAACTAAATTAGTTAATCTTGCATTTCAGAATCAAAATTTAATAAATTAAATTCAACGAACATGTTGACTTTTACTTGAGCATCAATGCCATATGCATCATACAAAATGCCAGGTTCCATCTCCATCCACGTAGATGCATATGGATCTTACATAGCATCCTCTTCTTGAGTGCTGGCAGGGTCATATGACCAAGTCGCCCCGCAAGATTGACACACATGGGTTCGAAGGCCACCACTCAAAGACTCCCCTAGATGGTGTTGTAGAATAGGGCTCGTATGATGGATGACACTCTAGGTCAAAGTGTTGATCACCTACAATGTCTCTATGTCGACACTCTCCTTCACAATGGAAGGAATAACAACATGCTCACGAGGTGGCCTAGCGAGAGCTCATCTCCCTTGCCATGCAGGATTCGGCTGTGCACCGGGCCTATCCTGAGCTAACCCTCCACCTCTCCCATGGAACTCTCCTATATCAAAATAATTTGGGACTTGGTTCAATATGAACTCACTGTATAGTTTCCTAAGAAAATATTGGGGGACTTCACAATTGTTGCATGGTGGGTCATCAAAGACCATGTACCACTTATCATAAAAAATGGTTCCTAATATCTTGTTGGTGGCAGCAATGAATAGGAAACCTCTTTGCATTGAGACTAAGATTTTAATGTGTTCTAGGGTTAGTGAATAAAGAGCACAAATCACCTTTAGTAATTTTTAAATCCTTTACTTGTTTATATGATAGTTTATCTACATAATATTCCCTAGTTATCTGCCTCCTATCTTGCCATCCAATTATTTGTTTGCTAATTGACTCTACATTTTTTAACATCTCTTTCAATGAATTTGCTAGGGTCATTCTTTCTGTGGTTGAAGCATTTGGGTTACTTAACCTACTGATAAAATCCTTAATTTGTTTTTTGTTATTCTCAATTTCACTCATCAAATTTTGTTGAGTGCCAGAAGGGTGTTGAGTGATTGGTGGGCGAGATTTATTTTTTGTTGAGGTTGATTTTTTTGTTGAGAATTTTGTTCTTGAGGATCTAGCTGCTCTTCTTGTTGAGGATTTTGAGGATTTCCGGGATCATTTTCATCTCCTACAATTTAAAAAGAAAATCAAATCTAACCTAAAACTATCAAAATCAACATAAAACTAAGAAATTCAAAACAAATAGCAAACAATACTTACCTCTTGCACCTCTTCATCATCATGGTGCCATCCTTGCAAAGAAATTTAGTAACCATTGTTGATGAATTTTGCACAATGCCTCCTAGAATGCGACCTTAAAAATGAGGTTTTTTTGGCTACCGGCAGAGCAGAAAAAGAGTGAATAGAAAATGAATCACTTTCACTTCTTTTTTTTCTTTTAAAAAGACATGTAACATGAGTGCATTATAATGCGCTCACATTATGAGTTTTCATTTTTTTTTTGATTGGCCACAAAATTGTAACCCAACTTCATGCACCCACCCAACTATTTGACAGAATGCTTCAAAGACATCATCCTATGGAACACAATATTGCAAGATATTTACAAATGTGGACTTTGAAAGGATCTAAGGCATCTCTTCATGGTGGATATAAGAAGATTCTCGAAAACGGATCTTTGAAGATTGTCTATTGAGACCTTGATATATTAGAGGATATTTAATGCATCGAACCAAATGATTGCAAAGGGTGTGTACAAAGTGCATTCATTGAACGAGATTTGGAAATGTTCAAGAAAATGAAGAAACATTGCATACAAAATGTCAAGCTGAAAGAAAGGTTGTGGAAGCACAAATAAAAGTGAATGAACTATTTTATAGAAAGAAAGGTTGTGGAAGCACAAATAAAAGTGAATGAACTATTTTATAGAATTCCTCAAGTACAATATACATGTGAAAACACAAAGGAAGAACATGTGAACTGGTGCACATAATGAAATGATTGCTAAATGGACAAAAAATGCATAAAAGGTCTTTTGAAGAGTTTTTAAGAACTTTAAAGCAAATAAAATTTGCATGAATGGAGGTAAATTCTCCTCTTCACCGGTGGCCAAAGGGAATTTCAAGAGCACAAACAAGGAAAATGAGATGTTTGATGCAATTCTTCAAAAGGGATGCCATCTTATAAAGTGCAAGGCCTGCACTTTATGCACAAAATGAAATGAGGAAGCCACACAAATGTTCAATAGAGGGGTTGTTGGAAAAATGAAGATCTTATTTTGTTGTTTTGTGTTGTCATTGATGTCAGTATGATATATGAGTTGCAACTACAAGATCAAGTCTAAATGTGTTTTGGTATTCTGGTGTGGTATTTGAACTGGTATTTTGGTATGTCCTTCAGTATTTTGGTCTGCAATTTTTTTTGTTGGTGATTATTGTTGTGAGAAGTTTTTGGAAGTGGTTTATGAATGTTGGGAGCATGTATATTCAAGTTTTCATGTATTCATATGCTCGTATGGTGTATCGACATTATTCTATTGACTGTAATTTTGCTATTTGGTCTATCCTTGGCTGACCTAATGGATAAATTATGTAATGGTGAACCAATTTTGTTTTTATGGTTATATGAAGTCTATGCCGACATGATGTAGCATCTTGTGCAGTTGAATTACTTTTTGGAATATTTTATGAATGATTGCATGACCGACAGTTGGTGTTTTTGATGAATAAGAAATGCATCTAATTAGGCTGACCTAATTGATGTTTTCTGATAGATCAAGTATATATATATATTGGAAAATTTTTGAATACTGATATAGATATGTGATTGAGCCATGAATGCCAATGTGAAGAAGTGAAAATAGGATGAATTTTAATAAGTCAGTCTATCGAGCATAACCAGAACTGAATCAACACTAGTTAGGTGTATATTATTAGTTCACTTTGTGGTTGTAAGCCATTTGTCTTTGTAATTTTGTATAGGTAATGAGCCTTTGTATTTGGACAGTGACTCCTGGCAGTGAGCCACCCCATTTTTGTAATATTCTATAATTGTTTATACTATATTGTGAGCTAACACTCACCGTGGATTTTCCCTCTTTGGTTTTTCCACGTAAAAATCTTGGTGTTCATGTGTTGGATGATTTCATGCTCTGTTAATGATCTTGATTGTCTTTACTATTCTATGCTTTGGATTTTTCAGCAAATTTAAGAAGATACATATTTAGCCCCTCTCTCAGTATCTTGGATATTTAAAAATTGGTATTAGAGTTGGTTCCTCCAAAGAAGGCTAATAGGTTGAGGAAGATCCTAAAGATGGAACAAATGAATGATAAATAAGAGATTCATACTACACTTGAAGATCTTGATAAAGCTGAAAGTGAAAATAGAGAGTTGAAAGAGAATCTTGAGGAGGCAAATGAATGTGTCTGAAGGCTGAAAGAGCAATTGAAGAAGTTCAAGGAAAGACATAGAGAAGTAACTATGTAATTGAAGAAAGAAAATGAGGAGGTTATTGGTTTGAAGACACAAGTGGATGAATAGAAAAGAATAGAAGAATATCTGAATAAAATGGTGCAAAGCAAGTTTGATGAATGCACTAAGCTTGAACAAGAAATGGTGAATTTGAAAGTAAATCTGGAGAAAGCAAAGCTTTGTGAAAATATTTTGAAATCCAGCTCCGATAAGCTTGATGAACTGATTGTATGGTAGAGGCCATCTAAAGACAAATATTTTCTAGGAAATGATATCGGTGGAAGTTCCAAGACTGGGTAGAATGCAGTGAACAATCAGAAGAATCAAGATAAAGGGAAGCAAAAAAGAAATTCAAGAAAACTTGCAAGAAGACTGCTAGTGAGACAACCTAATGCACAAAGGTATCCATATTTCAATGGTACTTTTTTTTCTTGTAATAGATTTGGTCATAGGGAAACTAAATGCAGAAGCAAGATGAATCAGTTTTTTGGTCCTTTCTCTAGACAATGTTTTTCTTGCAATAAAATTGGACACAAAGCTAGTGAATGCAAAACCTGAATGATGAATTAGTTTAATGGAGGAAGAGTGAGTCAATATCCTTTAATGGCTACTATTATACTTGCAACAAGTATGGACATAAAGTTAATCAGTGCAGGACAAAAGTTAGTGGAAGTAAAACTAATTAGAGAAATATTGTCTGCTATCATTGCAACAAACCAGGACATATTTCAAGAGTCTACTAGTGTAAAAGGGGAAAGAAGACTGATCTGGTAAAGCATAATGAACCAGTAAAGAAAATTGATAAAGAAGAAATGAATCAAGAAATGAAAAAAATTTGGAGAAAGAAAGAACATCTTGAAACAATAGATGTGTCTCTTCCCTCATTTGCTACATACAATTCCTCCCAGAATTAGACCTAGCAAGGTCTTATGGTAGCTTTAACATAAAATTACTTGAACCCCCTTGATGTTTGGTGTGTTAGTCCTTGGAATGAGGATATGTTGTAAGGAATAGTGAGGCAAAGGTTATGCAAGTGGAACTAAAAGATAATATGAAGTCATGATATTTTGTGGAGTGAATTAGGGTTTTTCTAAGCAAAGTAGAAGAGTTTTTAACAAATTTTTGAAATTTGCCACATTTAATGTGAATTAGGGAATGTCATTGTTTTATAAAGATAATGTGTAAGGAATTTTAATCACCCGTGCATTTGAAGAAATCAAAAATATTTTTTAGCGTTCTTGAAGTGATTTGGAGTTTGAGCCATGCAAACCCTAGATCTAGTTCATCGTGAAAAGGTATTCTACTTTTATGTGCAATTTCGGGTTTGTTTTCTTTGAGTTGTTAGAATTTGAAATTGGAAGAATGGAAACCCTTGTAGTTTTTAAAGTGTCAGAGAGACCTAGGCCATTATATAGGAAGTATTCTAAGAAGGTCTATGAAGACAACGCAATGGGCACCTTCTTGCAAATCCCTCATGTGGTTGTGGTGACTAAGGACTGAGGAGGTCAATCACAACAAATTGATCGACATTTGGTAGGATGAGCTTACTAGAGATAGTTTCTTGGTAAAACCTGAATACTTGAATCTAGTTACATCAAATCCTTGATTACATGTATAGTTTGGGTGATTTTATGGCTCAAAAAAATGCTCTTTAATAGCATTCTTTGTTGTATTTAAGAGCAACATGAATGAGAGAGAGGATTCCAAAGAAAATTGTTAAGAAATATAAAAATGACATCATATTTTATGTTTCCTCCAATGAATGTATGCTTGAAGTAGTAGAACCCCAAACCATATGGATTCAACCATTGGGATATGAAATTATAGAAGATGAAGCTAAGGGTTATGTATAAATGGTTCTGAAAAATATGAAGGATCCCAATGAACCCAGAATTGGTACTTATGCTGAAAATACTATGGAAGTTCATATGGAACACATGAAGCCCAAAATAAGAAATAATGTTAAAAAGAAGCTTAGAGAAGTAGGATTCACTGATGAGTAGATTGTGCATGGAAGTGCTAAGGGAGAAGAGTTGGAGGGAGAATCATCTGGCCTAAGGAGATCTAGTAGGACTACTCCTGCTAAAGCCTTTGTAGTTACTACGGTAAAAGTTGAACCTAGTATTGCTGATAAAGGTAAAGGCCCGATTTCCTCAATACCTACTACTAGATTTGGGAAGAGGAAATAAATTACTCTAGTGGCCCCTGGAAAAAGAGGAAATAAAGAGAAAGCTTCAAGGGAGAAAAATCTTAGCATCACAGGTGATTGGGATGAAGAGGAAGAGGACCCTGCTGCAAAATTGGTGAGGAAAAGTAGAGGAATTTTTTTCTTTGGTGAAGGTGCTTCCAAGGAAGTTGTTGGTTCTAAGAGAGTACATGCTGTGTCATCTTCTGATGTAGAGGAACAGAAAAAACTTGGTGTTCATGTGCACACCAAACCAAAGTAGAAGAAGTCTAAGGTGTCTGATGAAGCCTCTTCGAACCAAAGAGAAGAATAGGATATTCTAGTAAGTTCTGGTCCCCATTTCAAATTTGAGGAAACTCTCAATTTTGTATTACATTTTGAGAACATGTTGAAGCCTACAACAAAATATTATGATAATATTGGAGAAGAGGATAAGAAATTTTTTGTTTTACCTTTCATTCAATATGTAATCATTTTGGAAGTTAAATGGGATGATGTAAGGAAATATGTACCTAAGAATATGTGGATAACTCTAATGAAAAGGACATCAGAGGTTGTTGAAATTGAAGAGAAAATAAAGAACAATGCATTTGATAAAATTGGGTCTTCTCTGACCTCAGATGATCTGTAGACTTTGAAGAAGATTCGTGTAGATATGTTTCGAATTAAGAAGACTTAATATTTTGATGACAAAAGATAAAAATAAAATAAAGAAGATAAGGAAACAACAAAGGTAATAAAGGGCACGAAAGAGAAATATGGCATTCTTAAGACTGATGATTGTTGCTGAAAATGTTGAGGAAGGTATTCCTCCTAGTATAGATGATGTAGGTATTTTTGAAGCTATTGGTGTTGAAAATGGTGTCGGTGGTGAAATTGATCCTCTGGAAATTGAGAAGCGAAATGAAGGTGAAGTTGGGCCTAAAAAACATGATGATGCTCCTCCAGAGCACACTGAAGGTGAAAAAGGAAATGATGGAGAAGGTAATTCTGAAGAGAGAAAAGGCAAGAAGAAGAAGAAAAAGATAATCCAGCAAAAGAACAAAATAAAAATGGAAATGAAGGAAATGATGGAAAAGATGATAGGGACAATGATAAAGATGAAGATAAAAGGGAAGAAAAGAAAGAAGAAGAAGAGAAAGTGGAAGAAGAGAAGGAAGAAGAAATAGAAAGAAAAGAGGAAGAAAAGAAAATGAGGAATCTGCTAGAAAAATGAAGAAAGTCAAAAGCAGATTGTAGAATTTCTTAAGTCTCCTAGAGAATTGTCCTCTGGTAATGATGCATTGAAAGGCGTACTATCTAAATAGATCAGATTCTAGCCAATAATTCTTGAAGATCTCTTACAAATTCCTATGATTGAAGGGTATGTAGATGTGGAGAAGATGTCTCTAGTCCACAAAGTGGTGTTAGGAGATGCATTGCAGGCATCCAAAAGGAAGGAGATTCTTGAAACTCATCAGAAAGGAATATGAATCATAGAGGATGCTCTGAACAAATTGTAGGAGGTCACACCTAGTACATCTATTGATGCATCCCTCACTTCTATTGAAAATTTGAAATTGTTGTTGGATTCTTTCAATGAGTATACCTC
Source organism: Sequoia sempervirens (assembly GCA_007258455.2). Classification (NCBI taxonomy): domain Eukaryota; kingdom Viridiplantae; phylum Streptophyta; class Pinopsida; order Cupressales; family Cupressaceae; genus Sequoia; species Sequoia sempervirens. The sequence continues at coordinate 37,314,569 of VDFB02252616.1, read as the reverse complement.
TAGGCTTGGTGAAAAGACAAAACAAGAGGTTGAGGAGAAAATAGTAGAGAAAATTCTATTGGCATTGCATGACAAGTGTGCTTTAGAACACTCAAATTTTGAAAAGAAATGGAAGCTGTGAAGATATGTGAGTTGGAAGAAAATGTTGTTCTTTCTTATTGCTTGAAGTGGATCGATGCCACCCAAAAAATTAAGGATGTTATGGATGAGCCATTGAGTCTCAGTTGACTGTTGTCTCCAATACTTATAATATATCCAAAGATAGAGATAGATCAGCCTGGAATTTCATTTCTACTTATAAAGATAAATTCTTTGTTTTACAAAAGCAGAAGGAATCTAGATTATCAGAAAATTTGATCAATTAAGTGATATCATAAGAGTAGAGTACACTCTGGTTGGTAAGGCTCTAGAAAATGTAGAAAAACTTGAGAAGATAAATTTGATCCCTGATACTCCAGATAGTGTATAAGAAACTCTGGTAGAGTTGGAATTCCTAAACAAAATGTTGATTGGTGCAAAGGTAAGCTAGAAGAATGGTAAATATGCATGGGAAGGTATTCTTAAGGAGCTTCAAGGCTTTCCATCCTCTGGTTAATGTATGTTTCTTTGTTTTCTTTGTTTCCATACTTTATTTTTTGGGACACCCTTTTTCCTTGATGTCAAAGGAAGAGTGAAGAATGGTGAAATATTGGTGTTAGTGGGAGAGTGTTGTAAATAAAAGTTTTGAAGGTTTTTTTGCAAGCTTTGTTTTGAAATTTTGGCACATGTTGCCATCAATGACAAAGGGGGAGACTATTGGAAAAATGAATTCTTGAACATCTCATTTTGCTATTTTGTGTTGTCAATGATGTCACCATGATATATAAGTTTCAACTGCAAGATCAAGTCTAAATGTGTTCTGGTATTCTGGTCCAATATTTGAACCGGTATTTTGGTACATCCTCCAATATTTTAGTCTGTAATTGTTTGTTGGTGATTATTACTGCAATCAATTTTTGGAAGCTTTTTATGAATGTTGGGAGCACGCACATTCAATTTTTCATGTATTCAGATGCTCGTATGGTGTATCAACATTATTCTATTAATTGAAATTTTTCTATTTGGTCTATCCTTGGCTGACCTAATGATGAATCAATTCTGTTTTTGTGGTTATATGACTTCTATGCCAACATGATGTAGTGTGTTGTGCAGATAAATTACTTTTAGGAAGATTTTGTGAATACTTGTGGCTGAAAGTTGGTATTTTTGATGAATGAGAAATGCATCTAATTAGGCTGAACTAATTGATGCTTGCAGATAGATCAGGTCTATATATTGGAAGTTTTTGAAGACTAATCTAGATATGTGATTAAGTTGTGAATGTGAATGTGAATAAGTACAAATATGATGAAGTGCAGTAAGTTATCCTATTGAGCATAACCGGAACTGAATTATGACTAGTTAGGTGTATATTATCAGTTCACTTTGTGATTGTAAGCCATTTTTCTTTGTGATTTTGTAGGTAGTGAGCCTTTGTATAATTTAGATAGCGAGTCCTAGCAGTGAGCCACCCCATTTTTCTAATATTCTATAACCAGTTATACTATATTGTGAGCTAACACTCACCATGGTTTTTCCCTCTTTGGGTTTTCCACGTAAAAACCCTAGTGTTCATGTGTTGGATGATTTCATGCTCTGTTAATGATCTTGATTGTCTTTATTCTTCTATGCTTTGGAATAATTGGAAGGTATTTGTTCAAAAAATTTAAGAAGATATTGATTCACCCCCCCTCTCAGTATCTTGGATATTTTACAGGGGCTTCATGGTAATGTCATCTCATGGAGTGAAATGGGACAAGCGATATGCACAAAATAGATATGTTGAATGGTTGTCAAATGCTATTTACATCTCAAATGCCTCTTCACATACGATGGGTATAGAGTATGGACATCCACCAAATCACAACGAAATGTCATTACATAAAATGATACAATTGCAAAGAAGTCTCCAAATTCATTCATTGAGAAGGATTTTAGCACAGGTAAAGCCAAATATTTAAATTTTTATAGGATCCTCTGTGCTTGTCCCAAGTTTGGAAGCAATAGAATAATGCATGGATGTCCCTTTGGGCATAATCAAAAGCAATTTCTTGTTGGATATTATAAGTTACCATTTCCACTGAAGGTTTGGAATGGGAAATTCACAAAATGGATTATTGGAAGGGAGAATTGAAACATAGAAGAAGGAGTTCTTTTAGATATTTAAGTTGCAACTACCCTGACAAATAAACATGCAAAATGTGAAATGCATGTGAAAAGCGCATAAAAGTTTTTAAAGGAAAAGCTTCAAAAAATTATCCATTTAAAAGATAGAGGTATGGAAAAGACACCAAGATATGATTGGAATGAAGTTAATGGCAGATTGATAAATTCATTGGAGGATATAATGGACATCCACAAGATTGAGTTGCAACCACAGGTGGTATAATATTTTAAAAGAAAAGGGAACCTATGAGATTTTTTTATCGGTGGAAGATAAGCACTCACTCACTTTTGATCCAAATAGTTATGTGTTTATAGAGTAAGGAGATTCCTTCTTGAGAAATTGGGTTATCTCTTTAATCAAGACAACATGGTTTGTATTGGGTGTGTAAAAGAAGGTTTAGCAAGTGAGGCAATGGACGTTCTTGTTCACAAAAGAAAATACAAGACAAGTTATCTAAAAAGTAGACCTACCCTTTCTGGTTGATTATATCACACAATGTTCACATATTCATAAAGATGCCACCATAAAATGCTATGCCTTCATAAACCGGTCTTATCAATTACACAGGAGTTGTTACACAAAGTAGTGGGATCCTAATTTATGTTTGCACGTCTTTTATTCTCATAAATTTGGGTATTTTTATTAAGCTCTCTTTTAGAGATGAGTTATTTGTTGGGGATTTAAGTAAAATGAAAGCAAAATGCATTAAAGTTGATCGATTCATTCATTTTAATAAATTTACTAATTTTTTGTGTATGAATGGATGAATTAATTATGCTATTTTGTGATTCACAGGTATGTTCCAAATTCAGGGAGAAGGCAGTGTCAGGAATTTAAATCCATGAAGAACATGATTTCTAGTGTTATTTTGTTTCTAATAATTTAAAATTATGTTAATTTTAAAAAGGGATATCATTGTTATTTCAATAATGGAAATGAAAATTTTACACTCATTTAGTTGAAATAATCTGAAGTTAATCACTATTTGATTGATTTAATAAATCAATTAATTTGCTTTGTTTACAGGTGTTTTTGTGAATTGAGGAAGGGATATGTGATTGCAAAGATGATTTGGAAAATCTGACATACAAAGAGGAGCTTTTTCTAAAAGAATCATCAAACTGGAGAAAATTGAATGCTTGGTGGTCCCCGTTTGGAGAAATTTTTGGAAAGAGATGTTGTTGAAAATCATGCAAAGAAGTAACTTGAAGTGAAACTGAAAAATTGTAATTGTGAACTGGAGTTGATTGAAGTCAAGCAAGTGTTGAAATTGGAAGTTATCTTTGTGAAGAATTGCATGGATATGAAATTTACAGCTTTTGGTGGATCGTGTGGGCATAAATTATGTAATTCGCTGATCTATATATTGTCAAATAAAGCTCATTTGAAGGGGTTATAATTTTAGGAAAAGAGAGTTAGACATTTTGCAAATTAGCTTATTAGATTTTTGTAGTAGAGTAGATGATATATTTTTCTTGCATTTTTAGTGTAGTTGGGTGGATCTGAAGATAATGGTTTTTGTACATTGGTGAATTTTCTAGAATTGTAAATGTTGTTTATCTATCTAATCATAGTAGAAATAGCCAGATTTAAACATGCTTCATGTTTTACTCTGGAATGATATTTGTTTTTTAATCATTTGATTTCAATTTCTTTGAGGAATGAAAGAGTTTTATCAAGTTTCTTTTGTTCAAATGGTGATTTGTGATCTACTGTTAAAGCTTGCACTATGAATGAATGTTCAACTTTGTGTTGATTACAAGTTGACTTATTCTAAAATATAGTTTAGGAATTCCTTGAAGAGTAACAGGTCTAGTTAACTAAATGAATGAACATTCTTTTCTCTTTTGCATCCCTGATCTATCTGTTTCTTTTTTTTTACCCTCTAGTTAGAATAGGCTTAGATAGGAGTTTGATCTTACAATGACCAAGAAGCTCAATAACCAGCAGACCCCTTAAACATTACAACCCCATTGACCGCTCAGCAAAACACCAACATCATGACCTAGCATCTAAGACCTTGGAAGGTGATCAATTTAATGATTGTTTGTCTTTTTTAGAAGAGTTGAGGTGATTGCATCTTCCCTACATGTTGTTGTGTCAATTTGGCCATCAATAATGGCCACCTTGCATAACACACTTTTCTTGCCTATAGAGTAATCCTATTTGTTCATGCGTTTTAGCATACAAAATTTTTCTTGCCTCATGAATCTTGTTGTCATTTTATGTGGAACCTTATCAAAGTTATTATGAGGTATATTTTTGGTATGGTCAATATGTATGGTATTTGACCATAGGCATGAATTTCCCATAGCCACTTACTTGTCTATGTGGGAACATATCGATCACATGTGTATGTGTCTCACTTTTCTGGGGGCTCGCCTAGTGGATATCGGATTCTACTAGCCTGTGTGAGCATGTGTTTTGTTTGCATAGTAGACATCGTACTCCACTCATGTAAATTTTTTTTGGAAAAACAACTTAAGCTTTATCCACATCATGTTGGAAAAACTGTCGAGGCTTGATCCAACCTCTTTTTCCTTTTTCGTTCTTCTTTATGTCTTTAGTAATGTATGCTTGTATCTTGTTGTTGCTTCATAAATCATTCACATGATTGTTCTTTTGTGCCTATAATTGGTTTTCCATAGGATCTCAATCCTAGGGGTTTGACCATCCCTCTTGATTGTTTCAATCCTATCTCACTAGCATTGGTACACTTAGACCACTCTTGATACAAATTTATCTACTTTAGTGTGATTTTGATGTAAGGTCATCCTCACTAGAGTGTGAGCTAAATATAGTGTAGAAAAATGTATAGGTCTTTACATTTCCACACTTTTTTGGGCCTTGGACCTATTAAAATTACATTTATTTATGCCTTAATTGGTCCTATTTTGCATTCACAAGCCTAATTATATACATTTGTTTTTTGGATAATATCGACACTTAATAAATGACAAATCATAACTTCTTGAAATTTTTGTCCCATGTTTGAGCCACTGGGACTCATACGCCCAACCTTGCGTATGAGTCTCGTTTTAACATGAACCTATTTTAAATAAAATTCTTGACAAGAATTTATTATCCTAGATCTAATGTCAGCTTGTAGTGTCAGGAATTAGGCATAGATAAGTAAAGAAAGTAAAGCAGCATGGAGAACAATAATGGAGGTGATTCAATTATGGTATAGATATTGAGGTTTATTCTTTTATTATTATCATTTCTATGTTCATTTGTACTTCATTGTCAAATTGGGGTCTTTATTGCTTGGATTAGATAGTTATATGATTTCTATTATTCATATATGCTTATTCCCTAAATTCTAAACCCTACCTACAATAGTACTAGATAAGATCTAGGCATGTGTATTAATAATGTATAATAACTCAAGTACCTATACAAATATTAAATGACCTAGGAAAAAAGAATTAAATAAAAGACGTCTAGATAAGATAAGATAAGATCTCATCTAGACAACTAAGACTTCTAAGACTTCTAAAAAAAGTAACTAGGACGTAAGTGGACTTAACATGTAAATATGACCCCACTAATAACTATTTAGGGAAAACACCTATTTACTCCAACACGAAAAAATCTCTAGTTGGGTGCCCTATGTTGAGTAATCCTTTAAAGCTACTCATTCATTTAGTGTTTTCATAAAATATCCTTAGTAAAATTTGTTAAATGGTAGTTTCATGGTCAGTGCCTTATAATTTGGCCTCTCTTTAGTTACCTTTCGATAGTTTTAGGATTTTAGACTTGTTCATCCTTGAATGCTTGTCAAACTTGTCAGATCACTAGAATGTCTTTCCTCCCTAATCTCGTTTCCCCCTCTAATCCCCTTTTCCTTAATTTTTTTTTATTACGGGTTTGATCCTCCATGCATCCTTTCCTCAAAGGTCACCTTTTTCGCCAAAATATCTAAATTTTATAAATTTCAAATTTTTGGATTTGACCATCTTGGCATGTTTGTCAAGCTTGTTATCCTAAGCATGCTAGCTCTTGAAACTATGTTGATTTTCAAATAAAAAAATTAGCTACCTTCTTTTATGACCTAAGATGCCATTAATGGTCTCAAAATGAATATCATTTTCGTAACATACTAACCCTTCCTTAAAGTAATTTTTTTAATTTTACACCAAATGAGTAAATAAACAACAAAACTATCACATTTTTTTTCTTTTCTTTTATTGATAATTTCCAATCACAATGCATAACATATTGCAAACTGAATTCCTTTTCATTTCAAATATAGATCAATGTAATAAATCACATAAATACATACATAGCTCATAGAGCTTTATAAAAAATAGTTGTAAGATGGTCCAAGTTCTTTCCTTTCAAATCTTGGTTCTTTTGTTGCTTGTTGTGGAGAATAAGCATCACTCAGGAATTTTTCCGCCAACCATGGACTCTTAATGCTTTCCCCTGCACATATACCATTTGATAGATGGCCCTTCCCTTCGACGAAGAGATTGGTGGAGTAACTAATAACGAAAACCAACTGAGTATAGTGTTGTGTCCTACATAACTAGAACTTGTAATCCCATAATCTCAAACTAGCATGTCATATTGGATCATGGTGAACTGATATTGTAGTCTCAATAGTCACACAATCTTTAGTGGAGTCTTAGACATTGCACTAATTTGGCCAAAGTATTATATTTAGTAAATGACTGAGAGTCATTTGTCACATACTCCACTTTAGGGCCGATTTGACTTAAGGCTATCTTACACTACACATAGGTATTGTCCTTCAATGGATATTCTATCATCCCTGACTAACCTAAAACAATCTAATCTACTTGAATGAATCCATATAACAAGTAAGTACAAAAGCTCCCTCCCATACTGGATTAACTATCCTAGGAGTAACACAAGCTTTCCTAGTTAATTTAGGAACTTAGCTAGGTGTACCTCAAGTGACTTGCATTCAATCAAGCCTAGTATATAATTAACTAAGAAACACACTATTCTCCTATTATGGAGTCCTTACAATCATAATATGAAAACAACCTAAAAGCTTCAAAAACAATATTAAATACTTCTATTGCTCAAACAAAACAGACATTTCATGCAACATAGAAAACACATCAATTTCAATGTAAACAATAAGAAGAAGACATCCCCATGCTTGTTATCATTTATCCCAAATAATGATGATAGTGCAGCCTTCTCCTATAATAATTCAGCTTGTATAAACTTCCCAAAACAACTCCTTCTCTCTCCTTTGTTGATAGCACACTTCTCTGAATCAATAAGATTACCATTTCTCACAAAAAATTACTTTTTTCTCACTTAAAAAATAGATGAAAATGGCTGGTAATATGTAAGAATTGATAAACAACAAGGAATGCATAATCTCTTGGTTAAATGCATCTTTTTCAAGTGAATGGAAGAATGGAGATAATGTTCACACAAGAGAATGAGAATAATTATGAATGAGTGGATTCCAAATGAAATGGTGCAACTATTTATAGAGCCTCTAGGCATTCTAAAATCCTATAGTTGAGGAATGAAGAATGAGACAAGTCTCATGCAAATTAAATCAACATAAAGGTGGAGATAGATAAAACTCAAACTCAACAAAAACCATGAACAGATCGAATTTCTCATTGAAAACATTCAAAAGACTATTTTAATTCGCACATGGATAATTTGAATATTTCTCAAGAAATTACATCTACAGGAAAATGTAATCAAAGGTGATGCCAAAACCACTAAGTTGGTGCAATTTCCAAAGGAAGTTAATTATTCAATGATATTTTTACAACAAATAGAATGAATCAAATGTTTTATAGATTGATTTGACTGCACCAATTAAGACATTGGACTTATTCCTCATATTCCATATTTACTCTGTCAACCAAGTTAGAGTTACAGATTATAACGTATTCATACATTTCTCTCATACGTGTCTTCGTTGGTGATACACAGCCATGTGTATTACCAAGTTGAATTCCAACTTCATGTCCAATATCGACACATATTAGCCATGGTCATTTAATGTCAAAAGTATTCTTCAATAAATTGATTTCTCATTAAATAAGAGTTAGTCAAATTCTTATTACACAATCAGTTATGTCCTAATATATATATATATACATATATATATATATATACATATACATATATATATATACATATATATATGTATATATATATGTATATATGCATATATATATATGTATGTATATATGTATATATATACATAAATATATATATATATGTATGTATATATGCATATATATATGTATGTATATATGTATATATATATGTATGTATATATATACATATATATATATACATACATATATATATACATATATATATACATACATATATATATACATACATATATATATATATATACATCATGTATAATCTGTTTATAATATAGTTTATAATAAACACATTAGACAGGATGTATGCACATGTATGTATGTTTGTATGCATGTATGAGTGTATATGCCTCTATGTACACATATATAGGTATACCATATTGATGCATTTGTATGCGCATGTCCATTTTCCAACATATGCTTGTATGAATATGCATATACATATGGATACATGTATATACTATACATGATATATATGGTTACATCTGATTCACTTACATCTATTTACAGTACCAACATATTGATAAGTATGTGCATGTGGTATATCTATACATATGCATATTCATGTTGTTAGATCCCTTTGACATGCATGTGCGTACATATAAACATACTTCCACCTACATCCCACTTATCCATATGATCATAATAACATAAGAAAGATCTCAGAAACTCAAATAGATAAACATCACCTACAAATGCATGCAGAAGTAAACAAGAATCCTAATGCAAACATACAATCTATGGATGACCTACCTATAACCCACAAACTGACTCAGTTCAATCACTCTAATATGGTGTGTGTATGCTCAAATAGTTTACTTTGATTGGTTACCACACCAAGATCTTCTCTCAAGTGATACTTCCCCTCTGCCTAGAGGAATGGAACACATACCTACATCCACTAACACATGCTCATGCTAGTCAAATGTTCAAAACATATGTAGTATACATAAACATCTTCAAAGTTAGAATAATTAAAATTCAATAACCTTTCATTCACATAAATGTAGTATTTCACCATGAATAACATTAACTATAGTAACGTCAAATGAGAGTCATCAAATGTGAAAAAAATCATATTGATAACAAGGTACAAGCATACTTTATTCATCTCTAGAATTCACATTACATCCATTTTTACCCTATGAAGTAATAGTAAATAGTAACTATACAATTTGGGTGTAACATACTCCACCCCTTAATAATCATCGTCCTCGATGACCTAGGGTATTATACAAAACATAACAATCTAACATTACATTATTCAACATTCTCAAAAGCATCAAGAATGTTAGAAAATTTCTACTAAATTTCCACACAGTCCTCGCAAGTAGCCAAGTCTTCTGCATACTAGTCTCACTGGACTTTGCACTACAAGACCTCTCTATTACATAAGTGTGCTTTATGTGTTCCTAGCACCTTGACAAGCTTGAGAGTTACTACTTTGGGGTCCCTTAATTGTAAAGTAGCCAATCAATTACATGATTATCCCCTAGTATATACATTTTAAAGTAGGACACATGGAAGACATTATGCATTTTGGCAAGAGCTGGTGGAAAAGTGATTCAATAGACTACTAGATTCACTTCATCTAGAACCTAAAAAGGTCCAAGATAATGTAGGAATAACTTAGAATATTTTTCAAATTTAATGGAACTCTTGTGAGGCTTCACTCTTAACAATATTTTGTCACCTAAGGTAAAATTATGAGGCACTCTCTTAGCATCAATGAAAATTTTATGTCGATTGTTAGCTTTTGCTAACCTTTTTCTTAATAATATTAACTTGCTCATCCATTTCATCCAACATTTCTAGCCCAATACTTACTCAATCCTCAAGTTTATCCCAACTTATAGGAGTTCAACACTTTTAGCCATACAAAGCTTTGAAAGGAGTCATCTTAACTATAGAATGATGAGTTATTGTTAGAAAATTTGACTAAGGGTAAATGATCTTCCCACTTGTACTGTTGACCCATGCAATACATCATAAGTAGGTCTTTCAATACTTGGTTTACTCTTTCCATTTTCCCATCCATTTTTGGATGATATGTTGAGCTAATATTTAACTGAGTTCCTAGTGCAGAACACAAGGTTTGCCAAAACCTAGAAGTGACTCAAGCATCTCTATCTGAAATAATCTTTTTAGGAATCCCATGCAATATAAACACTTCCTACACAAATTTTCTTGCTATGACTGGTGCTCCATTAGTTAGGTTCCCCAGTATAAAATGTACCACTTTTGTAAGCTTATCAACTACCAGTATGGCACTATTCTTATTCCTTGACATAGGTAGTCCTTGCACAAAGTCCATACTTATAACTTGCCATTTCCTTTCTGGTATGTCATGTGGGTATAAATGGCCCATAGGATGATGATGCTCAACTTTCACCCTTTGGCACTCAAGACATCTAGCCACAAAACTAGCGACATCACCTTTCATTCCCTTTTAGAACTATAATGGTTTTATATCAGCCATCATTTTTGTCACTCTTGGATGTCTGAAATGTGGTGCTTCATGTATTTCCTTCCATACTAGATTTCTCAATTCCTTCACATCAGGTGTATACATTCTACCCTTGAATCTGAGTAATCCATTAGGTTCAAATTGAAAACCTTCATACCTAGAATCTTTAGGATTATCCATGAGTGCTTTCTTAACTTGTAAGTAATACTCATCCTCCTTACACTTTTGGAGAACTTTTCCTTTGAAATCAATTTGAATTGCTACTATGGAAGCAATGTGTTGCCTTCAATTTAATGTGTCAACAACCTAATTCTCTTTCCCCTTAATATAACTGATATTAAAATCATAGTCAACTATTAACTCTAACCATCTTCTCTATCTAGCATTTAGATTAGGTTGAGTATAAAGGTACTTTAACCCATTATGGTCATTTTTCAGCTCAAAGGGTTTTCCTAGCAAGTAGTACCTCCACATTTTCAATGCAAGAACTATAGCTACCAATTCTAAATCATGTGATACATAATTCATTTTATATGGTTTCATCTTTCTAGATTCATAATCAATCACTTGCCTATCTTGCATTAGTACATCTCCTAACCCTTATCTACATGCATTGGTGATAACCGTAAAGCTACCTTCAAGATCTGGTACCTTTAAGATCGGTGTGGTGGTTAGTTTCTCTTTGAGTAGAAATAAAAAGCTTCTTGACACTTCTCATTCCATTCAAATCTATTTCCTTTCTTTTGTAAAGAAGTAATTGGAAAAGCAATCTTAGAAAATTTTGCAACAAAATTCCTATAATATCCTGCCAAATCCATGAAACTTCTTACTTTTGATACATTTTTGGGTATAGGCCATTCAATTACTGCTTTGATCTTTGTTGGATCTACTGCAATTTCTTCTTCCGAAATCACATGACCCAAATAATGTACCCTCTTTTGGAAGAATGTACACTTGGAAAGTTTACCACACAAACTATGCTCTCTCAAACATTGTAGGACCATTTCTAAATGATTGCAATCTTCTTCCTCATTTCTAGAATAAATCAAGATTTCATCTAGAAAAACTAGTACAAATTTGTCAAGGTAATCTCTAAACACACTATTCATTAGGTTCCTGAATGCTACCATCGCATTTGTTAAACCAAAAGGTAAAACAATGAACTCATAGTTTCCATATTGAGTTTTGAATGTAGTTTTAAAGATATCTTCATCTTTAACCCTCAATTGGTGATATCCAAATCTCAAATCTATTTTAGAGAATATAGTGACACCTCTCATTTAATCAAAAAAATCGTCGATGTGTGCCAATAGATACTTATTCTTAACCATAGCTTTGTTAAGCATATGATAGTTGATGCAGAAACACAATGTTCCATCCTTCTTAACAATGATGACTGGCACTCCCCAAGGTGCAACACTTGGTCTTATCAGTCCTTTCATAAAAAAATCATCCAATTGTGTCTTAAGCTCCATAAGTTGTGGTTGTCATCCTATAGGGTACCTTAGAAATAGGTTTTGATCCTAGAACTATGTCAATTGAGAAATCAAATATTCTTTATGGAGGTAATCCTAGTAACTCTTTTGGAAACACATCCATAAATTTCCTCAAAATTGGTTACTTCTCCATATCTAATTTTCTAGTTTCATCTATTTCTCCATCTTCTAATTCTTGCAAACTTTGGTACTCAAAATTATCACTATCCTTCCCAAGTTCTTCAATATTTACAGAAAATATTTTACATGCTTTCTTCTTAGCTCTTATAAGTTGCATTTCTGTAATTTGTCGAATCTTAACCTTTCTAGGTATTCCTTGGAATTTAACTTGATTTCCAAAATCATCTAGGAATTCTACAGTCTTAGCATGGCAGTCTACTATAGCCCTATGTTTCAACATCCAATTCATTCCTAGGATAACTTTATATGATCCTAGAGGTGTGGCATATATATTAACTTCAATAGTAAAAATAGGTAGTTCTATCCTAGCCTCAAATAGACATTGATCAACCTTTACTCTTGTTTGGTTTACATACTCTACATTCCAAGGCATTGCCATGTGTCCCACCTTCCTAGATAATTGTTTAGCTATTCTAATTGAAATGAATTTTTCAGTGGCACTAGTATCAATAAGAAAATAAATAGGTAAGCCAAAAAAATACTTGGTGTTTTGACTGGAGTTACTTGGTAATCTTCCTGTCGATCATCCACAACAACATGTATCCTTTGTTGAAACATGATCTGCTAGGTGGGTAATGAATTACCATATGGTTGTGAACTAGAAGTTTTATTGGGAATTCACTTTCATAGTGATTCCCTTTGCATATAAAACATCTTTTATTTGGTCCTCTTTTCCCTATGGTTTCTCTAGACTTATTGGTACTTTCATTAGCTTTGTTGGTATTACCCATGCTAGAATCATTTCTTTTCCAATATCTCCTAAACTCTTGTCCATTATAGTGGAATCTTTTCCCTTTTTTCTTTGCAATATTTTGCACAATTTCCTCCTTCTTAGGAGCTATCTTGTTAGGAACTTCCACATCCTTCTTTTTTTCTTTTCTTGTTGAGTGGAATCAACTTTAAGCTTTTGTTCCTGCTTAATTTCTTTTTCATATACAAGATCCATTGTTGTTGGTCCATGCATATCTACTTCCCCTCCAATCTAATTATTTAGTCCCATTATGAGTTTTCCTAATACAAAAACACTCATCCTTGTGATATATGGGAACAGAGCATAGAAGTTGGGTAAACTTCTCCCAATATTCATGGAATGACATGTTACCTTGCATTAACCCCTAGAAATCCAAGATTTTTTGGTCATAGAAAAGTTGTGGTAACCATATTTTGTGGAAAATATCCACAAATTGTCCCTAAGTTAATTTCCATGAGTTTATATTAAGTTCCAACTTCTTGTTCATCCATTAGTTAAAGGCTTCACCCACTAACTGATATGCACCCCATGCGGCTTTAGTAACCTCATCATAGTTTTGTATTTCAAAATAATTTTCCATTTGAACAAGCCAAACTGTAGCCTCATCACCTCCTGCACTACTATAAAAACTTAGGTGGAATTATCTTCTCCATGTCCCTTGATAGTTTGGAAGACACAATCTTCTTATTCCTTTCAATAAATGGTGAAGTTGATTTTTCCTTCTGATGATTATGGTTTTCACCATGCCCATGGGAAGAATTTTCTCCCTCTTTATCATTAACATGTACTTCTTTTTCTACCCTATCCTTAACTCTTTCTTGTTGAATATTAGCCAACCTTGCCAAGATTTGGTCAAGCCTAGCCTCTACACCAATGGTTCCCTATCCATCCTCCTGACTTGCACTGGGATTAGTTTGTGTCCTCACATATGTCTTCACCATGCTTATGTGATCGGTTTTTACTTGAATGTTTTATCCATGTTAGCCTAAATTATGTTATCAATTGTCTTATTGAAAACATAAAAGTAAACATTCACATGTACATAATAATTCCATAAAATATTAAGCATATGCTTCTTTTTGATAAACACATAATTTTATTCATTTCATGAGGATTTCAATATCCTTCTGATTACATGGAATGACTATTTAGATAGTCAAGTGGAGAGTATCCTTTGGATTCACTCTCAAACACATAACTTAAAGGAGTATAACCTATAGACTAAGAAAATTTTTGTTCCCTATCATTCCGTTCATCTCTCATCTATTCATACCTATCCCAGAAAGGATAATATCCCTCGGATTTATCATCCAATTCATAGTTATGAGAAGTAATTTCAATATGGTTTTCATCAACAATATAGTCTACATTTTTCACATACATTTTTTCATGATACCATTTCTAATCTAGCAGTGACCTTGGTACATATCCCTCAAACTCTTTACTTGAAGAAATTGATATTACTTCAGCTAGTGGTAGAACCCTAAGATCCCTAAAGATGAATGCAGGACTAACACTTTCTTCTAAAGGAATATCCTTGGAAAGTGGTAATGACTTCAATTTTTTTGGTGAGATGGTTGGTAGGTAATTGTACACAACCTCCATCTTCATCTTCTTCTTCACATCACTAATCCAAGAAAGTGTGTGACTAAAAGTTTATGTGCCACTCAACTAGATAGCATTATTGGAGTTGTTTCCCTCTATGGTTCTAACGATGACTTCTTTTCCCTTCTTGGCCTTGAGGTAGCACTGATTTCCAGTTACTGAATTTCAAGCCATTAATTTGAGATGCACCATCCTAACACAAGAATTTTCACAACATTAGATAATTTTAGATGGAAAAATGATGTGCTCATAGGTTCTATAGTTAAACCTAGTAGCTCTATGTAGACACAGAAATTGTACTCCCTTTCAGAGATAGTACAATTTGTGCCCTAATTTGGACCTAACTTGGACACCCTTGCACTAATCACCTTTCAAATCAATATGTATAGGCCATCTAAGACCCATTATCTTTGATCTTGAGGATTATTTCATCAAAAATCATACAAGTCCCAACAAACAACACTCAAATCATGCATATCTTAAGAACCCACTTTTGAAATCCCTAGGTGGGACCATTTCGCCATCTTGGGTGAGCTAGTCCTCCTTGGTGGGACCAATTCACCATGGGTGGTGAATTAGTCCTTTTTGGGGTATTTTGTAGTTTTGAGCAGAAATTTCACTGACTTAATTCAAATTTCTAAAAAATGTCAACCTCTTAGGTCAAAATAATGAGGAATTAACGTTTGATGCCTATAAATATAGATTTTTAGGTCATTTTTCACATAGATAGTCATTTTTTACAAGAAAAATCAAAAGTAAATTTTTGAATATCTTCCACAACAAGATTCATAAGTCTTTCTATAGAAAAGTTGAAGCTTTAGCGCAACAATCAAATATTTTTGCAAGTCTTCAAGCTCACTTTTCATCTAAGATATTGCATTGCAAGTGGTAGATCATGGATACCTATAGAGAATCACGAAGAAATCTAGGTTGAGGAGATGCAAGTAGCCATCAAATCACACCTAATGACTTGTTTTCCTATTGATTCCATTTTCCATTATCTTCTTATCTTTAGCATAAAGAAGGTTTGCATTTCTTTAAGATTTCTTTGAATCACTCTAGGGTTTCTTTACAAAGTATTGCATTTTTCAAGTTTCATTCAAGCATTCTATTCTTACACATTAGAATAGGGTTTTGACATACTTCAGATCTCCTAGTCTTAGACACAATTAGGGCTTGAGTTTTGCAGCATATTCCACTATATTTTCAAGGTTTAACTACCAAAATAGGGGTTTGACTAAGGCAAACCCCCCATTAGAAATCAAAATAAGTTTTTTTTTGTAGATATTTCTAAAGATCTGGGACCAGAGCTCAATCTGAAGACAAAGTACAGAGCTTAGAGGATTTTTTTTTATCCTAATTTTTGAAAAAGAAGAGGACTAATTCCCCATTGGTGATGAATTAGTCCCACTGGTGGTATATGAAATATTAGAGGGTAGATTCTAATACCCTTTTCACTAAAACAAAGTTTTGGGCATAAATCTTGTCCTAGGAAAAATTCACCCAGGTTGGTGAATTAGACCCAGTGGAGCAAAAATTAGATTCCTTAGAGTTCCAAAACTTATTCTAGATTCTTCAGAGTTTCCAGGTGGATACTAGTTTCATCTTTACTCTTTTCTTCTATTTTTTAACTTTTCCAAGGCATTCTTTAGGACATTTTGTATATGTTTGCATACTTCACTGTGTTTTCAAACACTTCCTATGTCTTTGGTTTTGCATCAATATTCGATATCTTTTACCTCTTTATTACATTAGGACATTTCATTTAAGTATATTTCAATCATACCTACATTGATCTTTGAATTTTAACCACCCCATTTTGTTCCTATCCTTCTTCTAGGTGAAAAAACCTAAATTGATTAGAGGGTCCATACATACAAAAATATTTGGTTACACTCTAATACCACATGTAACATAATAACCCTTCCTTAAAGTAAAAATTTCTTATTTTACACCAAACAAGTAACAAAACTATCGCAATAAAATTTTTCTTTTCTTTTATTGATAATTTCCAATCAAGATGCATAACATAAATTACAACATGAATTTATTTTCATTTCAAACATACATCAATGTAAGAAAGGATATAAATACATAAATATCTCATAGAGATTTAGAAAAAATAGTTGCAAGATGGTCTAGGCTCTTTCCTTTCAAATCTTGGTTCTTCTGTCACCTACTGTGGAGGAGAAGCATCACTCAGGGGCTTTTCCGCTAACTATGGAATCTTAATGCAGTCCCTCACACATCTACCATTTGAGAGATGACCCTTCCATTCAATGAAAATATTGGTAGAGCAACCGATAACGACAACTAACTGAGCATACTGATGTTTCCTACATAACTAGAACTTCTAATCCCAAAATCTTGAACTAGCATGTAATACTGGATCATGGTGAACTAACAATGTAGTCTCAATAGTCACACAATATTTATTGGAATCTCAGACATAGAGCTACTTTGGCCAAAGTATTATATTTAGTAAATGACTGAGAGTCATCTATCACATACACTACTTAGGGATTATTTGACTTAAGGCTATCTTACACAACACATAGGTATTGTCCTTCAATGGATATTATATCATCCCAAACTAACCTACAACAATCTAATCTACTTGAATGAATCCATGATATAACGAGTAAGTACACAAGCTCCCTCCCATACTAGATTAACTATCCTAGGAGTAACATAAGCTTTCCTATTTAATTCAATAACTTAGCTAGGTGTACCTCAAGTGACTCTTGCATTCAATCAAGCCTAGTATATAATTAACTAAGAAACACACTATTCTCCTATTATGGAGTCCTTACAAGCATAATATGAAAATAGCATAAAAGCTTCAAAAACAATAAATATATTTCATGTAGCATAGAAAACGCATCAATTCAATTGTAAATAATAAGAAGAAATCCCCATGCCTATTATCATTTATCCCAAATAATGATGACAATGTAGCCTTCTCCAACAATAATTCAGCTTGATTCAACTTCCCAAAACAAATCCCTCTCTCTCCTTTGTTGATAGCACACTTCTCTCAATCAATAAGATAACTCTTTCTCACAAAAATCACTCTTTTCTCACTTATAAAACATATGAAAATGGTTGGTAATATCTCACAATTGATAAATAGAAAAGGACGTATAATATCTTGGTTAAATGTGTCTCTCTCGAATGGAAGAATGGAGATATTATTCACACAAGAGTGTGAATGATTATGAATGAGTGTGTTCCAAATGAAATGGTGTGACTATTTATAAAGCACCCAAGCACTCTAAAATCCTACAGTTTAGGCATGAAGAATGACACAAGTCTCATGCAAAGTAAATCAACATAAAGGTGGTGATAGATAAAAATCAGACTCAACAAAAACCATGAATAGATTGACCTTCTCATTGAAAACATTCAAAATACTATTTCAATCAGCACATGGAGAATTCAAATATTTCTCAAGAAATGACATCTAGAGGAAAATGTAATCAAACGTGGTGCCAAAACCACTAAGTTGGTGTGATTTCCAAATGAAGTGAATTTGTCAATGATATTTTTGCAACACATAGAATGAATCAAATTGTTTATACATTGAGTTCATTGCACCAATTAATATGTTATACTTAGTCCACCTATTCCATATTTACTCTATCGACCAAGTCATAGTTGTAGATTAAAACATATGCATACATTTCTCTCATATGTTTCTTGGCTAGTGATATGCAACCCATACACATAGTTGTGTGTATTACCAAATCAACTTCCAACTTGATGTCCAATATGGACACATATTAGTTATGGTTATTTAACATCAAAAATAGTTTTGAATAAATCGGATTCTTATTAAATAAGAATTAGTCCAATTCTTATATATATATATGTATTAATATATATATATATATGTATGTATGTATATATATATATTAATACATAAGGTATTTAAATATATATATATATAGATATAACTATATACATACATATATAACTATATATATAATATTTTAATATATATTTACATATAATACTTATATATATAAATATATATATTTAATAGAAATATATATCATAATTTAGTCAATATACATCCCGCATATATATATATAGAAGAGGTACAGGAAAAATAGTTTATAATAAACACATTATAGCTCGGATGTATGCATATATATATGTATAAGTGTATACACCTCTATGTACACGTATATATAGGTATACCATATTGGTGCATCTATATGAGCATGTCAAATTTTCAATGTACGCTTGTATTGGTATGCATATACATATGGATACGTGTGTGTGTATATAAATATATATATATATATATATATATATATATAAATATATATATATATATATATATATATATATATATGATCACATCTAATTCACTTACATCCATTTACATTGCCATCATATTAATAAGTGTGCATGTGTGGTATATCTATACATATGCATACTTGTGTCGTTAGATCCCTTTGACATGCATGTGAATACATATAAACATACTTCCACCTACATCCCACTTATCCATATGATCATTATAACACAAGAAAGATATCATAAACTCAAACAGATAAACATAACCTACAAATTCATCCAGAAGTAAACAAAACTCCTAATGTAAACATACAAGCTATGGATGACTTATGTATAACCCACAAAATGACTCAATTCAATCACTCTAATGTGGTGTGTGTATGCTCAAATAGTTTACTTTTATCGGTTACCTGACCGAGATCTTCTCCTGAGTGATACTTCCCCTCCACCTAGAGGAATGGAACACATACCTGCATCCACTAACACATGCTAATGACAATCAAATGTTTAAAACATATGCAGTATACACAAACATCTTCAAAGTTAGATTAATTACAATTCAATAACCTTTCATTCACATAAATGCAGTATTTCACCACGAATAACATTAACTGAAGTAACTTCAAATGAGACAGTCATCAAATGTGAAAACATTCATATTAATAATAAGGTACAAACATATTTTACTCATCTCTAGAATTCACATTACATCCATTTTTACCCTATGTAGTAATAGTATATAGTAACTATACAATTTGGGTGTAACAATTTGACATTTGAAGGATCTTAAATTCTTCTTGGTACATATGGGCCCCTCTAAGACACAAATGGTGTACAAAAGCATATGGTTATTGATGTAAAGGGCATGTTTAAAATTTTATGGCCATGTGAATGTGATATAAGAAAGAATAGGAGGCATGTAAAATTTTAGATGATCATAGTTATTTTCCAAATATCTATTGATTGTTTTAAAATAAATTTTTTCCATATTTTCCAAAAAAATCGAGGCAATTATAGAACCAATAAGAAGAAAATATCACTTTAAGCCTTAGGTTACATTTTGTAGTTTAGGGTAATATTATTTTGAGGTTGTATTGGTCTGATTTTATTCAAAATATCTGATAAAATCATTGTAACATTAAAAAAATGAATGCAAATAATTGATCTAATTTTGTTTGAGTATCTCTAGGAGTTCTCTATGCTTTTTCTTTATGGGTTGTTAATTACTTGGTTAGCTAGAAGGCCATACAATATTCTAAATATTTTGTAATGTATCTTCTCAAGATCAATAAATAAATTCATTGGATTATTAAGTAAACTCATATAAAGTTTCATAACTTATTCTATGTATTCATTTGCATCTGTAGGACTTAGTTTATGTGTGCATTTGATTAATATAGTCTTTGGCTATATCTTCTTATGATTTTAGTTTTTTTTTTTTTATAAACTCCATAATTTGTGCCCAATCGAATATAGGCACAAATATATAATATTTTCCTCATCCCATTAGTTTAACACATTTTAAATAAATTAATCATAATACACATTTCAGTTGTGTTATTTTTCGATCTTCTATGTATAAGTGCATAATAACAATAGGCATTGTTATTTGGTATTTTTTTTCTAATTTATAAAGTTGGATAACCTTGTATATTAAATACAGCATATATGTATGTTGTGACAACAATAATAGGGGCATTCTATGCAGTGGGTATGGTTTGTATCAAAGTTAATGTTCAGTTCTTGTAGTGTCATATATAATTCAACACCTTAGAGAATCCCACCTTGATCTTTAACAACTAGAAGTTGAGTTATTAACCACATTAGTAATTGGCCTTTATTTGTCCAACATAAATATAGGATATGTGGTATTCTTCCCAAGTTTGGCATCCCTTGCATGAAAGAAATGATTGAATCTTAGGGATTCAGGATCTACATCTCAAATCACCAACAAAATGCTATTTTTACGTAGGAAAAATTAAATTAATATTTAAATGAAAGACATAGGCTAATCGATAACCATGGTGCAACTATGAAAATAGATCTTTGGTTGATAATTTTTTAAAACCTTTCTAATATAAAAGTTAATTTATTATATTTTGAGGAGTGAAAATTCTATTAGTGATATAATAAAAAATAATTAGTAAATAAGATAGATCCAATATGGTGAGAAGACAAATGTCTAAAAGTCAAGAAATACTTCAGGTGATTCCAGGTGAAGAAGACAATAGCATGAATGGAGAGCTCAAAATTTAGATATTTTATTTGTCCATAATTCCCAAAATTTTGAATTTTTAGATACATCAGGCAGAGGAGGTGCATTAACTAATCAAGATCCTTAGCTGATTCAACTTACCACATTGTTAAAACTGATAGGGGAAACCTCAGACATGATTACGGTATGCCTAGGAATGGAATAAATCTTGGTATAAGAGGTGCATTAACTAATCAAGATCCTTAGCTGATTCAACTTACCACATTGTTAAAACTGATAGGGGAAACCTCAGACATGATTACGGTATGCCTAGGAATGGAATAAATTTTGGTATAAGAGGTGCATTAACTAATCAAGATCCTTAGCTGATTCAACTTACCACATTGTTAAAACTGATAGGGGAAACCTCAGACATGATTACGGTATGCCTAGGAATGGAATAAATCTTGGTATAAGAGAGAATTATTTCTCGAGAATTGCATACTAAGGGTGTATAAATAAATATACCTCCACCTCCATGTGTAGGCAAATCAAAAGGAGGTTACAATCATAAACTACCCAGTCGACCGGGGAGTCCCATTAATATAAAGCTCCTAGGCATCGTAATCAGAAGCGTAGCAAATGCGAAGATTTTCTTAAGGAAACCCATTTTGGCTTTTACAGAGATGAAGCGTAGCTGCTAAGAAACCGGCTGATCGTCTTTGGTACGCTTCACAAGCGGTGTTATAAAGCTCCAAGCATCGTAATCCGAAGCATAGCAAATGTGAGGATTTTGTTAAAGTAACCCATTTTGACTTTTACAAGATCAAGCGAAGCTGCTCAGAAATCAGGAACCTATTTTAGCTTTTACAGAGACCAAGTCCAGGCTCAAAACCGGCTGATCGTCTTTGGTACGCGGTGTTTCTTGACCGTAGCCTGGGCAATGGTGAGTGCGGATCGGAGCCAAATGAATGGAGGTCCTGCGGATTCTGATCCATTAGAAACGGATTCGGTTACGGTTGCGGATTCCGTTTCGGATAAACAACATATGGCGGTGCAACTGCAACTGAAACCGCAACCGCATTCGCTTCTAAGGATCATAATCCGCAGGGCCGTCCACTGATTTGGCCCCGATCCGCATTCACCACTGCCCCAAGCTAATCAAAGCACAAAAAGACATTACATTGACGGCCCCAGTGAACTTGTGAAGCGTACCAAGGACGATCAGCCGATTTCTTAGCAGCTTACGCTTGATCTGTCTAAAAGCCAAAATGGGCTGTCCCAACAAAATCCTCACATTTGCAATGCTTTGATTACGATGCCTGCGAGCTTTATTAGTGGGACTACCCGGTCCACAGAGAGCGTTCTCGAAACTTTTATCCCCCTAATACATTGTAACAATCCAACTACGATGTGTTAGAGAAGGTTTCAGCTTCAATTGCTGCAGTCGGCCCTCCGGACTACGGTGATTTCAAGCATAGCGTTCCTCCTTCGCCAGCGTTGATGTGGGTTGGCGCTCAAGACTTTTACTATGACAGCGTGATGGTGAGTACCACCCATTCAATGGGGACTATGGAATCTGATAGTGCCTCTATCTGGTATAACGACGATATTTTTGGTCCTTAATTCATGTTTTCCTTGTTTGTTGTTTTGTCGTTTTACAGCTGCTGTCTCATTCTATTCCTGTCGATCTCTTTTGCCAAATCACACTTCTTTGTTTTGAAAATCGCTCTCTTTTTCCTGGTTCGCTGAATAAAATTTGTTGCAGTTGATTACAGTTTCAAGCCTTATTTTGTTTGGCGATGAAAGACTACAACAGTTCTGTTTGAGAATTTAAATGATGTTTCGGCTCCATATGTTGTACTGGGCTCAGTTGTAATGTCCCCTTATGGAGTTCTGATAATTTTGCCTTTAATCTTTGTAACCAGAGGATGCTTAAGGATCAATAGTTTAATAAAATATACTCTATGAGCAAATTCAAGATTAATACACTCAGTTATCAGATTCAATTATCTATTGAGGATAATGAAAGATATGGGAGTATGACTAATCAGAGTATAAATATGATCTGTAATTATAATGGGTACAGATTTGACTCCAGAAAGGGAATGCTATTTCTGAATCCTCCCAGTATTCGCATGCATATAAAGATCGCTAATCTCCTTATTTTTATGTCAATATCGAATGGCCTATTATCATTATATGCCTATCTTCTAATGTGTTAAGGACGCCGTCCCTTCTCATCTGTCTCGTGGAATTTTCGGCTATAATTAGCCTTCACTATTCACATGGCACAAGGCGGTTGATATTGTTCACTCAGGTGTATTGATATTTTAAAATATTATAATAATCATAATTGATTAATATTTATAATTTCGATGATGATAATATTATTTTAGGTTGTGTTTTATATTAATTTTATATATGTTTAATATTTACTAAATTATATTTAAATATTTATAATAAAATAATTATAACTAGCAATCGCACCTTGGTGTGCAATGGGTACGCCGAAGAGGTGTGGGAGGTCAATTAGGAAAAATTTTGGTATATTTGTTTGCATACTTTCATGTAGTACATGAGGTCAATTGGTAGACCATTTAGCAAATAAGGTTGTTTGTTCAATAAAAGTCTCAATGGAGAAGTGATAGCTTCAAATAAACTATGATCCACTGGATCCAAACATGAGTGAAACAAAATGTTTTGTATTTTTAATAGAACACAATGATTGTTTTACATAAACTATCCACAATGTTCACTCATTAAAAATGAAAAACTTTAAATTCATTTGTTATACATTTTAAGTAACACTTTGATTAAAGTCCTCCAATAACAATTAAGTGTCTATTCAAATTTACCACTTTTAGATAATAATTTACTATATATTTTTAATCTTTATTTTATAATACATATAATTATAAATCACAATGCTTATATGTGTAATGGTTGAATTTGCATATGGAGACTTATACCTTGATATTTGTCAGGTTGTGGAGGATGTGTAACAAGTAAGGAACATTGTGGTTCAACATTTTCTTTTCTAATTATCGAAAAAGAGGGCCTTCTCTAATGAGATGGGGAATGATCTACTATATGACATGTGTCTTTCAGAATGTGAAATAAGAAGCAACACTACAAATGAAGATGATAAAAGAGCTTATTTTTAGTTTAAACCACTTACATTGGGTTCTTTATTCTCATTAGGTGATGCAGTTTCTAGGTCCAAAGTTTTATCTGTAGGTAAAATAGACTCAAATCACACCACTAAGATGAATGGAATACACACAAGTTGCAATGGGTTCTTTATGATCTCCTTAAGCTCTCTATCTTGATGATAGATCATATAGTGTGATCTGAAATGTTAAATGCAAAAATATGTACACAATCAAGTCTAAAATAACAAATGATGATTAATTTCTTCCAATTTTTGGTTCTCGATTTATTAGTTTCTTATTTTCTTGAAGTTAGCCTAGACAAGAGAATATTGGGTTGGGATGTATTATGATAAATTAGAGTTCTAGGTGATTTGGCTATTGTAGAATTGTAGGCTTCTAGATATTTCAAGGGAATTTGTTTGATCTTCTTCAAACATCTTCAAGGAAATTGACTTGATAATTATCAATAACAAAATTTGTAGCACTAGTTGATTCCAATGACTCTGATTTTTAAAA
The DNA here is from genome assembly GCA_007258455.2 of Sequoia sempervirens. Lineage (NCBI taxonomy): Eukaryota > Viridiplantae > Streptophyta > Pinopsida > Cupressales > Cupressaceae > Sequoia > Sequoia sempervirens. The sequence continues at coordinate 37,289,533 of VDFB02252616.1, read as the reverse complement.
AAATTATTTTATTGAAACTCCTTTGACTTGAACTTCTTTAGCTCTACTTATTTTAAATAACAGTGAACTTGTTAAAGTTATAGAAACTTTGTTGACTGTGATTGGTTTAACTCTCCTTAAACATCAGCTCATTTTTTCGGTATTTAAAATGGTAAGATCTGACTTAAATTTGGGAGGTTCTATTCTCAGGAGTTAGAGCATGATCGTAGATACAAGAATAATAAACAATCTCAATATTTTGAAAAATTGAAAACTAGTAGTTATTTGAAACCATCAAATGGTTTCAAGGACAGACAAGGTCAAATATGTTATGTTATTAATTGTTTATTTGTTCTTTGAATAGCCAAATCAACATCTTTATTTAGATCTATAGTGATGGCTAGTCCACGAGATCAATTTTGAGAGGTGCGGCAATTAATCCATCTCTTGATGTAACTTGGAAAAATAGAATTGAAGTGTTTTAATACCACATATAGATTCACTACATTACTATAGATGCCAATGAACTTATTATCCTTAGCATGAGGTTGAAAGGATTAGCATCTTCACCCAGCTCCATAATGATAGGCAATCCTAAGAGATCAACTCCCACAACTGCAGAAGCTAATCCAACCGATATAAAAACTCTCTTTCGAATAGAAATAGTTCGTTTCAATTTCTAGTGCTCTAAAATATATATCATTTTTTTAGAATGGTGGTTTTCTCTGCTAAACTTAGGTTGCTTCTCAAATATACAACATTAAGAATAGATTAGTTATCTGTTCAAAGAAAGTTACTGGTATATACATTATCTTTATGTGTAGAGAAACTCCTAATTCCCCTAAATATAGAATTATATACACTCCACTCTTCTGGTTTAGATCCATAAGATGATTAAAGCATTGAGTTGTTTAAACATTCTCTGTCCTTTAAAACCATGTAAATCTTAAATGTGGCCCTGTCAAAGGAATAAAGAAAAGCTTTTTTGTGCTTCTCTTCACCATGAATTAATATTAATTTGGGTTGAACATGGCAGGTATTCCAAAGGATCATTTCATGGTCAACTATCTAGCCTCCATGGCACCTCTCTACTCTGCAAATCATTGATGACTAAATGGAAACAAGGCGGACAAGGAGTTTCACTTTCTGTTTTTGCTTCATAACATGAACAAACTAAGGAAGCTAGAGTGGGTATCAAATATCAAGATGAAGCATGTACAGTGACCCCAATACTTAACATGTTCCCAAGAGAAGTGGGCATGTGTCCAATAGGGCCTTTCATCTCCAATCTTTCAAGAGAGAAAACTACAAACACTAAGAGCTTGTGGAGGGCAGAATTTGAGTGCCTAGATTGGCTTGACAAGCAGTCTTCCAACTCTGTGATCTATGTCTCATTTGGAAGCATCGCAATTCTAAATGAAAGGCAAGTGGAGGATCTCACACTTGGTCTGGAGTCTACAAAGCAACCATTTTTATGGGTAGTGAGGTCTGATCTTATGGACAGAAAGCAAGCAGTCTTTCGTCCAGGTTTCTTGAAACGAGCTAATACCAGTAAGCAGGGCTGCATAGTATCATGGGCTCCACAGACATCTGTTCTATCTCATCCTTCTATAGCTTGCTTTATCACACACTGTGGATGGAATTCCACCGTGGAAAGCATTACAACAAGCATGCCCATGCTCTGCTGGCCTTATTATTGAGATCAGTTTCTCAACTACACTTATATAGCCCATGTCTGGAAAATTGGATTGGTCTTGAATCCAAACCAGAGAGGACTTATAGAGGTAGAGGAAATTAAGAATTCAGTGTGGAGAATAATAGTCACATGTTTTTTCAACAACAATTTTTCTAAAAACAATATTATTGTTCATGACGTGCACTAAAATGCCCGTAGAATGTGGTAACCACTCATTCATCTAAAAATCTCCGTAAGATTTTCTATTAGAATTGGACAAGCATGTACGTTTTAACAATTCCTCGAATTGTGGGAAGCAATTCGATGGACATAGGCTAGCAAATTAACCGTATAACTTGTTACCTCTAGAAACCGCTGACAAACATTCAACAGGCGAGATTGATTTAACTGTATTGCATTGGCTCTAGTCATTTTTTAACCGTTGATTTCATATATCAGGTCGGCTATTTTGAAATAGGATATGCCTTCGGCGTAATTATAATATTGTTTTTTACAATTATAGTTATAATGGTATCAATTGGTTAATACTTTTAAATATGTTTTTTATTATCTTAGGGTCACGTTTCAAGACATGACATTAGTTCCTTTTTCTTTCTTATTTGTGAAGTCCCCTTGTTACAGTTAAAGTCATAATCAAGTTTTCTGATATAGTTTCATATCACATAAGATTATGGAATTCAAATGGAATAAAACAACTACACCATTGAAATGTTAAATTGGTTTTTACATAGAGCTAGACCAATTTGTTGTATTAAAAAAATAAAAAATAAAAAATAAAAAAAATCCCTTACATCCTTTCAAAATAAGAATCAGACATTCAATTTCATGATGTTGACAATTCCACATAGTTAGAGGGTGAAATAAGATAGTTATAGATCAAGAGGTAGAATTCATTGATCATCAAAGACATAGGCAACAAGAAATTCAAAGACAAATTATATTGAAGCAAGAAAAACTTGAATTGAAACAAGGGAAACTTGTTTTATATACATAATTGCTAAATTAAAACCAAACTACTCAAAATGCACAACAGATAAATCAAAATCAAAATCAAAATACTTCTCAATAACAGATAGGAAATTAAAATAATACACAAAACTTTCCAAAACAGCATGAATAAAATGTGCTATAGAATCAAAAAAATACAAAGCATAAAAACCATCAATAGAAAAATGTAAGTCAAAACATAAGATTCAACCGTATAAGACATGCTCAAAAGTTCTCCAATAAGGGTGTCATTGGGAGCACAAAGGTGTATGTAACTTGAATTTTGTGACATTCTAGGATATGCTAATATAGTTAAAAATGAGATTAGAGGAATGATACAAAAATTCTAGGGAATAACATTGTCACTAGTGAGGACCACTTAAGATGTTTTTCAATGTAACAAATGGATATGAAATACAAGATGAAGATGTTATTATGAAATTTTTCATGCAATCACTAGAATAAAGTGTAAAAGAGGGGTACTAGAGCCTTATAGATATTAGTACTTTGTGGGATGGTTTTATGAAGGTTTTTATTTTATAGTATAAAGAAAACATGGATCCAAAATTTATAATCCATGAATTGACTACTATTAAGAAAGGGGTCAATGAAATAGTTGATTTCATTAATAAGTTTGTGATTAAAATTATAAAATTTCATTTCATATGAGGTCAAATGAATCCACGTGCCCTGTTTTAGATTGTGGAGCATTTGATGTCAATTTGGGTTACTTCTTATGGGATAAGAACCCTCAAAAACTAATGGAAGCTTATGCAACATGACTAGTAATATAGAGAGAAAAATGAGAGCATCTAGTAAACGCATTAAAGTGTTGATATAAAAATTCATAGACCAAATGCAAAAACTTCTAATAAACCCTTCAATCTAGAGGACAAATTGGACAAGTTGATAGGATCTATAAAGTATCTGTAGTATAAAGTTGCAAAAAGGAGAGAAAGGGGTACTTTCTAATTACTTTTCCACACAGTTTAATGAAGGCTGGAGACTACACAATAGGTCATATAATTATGATTGACGTAAAAAACTAGATAAAATTATAGGAAAATGGTTCATAAATATGTAAACCAAGCATACCAAGAGAAACATAGCCATGATCCATTAAGGAAGGATCATGTGACTCTTCAATAAGATTAATTTTGATGTGATTGTTGAATGCACAAGACAACTGAGATGTGGTGGTGAATCAGTTGTACCTTATGTAGTGAAGGAAAATGTATCCCTTTACATTTTCACACTTGTTCGGATTTGCCCTATTAAAATTAGGTTTATTTATGTCTTAATTGGTCCTATTTTCTATCCATAAGCCTAATTAAATGCATTTTTTGAGGATAATTGTTAGTGTATCCTACTCTTGTTGACTAACCTAAGCCTAGTTATGTGGTTGAGTTGCCCCTTGACCCTTTTCCTATGAGTTGTAGGATAAGGGTCATCTCCTCATTATGTGGTTGAGTTGTCTCTTGACTCCTTCCCTATGAGTTGTTGGATAAGGGTCCTCTCATATTCTCTTGCCATGAGTTCCTATTCCTAAGGCTTATGGTTGCTCACCTCTCTACTATAAATTGAGGGTTTGAGCTCTCTATCAAACGGGTCAGCTAATACAATTTCATCTTTGTTCATTTGTGCTTGTTTTCCAATCTTCTAGATCCTCCAAACTTTTTCATGGTATCATAGCATTTGGTGGACATGTTTGCAAGCCAATAAATGAATTGTTTTTAGGTTGTTTTGACTCCACCCCTGTTTTAAGTCTGGCGTGATCTTTGTTTCGGCTTGGAGGAATCTCTTCATTGCAGTTTGCATCAAAATATTTGTTACAGATTGCATGGAAAGGTGATGCGGTTTGGAAAGGTCGTGAGTCTTTGCGTATCCCTTGCAATTCATCTGGTGCTATTGACTTTTGTGGGTCGACTGCAATGGATTGACCAAGCAACTGCTCCCTGCCCTCACGCGATTTTGTGAGCAACCCACTGTGAGTTACCCATGGCCGAAGTTACGGTGGCTGCCTCGCCTCAACCAAGTCATACCCAGTACGGCCAAGTGCCCAACAATGGCAACACTACTCTAAACTTTGAGGCATCATAGCTACTGCACTGTAAACACTACCAGACATAGTAGAGCGCTTTTGGAGGGGCATTTGCCATGAATTTAGACCTCATTTACATCACCTACAGTCTGTCCATTAGGGACCGCGATACTCATATTTCCAAGCGTGAATATTGAATGGGCTTTGATGGCTCAAAGAGAGCTTTTTAATTGCAGTTGTCGGCAGACCTTTGTACTTGGGGCGCAGCCAAGTATAAGATCGTCCATTCTGCATGGTCATCTGCAGTCAAATCTTGTTCACCGATTGTTGTCAAAACCTGTCGTTGGCTCGTCCATCTAGCAGGGGTTCACGATGGAGGAGACATTGGAGCCATCGTGAGAGGCACTGGCAGTACACTCCTTTGTAGCAACCCATTTGATGTCGACAATGTTTTTCTTATACACTCGCGCCAAACAACACCCACACTGTACGTAGAACGTAAAGGTGAATATCAGAGGCGCATTCCAAGCATAAAGGGTAAGCAGAAAATCAGGCCCGTGGCCTGCTTGGCATCCAGCTCAGGTGACTCGAGAAACATTATTGTAGGCGTCTGAATTTTCTCTTCTTCCTGCTGCATTTGAATTTGCATTGCGGGTGCTAGAGTTTTTTTGTTGGGCGTGAGTATCATGCCCGTTTGGGAGACCTGCAATCTTTTTCTTGTTGCATTGGACGTGGCGACCAAAGCCTCCTGCTTAGCAAAAAAAATTGCGCCTCTACTTGAATCTAGACTCCCCCACGCCTCCACTTTCTTTGAATCAGTGCTTGACCTCAACGCTTGGCGTGATGATTTTGTTATGCTATGGCTACACTTGTTGTTAAGCATTTAATTCAATTGGTTAGCATTTGAGTATAGAATTTAAATCTTATTGGTTAAAAATTTATGCTAATGTAATTTCATCACTGCTTTTGAGGAGGGAGCTATTTATTTTGTCAAACCTTAGCAAAAAGGGGGCTTTTTCATTTCGTGATAATTGGCAAAAATGAGGGTCATATGGGATTTGTAAAACGCACTCAAATTATAAGTACTCAAAATTGGGGGGCTCATTTTGAGGGGTTCTTAATCTATTGATTTTTCATTGTCGTAAGAAATTAACTTGTTTGTAATCATGGGATATGAAACCCACTCTTTTGTAATCAACCTAAAACTGGGAAACTATAAGTCTTGGTGTGAAGGAATCCTGAAACATCTCAAGTTCCATAATCTCATGCCATATTTGTATTGACTTATCCCTGAACCACGTAAACAATCTCAAAAGGATAAATGGTTTAATATTCGTGATCATATTCGTGGATTAATTGGTTTACATATTCAAAATGACTCTTTGTATGTCATCATGGATATTGAATGTCCACATGCATTATGGATCAAAATTTGGGAAATACATGGAGACTCCAATGTTTCTCCATTTCCATATGATCCTACTATGATCACAACTCACATCCTGCATCATGATTCAGATATAGAGTGTCCAGTTGACATAGAGGAAATCATCATTCCTGCACCTCCTCTTTTTGCTTCATCAGATTTTAGAGTTGTTTCTTCGAGAACTTCCAACACTTCTTTGCAACAGGATATTAGTCTTCCTAGCATTGCTGATTAGGATGCATATCTACCTGACATTTCATGTCTTTTTGTAGAGTCTCACATTGCTGACATGGAAGCACACATTGAAGACATTAGTCTTCTTTTTTATGACAACTTCAATTAAGTTGCATCAGCCTTGCCTTATTAAAAAATGATTGCTCTTCCGATGTCACATGTCAACATTGGCTTGGAGATTCTTGAGCAACATTCGAAGACATCATGAGCACCATCATCATCATTCTTGGATTCAAGATCATACATACATCTTCTCACATGGGAAGATATCCTGCATCTTCAACTGGTTTCATTTCTTCCCAAGGGAAAGAACATTGTGAAGCGTTCGTGGATCTACATTTGTATCCTTTGTCAACTATCGAACCTTAATGTAGCAGGACACGTATTATGGGGGGGTCTCATAAACCCTCTATCATTTTCTCTCTTATTGAGGAAATCATAATACTGTACTTAATGAAAGAAGTAGTACTTCTTCATGTGTATAATTTTCATACATCTTTTCTTTCTTTTGGAGGGTAGTTTTTTCCCATAGGGTTTTCTACTTTTCTCCACTTCATGAGAGATTACTTTGTGCATGGGTACCTAACATGGCTTATAGCTGGGACCCATTTTTCATAAACCAACCTAAGCTATGCTTAAGGGGGGGTGTTAGTGTATCCTACTCTTGTTGACTAACCTAAGCCTAGTTAGGTGGCTGAGTTGTCCCTTGATCCTACTCTTGTTAACTAACCTAGGCCTAGTTAGGTGATTGAGTTGTCCCTTGACCCTTTTCCTATGAGTTGTAGGATAAGGGTCCTCTCCTCATTAGGTGGTTGAGTTGTCTCTTGACTCCTTCCCTATGAGTTGTTGGATAAGGGTCCTCTCCTATTCTCTTGCCATGAGTTCCTATTCCTAAGGCTTATGGTTGCTCAACTCTCTAATATAAATTGAGGGTTTGAGCTCTCTATCAAATGGGTCAGCTAATACAATTTCATCTTTGTTCATTTGTGCTTGTTTTCTAATCTTCTAGATCCTCCAAATTCTTTCAATAATCCCGAGAATTTGGACTTGGTAATGGGGTACCTTCCTTATTCGCTCATTTTGTGACTATCAACCTTTAAACCATGAGATATTGGTGAGGGATGAATGTTTTATTTTTTATGGATAAATATATAGCCTGAGTTGATGATCACTTGCTCACTAGGAGCAATTTTATCTGAAAGTTTGAGAGTAACCTTATTTCAATTTTTCCATCAATTTCTTTATTCATTCCCTGATCGATGATGGTTCCCTTCTTGCTTAATTCCTTTTATATGTTTTTTGTCTCATCCAAGAGACACATCCTTTGATTGGTGTGGCCATTTTGAATGGTCATGATTCTTTAGCTTACCATTATTTACCCGCACTAATCACTGCTTAAAGAATAACGATTATATGTAATCTCTTTATTTTTATGTCAATATCGAATGGCCTATTATCATTATATGCTTATCTTCTAATGTGTTAAGGATTTCGTCCCTTCTTATCTGTCTCCTAGAATTTTCTGCTATAATTACCTTTCACTATTCACATGGCAAAACGTGGTTGATATTGTTCACTGAGTTGTAATGATTTTAAATATTATAATAATCATAATTGATTAATATTTATAATTTGGATGATGATAATATTATTTTTAAAATTCACATGGTAAATTCCTAGCATCATTAATGTATCTTACTCCTCCATGAACATATGATCTCTACGAGGGTAATCCCACAATACTGGTTTACAATTTTTGGCCAAATTGGACAGTGAAATAATTTTTTCTAACTAAATCTTCACTTTCAGGCACCTATAGTGGCTAAACCATGAGGAATTTGAAGATGATGCAAACTAGTGATTTGTGAAATTTTTTCTATGGATTCTAAATATATTTTTTTCAAAATTTTTGGAATCAGATTGCACTTCTTTTTCCATCTCCTTCAAAAACTACATTTTTCGAAAAAACCCATTTTAAAGGAGCGATGCTCATCTTATACAACATAACTTTTTTCCATGAAGGATAAAGTTCTATTTTTTTTAATTTAGATTTGTAACTACAATATCTAGTGCTTCCAATTGGTTTCATAGTGTTTTATTGAATATTTTTTCCTTAATCAAGTTTAGAAGTCAAACCAATTACAATTCAGACATAATCGGACCGTACAGCATAACTTTTTTTGTATGTATCAAAATTGAAATTTTTTTTATTGGATCAAGGACTTCAATATCTAGTGAACTCATATTTTTAAATTTTTTTATTGATAATCTACTATTTTTCCACATGTGCAGAATAGAGAGGTTGATTTTCAGTGAAAAATTAATGTATAATAAAACTAAAAAAAAAAATAATAAAACCAAAACATATTAAAATTATATTCATTAGATAGATCATTTTGAGAACTACCATCATCCAGTTGGGTCTATGAAGTCTCCTCCATTTTCATCCTCAACCTGAGCTTTGAAGGGTAAAATTTTGGAGTTTTTAGTGCTAGAGGGTGAGAAAGTGTGAAAAGAGGGGTTCAAGTGAACCCCCTTTCCACAAAAAAATTCTTTTTATTTTTTCCCTGGAATGGTGGGACCCTGCATTAATTGGGTTTTCTTGAACCAAGGTTCTAGTGAACCCAAAGGGGGTTCACTCGAACCAAAATTTTGTTCGAACCCCCAAAAACCATTTTTTTTGGCATGGGGTCATTTTTTGCAACTTTTCCTTCCTCATTGGAGTTGTAAACCACTTTTATGGGTTTACCCAAGACTAAAGGAAGACGGTCAGCTCTTGTGTGTATATATAGGGTATAGTCTCACCTTAATCCATCAAAAAGTGTATCATGTTACTCGCCATGTCTAAATTAGCTTACATGACATATTGCATATTGAAAAAATGTCCAAAAATTGCTTAAATTAATTATTTTCTAGTCAAATATGTTGTTTTGTCCTTCATATGCATTGCACATGCCAATTGTGTTGCCATTTTACACTTGCATCATTCTATCATGACATTGTGTCACATAATTACAATTGTTTCACTTCCTCCTTATGTTCTATTGCACCATATCAATTGTGATGCACTTTGCAGTTGCAAGCTGCTTGTTATCTAAAACCTATCTAAAACGATTGTGTCACGTGACAACAGTTGAGGTGAATCAAACCACTATTGTGGTGAACACGATAAAATTTGTAGTGCATAAACTATGCGACATCTATTTTCCATTCTTTGAGCCCTAAATTCTACAATAAAATGACATAATAAAAAGTCAACGATTGGATACATATCATCGCACCTAAGCCCTCCTCGCATTCATGTGTCCATACTTGGTATTCATAGTGTGCAACAACTAGTACAAGTGACATTCTAGCAACAACTGTGTAGCAAATCCTAAACCAGAGCTCCTAATCTCCAATAGTAAAAGTGTATAAATGACCTATTCCCCCCTAGGGCATATTTATAACCTAATTTGACCTAATGGGCCCCCATAATTAGTCATGTCAATTTTTTTCCTTTGAACTCAAATATTAGGCCCTACTTTGACTTTTATGCCTAGTTTTTCATTGCCAATGCATTTACACCTATCAAATTAGTTTATCAATAAATTTGCCAAATTTTCTAGAATTTTTTGAAAATTTTCCAATTTTCCCAAGGGGGCATAACCCCACCTTGTGTCCACTAGGGCATATCTTGGGTTGAATTTTCTTAATTATTATTTAACACAACACTCAAAATCACATTATGTCAAAAAGAGCCATATTGTAGACACTAAAAAATGTCCCAAGCCTACAAGCAACACTTTATCTTTGATCCGCCTTCTTCCTAGCATAATTAAATAATTTTAATTATTTAATTAATTTACTTTACCTTATTATTCCTTTGATTAATTTGAATAAGTATCAATTTTATTTAAATTGCTTCACTAACTTATCCTTTTCTATCTATAATTAAATAAATCTTATTTATTTAATTATTTATTCCCATTTTCCTCTATGCTTAAATAATTATTTCTTATTATTTAATTATTCATTAGCCTTTTCTTCCCATATAATTATTTAAATTATTTAATTATTTGTAATTTGTCTCCTTCCTTTATTAAATAATTATTTTTAGTTATTTAATGTTTACCATTCCACCTCTTCTTCTATATAATTAAAGAATATTTTTATTATTTAAATATTCATCTCACCCTTCCCTAAATTAAATAAGGCTTCTTATTATTTAATTTATCATTTTCCTAGGTAAGCCCTAAATCTCAACTACTTTCTTGAGTTTTGGTCAATTCATTCATATCTATGTCTCAATCCATCTCATCCATTGATCACCATAACTCATCATCTAATCATAACGCTTCTTTTGAATTGGGATTTCTATAAAAGCAATTCATCATCTTCATTTCAAGTTTAACCACAATCTTTGATTTTTTTCTATCAAGAGATCAACCTATCAAATTATCAACTTCAAACTCATTGAGTGTATTTCATAATACAAATCTGAGAACTAATAAAGAAAAATGGAGAAGAGCAATGGAGGTGATTCAATTATAGCATAGAGATTGAGGTTTATTGCTTTATTTTTTTATTTCTATGTTCATTTGTATTTCATTGTTGGATTGGTGTCTTTATTGCTTGGATTAGATAGTTTTATGGTTTCTATTATTGATTCATGCTTATATCCTAAATTCTAAACCCCATCTATAGTAGTAATAGACAAGATCTAGGCATGTGTCTTAATCATGTATAATAAGACAAGTACCTATACAAATATTAAATGACCTAAGACAGAAGAATTAAATAAAAGACATCTAGAAAAGATAATATAAGATCTCATCTAGACAACTAATACCTCTAAAAAGAGAAACTAGGACCTAAGTGGACTTAACATGTAAATAAGACCCTACTAATGACTATTTAGGGAAAACACCTATTTAGTCCAACACTAAAAAATCTCTACTTGTGTGCCCTATGTTGATTAATCCTCTAAAACTACTCATTCAAAGTGTTTTCATAAAATATCCTTAGTAAAATTTGTTAAAGGGTACTTTCATGGTCAATGCCTTATAATTTTTCCTTTCTTTAGCTAGCTTTCAATAATTTTAGGATTTTAGACTTGGTCACCCTTGAATGCTTGTCAGACTTGTCATCCCTAGCATTCCTTTCCTCCCTAATCCTATTTTCCCCTCTAATCCCCTTTACCTTAAATTTTTGGATTATGGGTTTGATCCTCTATGCATCCTTTCCTCAAAGGTCACCTTTTTCCCCAAAAGATCTAATTTTATAAATTTTAAAGTTTTGGATTTGATCATCTTGGCATGCTTGTCAAGCTTGTCATCCCGAGCATGCTAGCTCTTGAAACTATGTTACATTTCAAATAAAAATTTACCTACCTTATTTTATGACCTAAGATGTCATTCATGGTCTCAAAATGAATATCATTTGACATTTGAAGGATCTCAAATTCTTCTTCGTACATATGGGCCACTCTAAGACACAAATGGTGTACAATAGCATATGGTTATTGATGTAAAGGGCATGTTTTCAAGTTTATGGCCATGTGAAGGTGATATAAGAAAGAATAGGAGGCATGCAAAATTATGGATGATCATAGTTATTTTCCAAATATCTATTGATGGTTTTTAAAGAAATAATATTTTCCATATTTTCCAAAAAAGAGGAGCAATTATAGAACCAATAAGAATAAAATATCACATTAAGCCATAGGGTTACATTTTGTAGTTTTGGGTAATATTATTTTGAGGTTATAGTACTAGTATGATTTTGTTCAAAATCTCTAATAGAATCATTGTAACAATAAAAAATGAATACAAATAATAGATGTAATTTTATTTGAGTATATCTAGGAATTCTCTATGTTTTTCTTGATGGGTTGTTAATTACTTGGTTAGCTAGAAGGCCATAAAATATTCTAAATATTTTGTAATGTATCTTCTTAAGATCAATAAAGAAATTCATTGGATTATTAAGCGATTTCTTATAAAGTTTCATAATGTATTCTATGTATTATTTTGCATGTTTAGGACTTAGTTTATGTGTGCATTTGAATAAATATAGTCTTTGGGTATATCTTCTTAAGATTTTAGTTATTAATTTTTCTTTTCATAAACTCCATAAATTGTGCCCAAGCAGATACATGCACAAATATATAATATTTTCCTCATCCCATTAGTTTAACAAATTTTAAATAAATTAATCTTAATACACATTTTAGTTGTGTTATTTTTCCATCTTCTATGTATAAGTGCATAATAACAATAGGGATTGTTATTTGGTAATTTTTTTTCTAATTTATAAATTTGGATAACCTTGTATATTCAAACCAACATATACGTATGTTGTGACAACCATAATAGGGGCACTCTATGCAGTGGTATGGTTTGTATCAAAGTTAATGTTCAATCCTTGTAGTGTTATATAATTCAACACCTTAGAGAATCCCACCTTGATTTTTTACAACTAGAAGTTGAGTTATTAACCACCTTAGTAATTGGACTTTAGTTGTCCAACCTAAATACAAGATATGTGGTATTTTTCCCAAGTTTGACATCCCTTGCACCTAAGAAATGATTAAACCTTAGGGATTTAGGGTCTACATCTCAAAACACCAAAAAAATGCTATTTTTATGTAGGAAAAACTAAATTAGTGTTTAAATGGAAGGCATAGGCTAATCAATAACCATGGTGCAACTAAGAAAATAGATCTTCGGTTGATAATTTTTAAGAAACTTTCTAGTATAAAAGTTAATTTATCCTACTTTGAGGAGTGACAACTCTATTAGTGATATAATAAATAATAATTAGTAAACAAGATAGGTCCAATATGGTGAGAAGACAAATGTCTAAAAGTCGAAAGATACTTGAGGTGATTCCAAATGAAAAAGACAATAGCATGAATGAAGAGCTCAAAATTTGGGTATTTTATTTGTCCATAATTCCCAAAATTTTGAATTATTAAGTACATTAGGTAGAGGAGGTGCATTAACTAATAAGATCAATACACCTTAGATGATTCAACTTAAAACATGGTTAAAACTGATAGGTAAAACCTTAGGCATGATTATGGTATGCCTAAGAATGAAATAAATGTTGGTAGAAGAGAGATTTATTTCTCGAGAATTGCATAGTAAGGTTGTATAAATAAATATACCTCCACCTCCATGTGTAGGTAAATCAAGAGGAGGTTAGAATCATAAACTAGTCTGTGGACCGGGTAGTCCCATTAATATAAAGCTCTTATGCACCGAAAGCAGAAGCGTAGCAAATGTGACGATTTTGTTAAGGCAACCAATTTTAGCTTTTACAGAGATCAAGCGTAGGCTGCTAAGAAACCGGCTGATCGTCTTTGGTACGCTTCACAAGCGGTGTTATAAAGCCGGTTGATTGTCTTTGGTACGCTTCACAAGCGGTGCTCGCAAGCATCCTAATCAGAATCGTAGCAAATGCGAGAATTTTGTTAGACAACCCATTTTGGCTTTTACAGAGATCTTGCGCAGGCTGCTGAGAAACAGCTGATCGTCTTTGGTACGCTTCGCAAGCAGTGTTTCTTGGGAGCCGCCAATGTAATGTCTGCAGAGGTGAATGCGGATCGTAGCCAAGTGAGTGGAGGGCCATGCAGATTTGATCCATTAAAAGCGGATTCGGTTGCGATTGCGGTTCTAGTTGCAGATCCACAGCCATTCGGTTGCGGGTAAACAACATATGGTTGTGCAACTGCAACTGAAACTGCAACCGCAACCGCATCCACTTCTAACAGATCAGAATCCGCAGGGCCTTCACTCATTTGGCCCCGATTCGCACTCACCACTGTTCAGGCTAATCAAAGCACAACAGATATTACAATGGCGGCCCCGATGAAGAAATACCGTTTATGAAGCGTACAAAAACAATCAGCCGGTTTCTCAGCAACCTATATGCTTGATCTCTTGTAAAATCCAAAATGAGTTGCCTCAACAATCCAACTGCACCGAAAATGTGTTAGAGCAGGTTTCAGTTTCCATTGCTGCAGTCGGCCCTCCGGACTACGGTGATTTCAAGCATAGCGTTCCTCCTTCGCCAGCGTTGATGTGGGTGGGCGTTCAAGACTTTCACTATGACAGCGTGATTGTGAGTACCACCCATCCAATTGGGACTATGGAATCTGATAGTGCCTCTATCTGGGATAATGGCGATATTTTTGGTCCTTATTTCCCTTGTTTGTTGTTTTGTCGGTCTACAACTGCTGTCTCATTCTATCCCTGTCGATCTCTTTTGCCAAATCACACTTCTTTGTTTTGAAAATCGCTCTCTTTTTCCTGGTTCGCTGCATAAAATTTGTTGCAGTTGATTACAGTTTCAAGCCTTATTTTGTTTGGCGATCAAAGACTACAACAGTTCTGTTCGACATATTAAATGATGTTTCGGCTCCATATGTTGTACTGGGCTCAGTTGTAATGTCCCCTTATGGAGTTCTGATAATTTAGCCTATAATCTTTGTTTCCAGAGGATGCTTAAGGATCAATAGTTTAATAAAATGTACTCTATGAGCACATTCAAGATTAATACACTCAGTTATCAGATTCTATTATCTATTGAGGATAATGAAAGATATGGGAGCATGACTAATCAGAGTATAATTATGATCTGTAATTATAATGGGTAGAGATTTGACTCCAGAAAAGAAATGCTATTTCTGAATCCTCCCAGTATTCGCATGCATATACAGTTCGGTATAGGGGTACCTTCCTTATTCGCTATTTCTGTGACTATCAACCTTTTAACCATGCGATATTGGTGAGGGCTGAATGTCTTATTTTCTGTGGATAAATATACAGCCTGAGTCGATGATCACTTGCTCCCTAGGAGCGATTCTATCTGCCTGTTTGAGAGTAATCCTATTTCAGTTCTTCCATCGATTTCTTTATTCATTCCCTGATCGATGATGGTTCCCTTCTTGCTTAGTGCCTTTTATATGTCTTATGTCTCATCCAAGAGACACATCCTTTGATTGGTGTGGCCATTCGAATGGTCACGATTCTTTAGTTTAACATACTTACCCGCCCTAATCGCTGCTTAAACAATCACGGTTATATGTAATCTCCTTATATTTATGGCAATATCGAATGGCCTATTATCATTGTATGCTTATCTTATAATGTGTTAAGGACGTCGTCCCTTCTCATCTGTCTCCTGGAATTTTCCGCTATTATTACCTTCCATTATTCACATGGCACAAGATGGTTGATATTTTAAACTAGCAATCACACGTTGGTGTGCAATGGGTACGGCGAAGTGGTGTGAAAGGTAAATGCAGGAAAATTTTGGTTTTATTTGACATATATTTGTGTAGTACATTTGATCAATTGGTAAGAAGGTCTAAATGGAGAAGGGACAACTTAAATGAATTTCTTAAAAGACGTGTATATGTCATTTATAACATAAACAAGATTGCAATTTTTTTTACTTCTTCATTTATAAATTGTAAGAGTTTATTTCTAATTAAAACCATACATGTTGAAATTAAATTAGATTAAAAAATATTTGTAAATTCACAAATCTATTAGCTATCTTACCAAACAAAGGGATGTGACATAACATTCGAAATATCTAATTATAAATGAGACAAAATCTACATGCACTTCTATAAAATTATATACCCTGAATTGTAATGTATTTGGAATATGTAATTAATCACAAATGGTTGACCTAATATTGGAAAGAGATAATACAACTAATAAAAAAAAAAAAAAACTTTGCAAAATGACCTCTCATTTCTTGGTAGTCAAATATTTTTTCATTTACTTGAAATTTTCCTCAACTTTTGTCTTTATATAGGATTAAGAAGGGTTGCTTAATATTTTTGAATTAAATGCTAGGGTTGAAAACTATTGAGATGAATAAGAATTTTTTGTTGCAATGGTTTAGATTTTATTAATGTGTTTGACTTTTATCAATCCATATATTGGATCCATGAAAGCTTATCATTTTATTGTTTTATCTTTTAAAATCAATATACCTATCTATTTTATGCCATGTCTACTTGAAAGGGATTGCCAAAGGATCCAAGTCTTTTCTTATATTTAATAACCGTGAATCAAGCTTATGAATGAGGTAGATTTAGGGTTAAAGTTTTTAATTTTTAGCATTGTTTATATTATCATATAAGCATATTATAGAGCATGCATATTATATAATCATATTATCATAAAACAAGTTTGTATATAAGGAGTGATATGCATTGTAATTTATGCATTTAATTTTATGAAGTCAATAGGATGATCTAGATTCACAAGTACAAAAATTAAAAATAAAATTTTAGAAACTAAAAATAAAACCTTGTTCCTTTTTTTATTATTGATGATCTAACACTGTGCACAATGCAAACTCATTTTTTAGATCATTTCATTTAACATCACCTATAATCTCCACAAGAACATTGTCCTTGTTTAAAACTTTATATTATTTTCTCTTCCAAATAAATTATTATTGCTACACATATGCATTCTTATCTTAAAGGTGTTGTTGATTTTCCTTCATTTTCTCTAAAGGAAAACAAAGTGAGGGGTCTACTCAGATCTATCAGATTTAATCTCTTATTTAGAAATTGCTAATTGTAAAAGCTTGATATCTTCTCTCCAACTATAACAAAGACACTCAAATGTATACTTTGCTTATTTCCTTAAATGGCATGCCTAAATCAACTTTATCTTTTTATTATTTACATATATGTAAGACAAATAATTGTTATGCTTTTGATATTTCATTATTGGGATAAATAAACTGTTGATTTCCAATGGACCAACAAGAGGCATATTTGTTTTCCTTCACCAATATTATACTCAATGCAAACTTAAACCATAAGATTCATAATAGAAGCTTATATTTTTATTCTTATTTTTTTATGCTCATTTTATCTTGCTAGAATACACTAGAATAAAATTCAACTTCTATAAAGAATCCCTTAAAAAAAAAATTGTTATTACAATACCTCATAATCATAAAAGAAAACCATTTATCATTATTTATTTATTTCAAATTAATCAAAATCTATAAGGATATTTCAAATATATTTATGTTGCAACTAAGTGAGTTTACCTCATAATCATAAAAGAAAACCATTTAACATTATTTATTTATTTCAACTTAATCAAAATCTATAAGGATATTTCAGATATACTTATGTTGCAACTAAGTGAAGGTACCACATAATCATAAAAGAAAACCATTGAACATTATTTATTTATTTCAACTTAATTAAAATCTATAAGGATATTTCAAATATATTCATGTTGCAACTAAGTGAAGGTTATTTATCAAAATCAAAATACATAAAGCTTGCATATTGCATTTCTTTTTACAAGAGAATTTACATAAATCTTTTTACAGGGTATAAATTTGCTTCCCTTTTTTAAAATAAAAAAACGTATTTGCTTTTCTTTTTCAGCTATACACTATTATTCAACATTCAAATCTGCAAGGCAATAAATAGAAAAGAGTCCCCCATTTTTTTCTACACCAAGATTTTGAAAAAAAATATCTATTTCGTTTAGTACCTATGAAACAATAATACACATATTTATTTCTATTATCAAAAATAGTAGAAAACTATTTTAACTTATTTTATTCCTGCAACTATTTTGGAGATAAATTTTGTTGCAGTGTGGAAATCAACGCATACTTGAAGGTTCTTAACAACTCTAATCATTTTTCTAAGGGTATTGTTTAAACTTTAACAAACCAAATGCAGTTGCCAACTTTTTACAATGGTGATAGAGAAATAATTATTTTTCCTCCTCTTTTACAACATTAAGTAAATGCCTTGAATCTAGAAAATACCCTGGTGCCCTCATCTCCCAAGTCCAATTTCTCCAACTTTGCATAGATCTACTATGTTTGTGGATGTGATATATCTCTTACACAAAAAACATGTACCATTTTATGGCTTTCAATCCAGCTACATCTAGAGATCTATTTAATTCTTTTATCTTTCATCAATTTCCTCACCATGCGAACCTCACCCCACCTGCCCACTTCTACATAGATGTTTAAGAGAAGAACATATGTTGCATAATTTTTAGGATTGAAATAAAAAAGAATTATTGCTGTAAATACTATCAAGCTTATATGCATATGTGATTTATAGGTACCCAGAAGACACATCCACGTGTTTACCTGGCATCTTGATGATAAACTATAGATTATCTTCAAGAAAGTCAATCCAGGCAAGAGGGTAAACCATGCAAACAAAATGATCAATTGTAGATGTAATGAAATAAGGTTTACTCATATGATTGAAGTATGTACAACCCTCATCAACTAAATCTACATGGTTGCATGTTCCAGAGTGCTTCATTAATTCAAATATTTTGAGAGCATCCCTGCAAAATCCATGTTGTGCATAGCCTGCAATCATTGCATTCCATGAGATGGCATCTATTTGGGGAATTTTTTCAAACAAATCACGTACCTTTGCATACATGTCCACTGGGGCAGTTACAACTGCAACATCTGATAAAAGTCCTCTATTCTTTATGCTTTGATGGATGTACATATACTGTTCCAATGCTTCTATTTAGGAGCAGGCACAGAGAATGCTAGAAAAAGCTATGGAGTTTGGATTTACACCTGCCAACTACATTTACTTAAAATTTTCTGAAGATTTTAAAAAACAAAATCCATTTTGTGAATGTCCTGCAATCATTGCATTCTAGGAAATAACCTCTCTTTAAGGCATTCTGTTAGACAGTTCACGTGCCTTTTCTATGCTTCCACATTTTGTGAGCATTTCCAACTGCAACATATGAAAAAATAATAAATTCCTTCTTCCATGATTCTTTGATGGATGTGCATACCCTATTCCAAAGCTCCCATTTTGGCATAGGCAGGGAGGATACTGGCGAAGGTTGTGGAATTTGGCTTTAAACCTGCCAATTGCATTTGCTTGAAAGTTTCTCAATCCCTTTCAACAAATCCATTTTGTACATATGCTGCAATCCATGAGATGACAATTTTTTTAGGTATTCTATCAAATAGTTCATAACCTGATATTTAAAGTGTTGTATACAAATATATTACATTATTAACTATAGCATGATATGCTGAATTCATGGAAATCAAAGTAGATTGTTTGCTTGGAAAATAGTATTGTGAATGCAATCTCTCAAGCAATACAAACAAATAAATCATGAATTCAATCATATTCATGTACCAGTTGGAGATTCTAGAGGAGAAAATAAGTATAACACAATTTTTCATTATTAGTCTATGTGCAAGTTGGTAAACTGCTTTGTTCAATGGAAGGCATGTTGCAGACTAACAGACATAACCTACAAATTCAAAATTATCATAATGAAGTTAGAAAGACTTATTTTATAGATGTATATTGTTGTTCAAATTTGGAAGGTCGTATCTCATTTAAAGCATGGGTGATTGAATGACATAGATAGAGTCAATTGATGTAGTGGGAGGGAAGTTGTATCTTATTTCTTTGATTAGTGGGTCTATTCAACATCATAGGTGAAGCTATTCTAAGAAATCAAAGCAACTTTGTATTTAAATGCCTAGGGTTGTTCCTTAGTGAGCAAATCAGCTCTATATATTTAAATGATCTTGGATTAAATACAATATGACAACTTAATTAACTCTGTGACATGAAAGCAACCCAAAGCATGAAGTGGCATGCCAATTGTAGGTGGTGATCATATGAAGGGCTCAAGTCCATTTTATAAAAACCCTATTAAACTCTAGAAATGGGATCTAACCATTTATACCCACTTGAATCTGCACTATGATATCAAAAGCAATTTGTAACCCTATAAGGGATTTCAATAAGCTATTTCTTTCAGAAGTGGTGTTCATTTGAAGTCTATCGCTACTTTTTTACAGTTGGTTGTCCTATGTTGCTTTGTTGGGGAATTCTCATTAGGTCTAGTGTGGACTAGTGTTTTGATTCCTAAGTATGTGTATTAGAGATCAGTTGTGAAGAAATTTGATTGCAATAAATACATATGCCTTTTGTCTAATTCGCTAGCCTTATGTGGTTAGTTACTTTAGGCAATTTTTCCCAAACTGAACTGAAACAAGATTTAGAAAACCCTTCCCCCATACCCTGAACAAGTCCAGGGTAGAAGCAAAAGGCTAATAAAGCCTTATCCACACAAATACCCATTGCAAAGGACAAGGCAAGGGCATATTTAACTCTCTTAAAAGCTTAACAATACGCATTTGAAATTCGTAAGAGTATAATATTTTGACAAGTTCATGGTATGAGATGTGAAGCTTTTGGGAAAATTGGGTAAATGATTCTTTAAGGCATTTCAATGTCACCGTTACAATTTGAATGATAAAAAATATACATGTGTATCTATAATTTTCTAGGTGAATATTTAAAACTGTTTTCTCTCGAAGAGGAGAATATCTTCAACGATGGAGAGTTTTGAAATACCTTGCAACTATCAACGATGGAGAGTTACAAACTACCTTGCAACTATCAATGATGGAGAGCTAAGCAAGAACAACTGCAACTATCGGGAACTCTTGTCATTGATTTCAATGGCCGTGCACATTTAATACCATTCAGGTTAAAATGCAATTTTTGTACTCTAAGCCATATTTGCATAAAATATTGGTAAGTAACATAGCATTGAGGTATCAAATTGAAGTTAACATGGTTGGCATTCCCATGAAGTATATAAAAAGCTCCTCGATTTGAATATCTGTGCAAGATGTGCCCTACCATTGCACACTCTGATTTCAAAAGGATTTGAGAATCGGTGGCTGTGATTGAAGGCAAGAGGCAGAGGAATTCACACAGTAAAAAAATAAAACTTAAAAATATTAATTTCTCAACACAGAGCTACTGCTCATAAATTTTTCGTTTGCTCACATTCCCATTAATTGTCAAAAAATAAATTACATATACATATAGGTAAAAATCACGTGAATATTTTTACAAAAGAGAGGGCCCGACAAAAATTTATTACAAATTACCTAACCGCTTTTTCCCGATCAAAATGCATTTAATAAAATGTCTCTTACAATAATATTAAAACTTAAATATTAAATTTTTCGTATCCCAAAATTTCCTTTGGCGGTGGCACCTTAATACATGGTTCCCCACGGTATCGCAATGGGTAAAACCCATATTGTGATATTGCGGGCAGCGGTTAGTTGATGGCATGGTAAACAGCTGGCAGTTAAAATAAAACAAAGCTTCTACAGTAGTCTCCCGCGGTATCGCAATGGTTAATTTTTTTATTACAATATTGCGGGCAGTGGTTGGTGGGGACAGCTGCAGTTAGGGTTTGAATTCCAACACTCCCTCTTAAACATAACTACACTGTCCACCAAGCCCAATCTGTTTCTTTGAAAGACAAAATTATCTCTTCCCAGTGCCTTTGTAAAAATATCTGCACTTTGCTCTTCTGATCTGCAAAATTATAAAAATATGTCACCATTGTTAATTAATTCCTTGATAAAATGATACCTGGTATCAATATGCTTGCTTCTCTTATGAAAAACTGGATTTTTTTGAAAGAACTATGGCTGAATTGTTATCATAGTAAATTTTTGTTGCCTCCATTTGTTCATTTTGCAATTCTTTTAAAATTCTTCTCATCCAGACTGTCTGGCAAGCTGCACTTGTGGCTGCCACATATTTTGCTTCAGCTGATGAAAGACAGACTATTGGCTGGTTCTTTGAAGACCATGAGACAACTCCTATCCCAAAATTAAATACATAACCAGATGTGCTTTTTCTGTCATCAATGCTGCCAGCACAGTCACTGTCTGTGTATCCTATGAGTTTGAACTCATCTGAACTTGAATACTTGATGCCAAAATTTCTTGTTCCACTTACATACCTTAAAATTCTCTTCCCAGCTTTCCAATGGGTGTCTTTTGGTGTTTTCATAAACCTAGAAATCAAGCTTACTCCATACATAATGTCTGGCCTTGTGGCTATGAGATACATGAGACTTCCAACAAGCCTCTTAAACAAAGTTGGATCAACATTAGACCCTATATCATCCTTGCTTAGTTTCAGACCTGTCACTGTAGGTGTTGGTGCTGGTTTGCACTTCATCATATTAAACCTTTTTAAAATGTCATTTGCATATTTTGACTGTGAAATAAAAATACCATTTTCATTTTGATTCACTTCAATGCCCAAAAAATACTTCATCAGACCTAAATCTGTTATTTCAAATTCTTTCTTCATGTCTTCCTTGAACAGATCAATTGACAAATTTCCAGTGAAGATTAAATCATCAACATATAAGCACACTATCAGTATTTCACCTTCTTCATTCATTTTTGTATACAGTGTGGGCTCACTGCTACATCTATTAAATCCATTCAACAAAAGATAACTATTTATTCTATTGTACCAAGCTCTTGGGGCTTGCTTCAATCCATACAGTGCCTTTTACAATTTGTAAACTTTTTCTTCTTGACCCAGAACTTCATACCCAGGTGGTTGATCCACATAAACTTCTTCTTCTAAATAACCATTTAAAAAAGCTGACTTTATATCCATTTGAGATACAGACCACTTATTCTAAGCTTCTATAGCTAAAATCATCCTTATTGTATCCAATCGTGCTACAGGTGCAAATGTCTCATTGTAATCAATTCCAGGCTGTTGTGAATAGCCCTTTACAACCAATCTTGCTTTAAGCTTCTAAACTTCATCTTTTTCATTCAATTTGGTTTTATAAATCCATTTCACGCTAATGACATCTTTGTCTTTTGGAAGACTGACTAAATCCCATGTCCGATTATTTTCAATTGCTTCAATCTCTTCATCCATAGCACTTACCCATTTATCATCTTTGACTGCATCTTCAAAATGAACTAGATCTTCTATTTGAGAATAAAATGCAGAAAGAGAAATCTGATCTGAATTATTCTCACCTTCATTTTGCTCATATATATCTCTTATACTTCTAATTTTCTGTCTTCTTAGACTTGCCAATGTAGGATTTGACATATCACTTGAACTTGTGGAATGTGGACCCGATGGTCCTGCTATAGATGGTGTTTTTTGTCCTCTTGTTGGACTGCTTCTTTGAATGTATGAGGTTGTTCTTACAGTCGATGCTGGTGTCACTTGTGGACTACTCTGCTGAGCTTGAATGGGAGTGGTAGGAGTCACAATAGCTGGAATATTTGTTGATGCTGAAACTTCATTCTCCTCTTGAGGTATACTGGCTGAAATATTGACTATATTCTTTATGCTTCCATCCCATGCTTCATCTTCTACAAATTGTACATCTTTGTTGATTATAACTTTCTTTGTAGTTGGATTATAGAGCTTATAAGCTTTGGATTCTTCACTGTATCCAACAAATATACATTTTTCTCCTTTGTTATCCAGCTTCCTTCTCAATTCATCAGGCACATGTGCATATGCTACACATCCAAATACTCTCATATGAGTAACACTGTGTTTTCTTCATGTCCATGCTTCTTTAGGTACCATATTCATGACACTTTTTGTTGGACACCTATTCATTATATAGGCTGCACAAGATATTGCTTCTACCCAATATTCATTTGACAAATATTTGGCTTTCAACATGCTTCTAGCCATTTCCATGATTGTTCTGTTTTTCCTTTTAGCTACTCCATTTTGCTGAGGTGTGTATCTAGTTGTGAACTGCTTGTGAATTCCATGATCTTTGCAAAAATTAAAAAATTCTCTTGAGATATATTTGCCACCTCTATCTGTTCTCAACACTTTGATATAATAACCACTTTGTTTTTCAACCAAATTCTTGAACTGACGAAACATATCAAACACTTCATTTTTCTGCTTTAGAAAATAAACCCATGTTTTTCTTGAATAGTCATCAATGAATGTCAGAAAATAAAAACTACCACCTATTGAAGGTGTTTGCATAGGTCCACACAAATTTGAATGTATAATTTCCAAAGGGGCTTTTGCTCTAGTTGACTTTCCTGCTGAAAATGATTCTCTATGTTTTTTTCCTAAAATGCACCCTTCACATACCCTTTCTGGTTTTTCTATTAAAGGTAGTCCCTTGACCATGCCTTTTCTATGAAGTAAATTTAACCCTCTAAAGTTGAGATGCCCAAATCTCAGGTGCCATAACTAGTTTTCATCTTTTATCTCAGCTTGGAAGATTGTCTACACTAGTGCAGTAGTTTCTTCTCTACCCACTTGTGAATTCATTAAGTGTTGTGTTTGAGCATAATTTATATTCAAATCTGGCCTTATCTTTAAAGGAAACATTATGTTATTTGTCATTCTGACTTTTGCAATAAACTGGTTGCTTGGGTATTTATCTAAAATTGTGCACAGACCATTCTTGAAGGTTACTCTATACCCTTTTTGAACCAATTTCCCTACACTCATTAAGTTATGTTTCAGACCAGGCACAAAATACACATCTAAAATATACTTTTTCTCCCCCTGTTTAGTTAAAATATTGACATCTCCTTTTCCTTTGACTGACACTTTGTTGTCATTACCCAATGTAACATCAGACTTTACATTCTCATCTAAACTTGAAAACATTTCTAGATTCCCTGTCATATGATTGCTACAGCTTGAATCTAAAAAGCATACATCTTTTTCATTTGCTTGAGCAACATTACAAGCTAAAAACATTGTGCTCTTATCTGAATTCTGATTTTGACCTTCTCTTAAAAATTTTGCATTTTGTCTATTATTATCATACTGCTTCTTTCTACACTCATTCATATAATGCCCATATTTTTTACAGTAGTGACATTGGACTTGAGATTTATCATACCTTTGATTTTGTGACTGATTCTATGTTGGCTTTTGGCTTGATCCTTGATTGCTGCCTCTTCCACTTGAACTTGATAGACTGTATCTTTCACCTCTGTAAGAGTTTCTTTCTCTTCCTCTTGATCTACCTCTGCCTCTTGACTGACTGAAGCTTGAGTTTTGAAAGCATGCTCTAGTGATGTATCTGTTGACCTTTTCAGCCTGTGTTCATGAGAAATTAGAGATGCATATAGCTCATCAACTGAGAACTGTGAGAGATTATTTGTCTCCTCTATAGCAACTACAACTGGAAGAAATTTTGTGGGCAGACTCCTTAAAATATTTTCAACAACTCTAGTATCTTCCAGATTCTCTCCATGAGACCTAATTTGATTAACCACCACAATGACTTGGGTGTAGAATGAATCTACAGATTCATTGTCCTTCATACATATTGTTTCAAAATCTCTTCTCAGCATTTGTTGCTTTGTTGTTTTAACTTTTTCCATGCCTTGATAGGCTATTTGAAGTATGTCCCATGCTTGTTTGGACTTTGTTGCTGCTGAAATCCTTGGAAAAATTCTTTCATGTACAACTTGAAACAGATAAAATAAAGCCTTTGAGTCTTTATTCCTTGCGTCTTTTAATAAGTCTTTCTCTGCTTGTGTTAAAGCATTGTATGCTACTGCATCTGCTGGCTCTAGAAATCCATTCTCTACTAAATCCCATATATCTTGTGAGCTAAATAGTGCTTTCATGGTAATTGACCAGTACTCATAATTATTCCCATTAAATTGTGGAATTTGTGGGTTTGTCAAGCTTGTGCTTGTTGCCATTTTTGAAATTTACCCAGTTAATCTGCTTTGATAAAATTGACTCTGATAATTGAACTTGCTCTGATACCATGTGAAGGCTAGAGGCAGAGGAATTCACACAGTAAAAAAATAAAACTTAAAAATATTAATTTCTCAACACAGAGTTGCTGCTCGTAAATTTTCGTTTGCTCGCATTCCCATTAATTGTCAAAAAATAAATTACATATACATATAGGTAAAAATCACGTGAATATTTTTACGAAAGAGAGGGCCCGACAAAAATTTATTACAAATTACCTACCCGCTTTTTTCTGGTCAAAATGCATTTAATAAAATGTCCCTTACAATAATATTAAAACTTAAATATTAAATTTTTCGTATCCCAAAATTTCCTTTGGCGGTGGCACCTTAATACATGGTTCCCCACGGTATCGCAATGGGTAAAACCCATATTGTGATATCGCGGGCAGCGGTTAGTTGACGGTGCGATAAACGGCGGTAAACAGCTGGCAGTTAAAATAAAACAAAACTTCTACGGTAGTCTCCCGCGGTATCGCAATGGTTAATTTCTTTATTGTGATATTGCGGGCAGTGGTTGGCGGGGATGGCTGCAGTTAGGGTTTAAATTCCAACAGTGATGCTTGCGATGAAGATGTGACTGTTAATCCACTTTCCCTTCCTATCGTGCTATCATGCAACCTCAACAAGGACATTGTTCACTGTGCTACTCAAATTAACGCAGCGTAAGGATCAACGGAAAAAATGAGGTTAAAAAAAAGATAATTGAACTCCACTCACCCGCATAATCAGAATTTCTATTGCCTCCAATCCCCAGACGACCACATTATTCAGTACGAGAGCTCCTCGACTTAATGCTAGAGAAAAAGTGCTAGTTACCTGGAACATATGCAAGTGGGGCACTATAATAATGACTTTATTCATTTTTTTCTTCTTATACCAATTAAAAAGCATTCAATGGATGAGATTTAACTAACCATATTACATTGCTTTTAATGATCTTTTGACTGTTGATTTCATTATTTAGCTTGGAAATTCTCAAATAAGATATGCCTTTAGCGTAATTATTATAATAATCATAATTGATTAATATTTATAATTTCCATAATGATAACAATAGTCTAGTTATTTTATTGCATAATATATCTATATTATGTCAGTAGATATTTATATTGGGTGCAAATTTAATATCATTGATGAGAGTCGAGGAGGCTTGGTGTAATTCAATGTTCCACATAATTTATGAGTCAAATGTTTACAAATTCATAAAAATAACCTAGAAGGATAAATACAAATTTATTTTTTTCAGACAAAACTAATTTTTTTTGGGACATTTAAAAGTTCAATAAGAACACAATTAGTAAAAGGATCAAAGTCTAAACAGCTAAAACAATAGAAACTAATAACTAATCAAAAAAATTACATTATGTTATTTATTTGTTTAATGTTATTTTAATACATAATGTGTGAAACTTTTACAAGTGCAATTACCTCCTATATTATGATATAGGATCTTTATAACTCAATACAATTTTTTTCCAAATTTTTAAATATCTTACAACAAACACTAATAAGCTGTTGAAAATGGCACAAAAAGCATCTGTGATACAAAATTACTCATGTACAGAAAACATGAAAAAGATGGTTAAATTTAAACCTTGAGAGTAGGAAACTATCTCCAATTAAAACAAATGTCAGGTGATCCAAAAGCTACAATATGTCCACAACATCAGTGCTCCCAAACTAAATATAATCAATATTCCATATGTATTGCCAAGAACAAAAGCTGCTACACAAGATATCACCTAAGCCATTCAATCAAATGTCAAGTACAAGCATGTTCACAAACTTGGTTCAAATGAAGCTTACTAAATACCATCTATGTCATGCCTTGAATCCAAAAAATTCCAACAATAACAGACCAATAAGATAGAACAAACTACATACCTCTTTTCTTTGTGAAAGTTCATGCTCTTTTCCCTTGTTAGTGGAAACAATTTTTCCTTTTCCATAACCAATAATAATGGAGAGTTTGATATGAACATGTGTGAAAAAGAGAAATGATGGAACTGACACAAGATGACCATATGTTGATAGCATCTTCTACTGCATTCTTGATGGTTATTATTGGAATACTACAAGGTTCATCAACTTGCCTAGTCAAAAAGTAAAATCATATGTACATGCTTTTATGGAAGATCCTTAGCCAAATGTTAATATAAAAATATAAACCTAATACATTTAAATTTTAAAACTCTTCTTCCCCATACCTCTACAACTTAAAATTGGACTCAAAAGACAAAGAAACTGCAACATTTTATTGAAAATCTTTGAATGCTCAAAAATATTAGCAAAATATTTATTTCCCTAGGAAACTCTTTTTTTTTAATGTGGAATAGATAAAGAAAAATCCAACAACCTGAAATAATGTAGTACCACAAATGTAGAAATAACTTTAAAGAAAAGGCTCTCAAGTCAAAAATAAAAACACATTTTAAATTGTTCCCAGGTTAAATAAAATTGTAACTTGCTATGAATAACTATTGCAGTTTCTTAAGCAATGAGGATATTGTTGTTGAATTTAGAATAAAGGTAAAGAGGCTTATAATATCTTTTTGATTAAAAACTACCTTGCATTGACATAAGAGTAACTTTGTTAAAATCCTCTCATTATAACTTGTTAGAGAATGAACACTATATCACTCAAGTTTTAATGTTACAGGATTGATAATTGATACAAGGATTCATCTTCCATATGTAAAAACCAACAAAGTGAGAACCTCATAATGTAAATAGTATACTCATCAAATACTAGAAAAAGTTGTAATTTTTTATATACATTATTATAGTCACATAGTTGTTATATACCCTCATTCTTAGATAAAGAGTATCCACTTGTCCTCTTGGTTGAAAGTGTCATTGATGACAATGTTTGCATTTCAAACAATGTCACTACCCAAAGGGGAAGCGAAGCTTTAATTGATTCACACCCATACTATTCATGAAGGCTAGTGTGCTTCATCACAAGTAAGGAGATAATTTATAATTGATTTGTTTCTTTGAAGAAATATTGGATATGCTCAAAATCACACATTCAAGCTTTCAAAACATGAGGGCATAAATTTTTTTGGCACAAATCTCCCAACAAGGTATAAATAAGATACAACCTTAATTAACATGAATCTAAAATTGAAATTTCACTATACTGCAATGAAGAATAAAATCAAAAGTTTCATTCAATAAGAAGTTGAGGCTAGCTTTAGAAAACACACCATAGTAGACAGCACATAAATGAAGCCCATAATAGCCATGGAACTAAAAAAAACTACACCAAAGTAGCACAAAGATGGCTACCATGCCTAAATGAAGGAAATATTCAAAGCCTCTGACACAACAGTTTAACCACAATACAAAAATCACCAGCCATAACCTGCAATATTTATAAGGCAAGTATGATCCCCCAACCAACTACTTTCTACTCTTGGAACCACATAATTTTTTTCCTACAATGCGGTTGATTTCATTGTGAACCATGTTGGAGATAATAATCCCAACTACCCCAACATTTAAAACTAAACCTTCTCACCAATATTGTTGTTGACTCTACCACCGTCCATTCTGGAGAGTTCTCACCAACCTGTAGACCATTTTGTATGCATGTGATTTTACTATTTTGTATTCTAGAAAACTCCAAAGACCTCTATAAATAGAGCCAGATACATTGTGGCTATTCACTCTCTTCTGGGAGTCCAACTCCGCAGAGCTGTAAGAAGATGTAATGACAATGATAAGGAGTCTACAATGGTGTCTTTGTCCATGTAAGAGTTGAAGCTCAGTTTGTAAGGAGTCAATATATGTAATGTGTTTTGATTATCTAATATAATATGTGTTTTTCATTTTAGTCTGCTCTATCCTCTCCCCTGTTTCCAACAAGTGGTATTAGAGTCATAAGGTGGAATCCTGTCAAGTTCTTGCAAATCACTGCCAAGAAAATAAAATGCCAGTCACTACTAGAGGAATCATTGAAGTTGCAACTCTGAGAGGAAACGTCGTTTAGGGAAGATTGTAGAGCCTACAACAAGAATATAAAGTTGTTGACTTAAGAGACAATAGGAAGATATAAGGCACATAGGTTGAAGCCATTTCAGATGTGTTAGTTAGCACAAGAAGACAAAGAAGAGTAGGTTGATTGATTGTGGGAGTGTTTTGCATCTGAGAGGAGTGTTCACTACCCATGGAAGATTTGTTTCTAGTCAAAGGTGTAGAGGTCACAGGCAAAAGTGTTGAAGAATATTCAAAGATTATTGAAAGGTGCACCTCTACAAAGGTCGTGATAAGGGCAGATCATTGGTTGAAAGATGTTGTTTGAAGAAGCCGTAGCTAACTAAGGAGAGTTCTCAACTGTGAAGGAGAAAGGTCGTAGCCTGATTGTGAAGAGAGATCACTGCTATGTATAAAGTTTGTAGCTCACTGTTTACAGCTAGCCACTAGTCAAGTTTAGCAAAGTAGATTATTGCAAATTTTGGTGAGAGATGGAGCCACAACTGAGAAAGTGTTGAAGGAAGATTGTTTTAGGTCACCCACCCTATCATATTCCTGTTGCAAATCATGAGACATCAAAGGAGCCGTCTCCAAGTTTCAGATCAATGGAATTCAAAGGTGTTTAGCCTAGCCAACAATTGAAGAAGAGAAGCACAAAGGCTTAAGTCGTAGTCAAAGATCATGGGGGGAAGCCACAATAGTGATTTAGAATTTGATAGAGGAAGGAAAACTGAGAAAAAATGACCCCATGGAAAAAAAAAGTGACTTTGGCGGTTCGTATAAACCTAGAAGTTTGACCGAACCAAAAAGGGGTTCAACTGAACCTAGGTTTGAGTGAACTCCTTAAACTTTTTTTTGCCAAAAAACAAAAAAAATGCATATGAAAGGGGTTCGAGTGAACCATGGTTCAAATGAACCCCTAGGGGTCTACTCGAACCCCTATGGGTTCATACGAACCCCCCTAAATCCTCATTCCCTCCCTGAGACACATAAAAAATGTAAAATTTGGCACTTCAGAGCTCAGGTTGAGGATGAAAATGGAGGAATCTTCACAAACCCAACTAGAATTAGGTAGTCCTCAGAACGAGCAATCCAACAAATATAATTTTAATAGGTTTTGGTTTTATTATGTGTTTGTTTTTTTAGTTTTATTAAACATAGGTTTTTCATCGAAAATGAAGGTCTCTATTCTGCACATGTGGAAAAATAGTAGATTATGAAAAAAAATTTGAAAAATATGAGTGCACCAAATATTGAAGTCCTTGATCCAATAAAAAAGAAAATTGAATTTCGATATATACAAAAAAAGTTATGCGTTATATGGTCGCGCTATGTCTGAATTGTAATTGGTTTGACTTTGAAACTTGATTAAAGAAAAAATATTCAATAAAAAACTGTCTAACCAAGTGGAAGCACTAGATATTGGAGTTACGAATCTAAATTTGAAAGAATTAGAATTTTATCCCTCATGGAAAAAAAGTTATGCATTATATGGTGTGCTTCAATGTTTAAAATGTTGCTTTCTAAAAAAAATCAATTTTTGTGGGAGATGGAAAAAGAAGTGCAATTTAATTCCAAAAATTTTGAAAAAATATTTTTAGAATCTACAAAATGTGATGAGACTCTAGTTTGCATCATCTTCAAATTCTTCATGGTTTAACTGCTATAGGTGCCTGAATGTGAAGATTTAGTTAAAAATCATAATTTCAGTGTCCAGTTTGGCCAAAAATTGTAAACCACTATTGTGGGATCACCCCATGGATATCAATAAAAGATTGTGTTGTCTTGTGAGTTTTTGTAAGAAGGGATGTAAAGCTATCGATTTCTATAATTGAAGATGAATTTGAGGAGGAAATCCTGTCACCATTTGTGACAGACATCAAAAGGAAAAGGAGTAGATCCTGTTACCATTTGTGACAAAAGTTAGGAGGAAGTTAACCAAGATTTTGGAGGTGATCCTGTCACCATTTGTGACAGATGTCAAGAGTCTATTAGGATCCGTGAGCACCCGTAGAGTGACTCAATGGGAGGTGTTGATAAAACAAGTGAATCACACTTGAACCTACGATGGACTAGTAACCAAGAGGGCCAAAGCTCGTGGTTAGAGCATCTAAACTACAACATGGGATTTCCTAGGTTCGATCGCTAGATTTAGAAGTTTTTAGATGTTGCAGCATCAGTGAAAGAGATTGAGAATGCAATGAGAATTTGTGGTAGTTTTCATTAGGGGGGAGTGTTGGAGATAGTAATCCCAACTACCCAAACATTTAAAATAGAAGCTTCTCACCGATATTCTTGTTGACTCTACCACTATCCATTCTGGAGAGTTCTCACCGACCTGCAAAACATTTTGTATGCATGTGATTTTACTATTTGGTATTCTGGAAAACTCCAATGACCTCTATAAATAGAGGTAGATGTATTGTGGCTATTCAGTCTCTTTTGGGAGTCCAATTCCACAGAGTTGTAAGAAGATGTAATGGAAATCATAAGAAGTTTGCAATGGTGTCTTTGTCCATGTAAGAGCTAAAGCTCTGTTTGTAAGGAGTCAATATATGTAATGTGATTTGATTATCTAATATAATTTGTGTTTGTCATTTTAGTTTGCTCTATCATCTCCCCCGTTTCCTACAAACCACATAGACTTCCACTATTGGACCCATTCAAAAGACTGGCTAACAAAGCCGTATATACTTGAGACTTTCCTTTGGCTATCTCCCTTTCCATCCATATTTTGTGTCCTGCTAGAGGTCTGATTTTCCTCAATTATCACACTCCCTGGGTACCTAAAATGCACATCTCCATTAGGAGAAGCCACACCTTTGCAAGGCTCACATTCAATTCAAATGTTTATGGATTTGGCTACAGGAGAGACAACACAACAATTACATCTAATGTATGCACTAATTGGTGTAAGTGCTTTACAATTTGGAACGTTGTGAAAATTCCTAATCCCATAGTTATCTCATCCATCAAGAGTAAATGTATTTTCTCACCTGTGATCACACGCTTCTTTTGGCCTCCTGAAATTCCTCTTCACATTTCATCACCCACCATCATATCTGAGCAAACTTCTAGGCCCAGACTCTAAAATATATGAAACAATCAGTGATAGAAATAAATACAGAATCACCAAGATGATAAAACCCTTTTGCTTGGCCTACAAGAAAACATAATTATCCAATTGTTAAACCATAACTTTATTGACCTATTAAAAGGAAAATTCCTTCATTCCAAATTTCAAGCCCTAGCTTGATAGCCCTTTATAAGGGCTTTTTCTATTGTCTTAGTTTAGGGCTAAACCAAAGGGAAAGTAAGTGTTCAAAATTACAACCTAATTATTTTTTCTCTATAGAGTTCAACTGCTTCAACATAATGTAGAGTTCAACTACTTTAGCATGAGATAACAAAACATGATGACCAACAATATATGGTTCCTCTGTAGAATATCCTATACTATAGTTGCCAATTCCAAATGGATAAGAACGTCAAAGAGGCCACCAACAAATTTCATAATTAAAAAGTGGAAATGGATTTGGCTCATTAAAAGTTGTCCAGTACTTCCGTCTATCCCCAAATTGTCTAAAACAAACTTCTACAAAGGCTAAGAAATCTTAACCTTCATAAATAACCATAGCCAGTTCTAAACATACTGACCTCTGAACATTTTTATTGGATACCAATAAAATAATTATTTTGTATCATCTATTGAATCTTCTACTTTTATAGACCCAACAATATAAACAAAATTTTATGAGAAAAGTCCGCATACATCATCAGTTTTAGGTTCTATTTGAAGCATTCTTCCAAATAAGAATATTTTAGGGCAGAAACTAGACAAATATAGTAGCCAATTCAGAGGATACACCGTGCCTTGCAAAGAACATGAGTCCAACTGTAGGGTGAATTTGATTGAAAGATATTTGTGACATCTAAGCTGAAGGTTACCCAAAAGGGAAGATTCCAAGTTAAAAATCAAAATAAAAAAAATGAAACCCTTCAGATTATAAAGTGGGGAAACTTACCAAATCAAAGAAAAAATAAAAGTGTGACCCCGCTTCCTTAAAATGAAGATGAATGTGTTGGCAGATAGTCAGCTAAGAAATTTAGGGCGAACATTTCCTTCGGATTGAAACCCTAAAAATAAACTGAGCTGCAAATTACAAGCAGAGATATATTCTGCAAAATTTTGTTACCTCGCAACTCAGTTTATTTTTACAATTTCTCCATGGTCGTCGGCTCCACAAATTTTGCAGGCTCACACTTATTAGGGCTCGTAATGCTTCCACATGAATCTTCTTCTTTTACATTTGGAGTGCAGAGGTTGTTCGACATTTAATGACCTAATAAGAAGAGGTGCTTCGATATTATGAATTTATGTCAACATATTGCATGAAATTAGGCGGTGCTAAGAAGAGGTGCTTTGATATTATGAATTTATGTCAACATATGGTACAATGCTCCCGAGGACACTTTTCATTTCATCCTTCGTCAATTTTTCATTATCCTAACAAATACATTTCGATGTACACGTACAGAATGTTGCAACAGTGGAACGCCTATCGGAAGAATTATTTTATGTTGTCTTTTATATTAATTTTATATATGTTTAATATTTACTAAATTATATTTTAATATTTATAATATAATAATTATAACTATAATATTGTTTTTGATAATTATAGTTATAATAGTATCAATCGATTAATATTTTTTAATATGCTTTTTGTTATTTTAGGGTCATGTTTTGGGGACATGACATCACTTCTATTTTATTTCTTATTTGTGAAGTCCCCTTGTTATGGTTAAAGTCATAATCAAGTTTTTTGATACAATTTCATTTCACATAAGATTATGGAATTCAAATGGAATGAAACGACTACACCATTGAAATGTTAAATTGGTTTTCACACCCTAAACCAATTTATTGTATTAAAAAAGTATTAAAAAAATCCCTTACATCCTCTCAGAATAAGAATTAGACATTCAATTTCATGATGTTGTCAATACCACATAGTTAGAGGATGAAAATTTAAGGCAATTTAGATCAAGAGGTAGAATTGATTGATCATCAAAGATATAGACAACAAGAAATTCAAAGATAAATTATATTGAAGCAAGAAAAATAATAATTGAAACAAGGTAAACTTGTTTTGGATACCTAATTGCTATATCAAAACCAAACTACTCAAAATGCACAAGAGATAAATCAAAATAAAAATATTTCTCAATAACATATAGGAAATTAAAATAATACACAAAACTTTCCAAAAAAGCATAAATAAAATGTGCTATAGAATCAAAAAAATCCAAAGCATAAAAACCATCAATAGAAAAATGTAAGTCAAAACATAAGACTTAACCCTAGAAGAAAATGCTCAAAAGTTCTCCAATAAGGTTGTCATTGGGAACACAAAGGCATGTGTAACTTGAATTTTATGACATTCTAAGATATCCTAATATAATTAAAAATGAGATTAGAGGAAAGATTCCAAAATTCTATGGAATAACACTGTCACTAGTGAGGACCACTTAAGATGTTTCTTCAATGTAACAAATGGATATGAAATACAAGATGAAGATGTTATTATGAAATTTTTCTTGCAATCACTATAATAAAGTGCAAAAGAGGGGTACTAAAGCCTTATAGATATTAGCAACTTGTGGGATGATTTTGTGAATATTTTTATATTATAGTACAAAGAAAACATGGACCCAAAATTTATAATCCATGAATTGACTACTATTAAGAAAGGGGCCAATGAAATAGTTGATTTCATTAATACGTTTGTGATCAAAATTATGAAATTTCATCTTCATATGAGGTAAAATGAATCCACGTGCCTTATTTTAGATTGTAAGCATTTGATGTCAATTTGGGTTACTTCTTATGCTATAAGAACCCTAAAAAGTTAATGGAAGCTTATGCCATCACTAGTAATATAGAGAGAAAAGTGAGAGCATCTAGTAAATGCATTAAAGTGTTGATATAAAAATTCATAGACCAGGTGCAACAAATTCTAGTAAGCCCTTCAATCTGGATGAAAAATTGGACAAGTTGATAGGATCTATAAAGTATCTCTAGTATAAAGTTGCAAAAAAAGAGAGAAAGGGGTACCTTCTAATTACTTTTCTACACATTTTAATGAAGGATAGAGACTACACAATAGGTCATGTAATTATGATTGATGTAAAAAGCTAGATAAAATGATAGGAAAATGCTTCATATACATGTAAACCAAGCATACCAAGAGAAACACACCCATGATCCATTGAGGAAGGATCATGTGAATCTTTAATAAGATTCATTTTGATGTGATTGTTAAATGCACAAGACAAATGAGATGGGGGTGACTTAGTTGTACCTTATGTAGTGTAGAAAAATGTATCCCTTTACTTTTTCACACTTGTTTGGACCCTCCCTATTAAAATTAGGTTTATTAATGCCTTAATTGGTCCTATTTTGTGTCCATAAGCCTAATTAAATGCATTTTTATCAGGATAATCCTGACACTTAATAAAATAAATGGAAAATCATAACTTGATGTTTTTGGTTGTGTTCTAGATCTAGGGATCTGAGACTCATACACCCTTCTAGCATATGGGTCCCAATTAGGTCTCGGGACCTGGTTTTAAACATTACATTACACAAGACACTTCTTGAAATCTCTATCCCATGTTGGAGCCATTGGGATTCATACGCTCAACCTGGCATATGAGTCTCGCTTTAACTTGAACCTATTTTAAATCAAATTCTTGGCAAGATTTTACTATCCTATATTTGATGTTGGCTTGTAGTGTTGTAATTTTAGGTAATTAGTGTTGATGTTGGAGGCAGCGTCGGGCTTCTACTTCCAACCCAGTTCATGCGATGAAGAACAATTTGAATGACAGCCTTATGACTATTTAAATTGTAGACAATGATTGATGAAGAGGCACTTCATTGCACATCAAGTAATTAGCTGATAGGCTATTATAGGTGAGCATTCAACCGGAAAAGTCTTACTGTCTGATGCCGAGAAAGACTATTCCGATGGGAAGACTTTTCCGGTGACTTGACACCATTTGCTATTGCTTCTGCAGCTTTCACTTCCTTGACGCTGTATGCTGTCTCTCTGCACCCGGTATGGGCATCCTAACAGAAGTATGGGTGTCCTGACTAAAGTATGGACACCCATCAAATCTTGCGAACAGAGGGAATGTGTGGAAACCCATCAAAGCCTGCGAACAGAGGGAATGTGTGAGACAAAAAGAGGCAATTTGAGTTTTAGTGTCTGATTGTTTTGTAGGTAGATCTAGAGGCTCCCATTCTGAACCAGTTGAAGCATTGCCATTCAGCATCAGAGATGGAGCTGGTGTAGATGACGTCAAGGGATCAAGACTGGAGAAGTGCACCCAAGATGGCTCGTTCTTACCAAGGGTTGAGCTTTAAGGTTTCAGAAAGCAAGTAGCCAGAGATATGAGCAGGGTGGGGCTCGGGTACGGAATTTCCATAGCGGTGAGAATACTGGTTCTTCTCTTGACACTGATGTTGGCTTCATATATGTGTGTTGGTTCTACTGTCTGATGCTGAGAAGTTTTCCGCTGCCGAAAAATGCATGTAGTTTGCAAACGTTGGCACATGATTGAGTCAAAATACAGGCAACGACTTGTTTTCCTCGCCAGATCAGAGCTTTTATTTTTTTCTTCCAAACCTTGTTCTGAGATTTGAACATGTGACCATTGCAGCACTAAAATGCTCCAGGAAATTGCTCTGTCTAGATAATAAGGCCCTCTGTTTCATTGGGAAAAGTCTCACACAGCTCAAGAAAATCTAATTGAAGGGATGCATTCAGATTACAGAAGAGGGTATCGAGTCCTTTTCACTTACATGCGGTCCTCTGAAAAAAATTTCATGTGGGTCATGTGGGTTTGGAGCTAGGGGCTTGAATTTAATACTTGAGAATTGCAACGAGCTTGAAGATCTTACTGTAAAATGAGTCAGAAGGATAGATGGTCAACTAGAAAGGATTGGACCACCTGGTTCAAGGAAAGCTAAGGAGATTATGCCTTAAAGATCTTCGTAATGGGCAGCTGTTTGCCCCATTGTTATCTAGATCCAAGCACCTAAGGACACTCACCTTGTCATGGGATTTTTTCTGATTGTCTTGATGTGGGATTTTTTGCAGTTGCAAATGGGTGTAGGAAGCTAAGAAAGGTGCACCTTGATAGTTGCAAGTACAGAAGAATTGTAGATGATGGGTTACTTTCCATTGCAACTAAATGTCCTCAGTTGCAAGAGATTGTTTCGATGGTTATTGATACAACAATTATGAGTTTAAACGCTTGGCTTCTAATTGCCTAGTCTTGGAAAGAATGGCTCTCTACAAAAGCAATGTTGTTGGGGACTTGGAGATGTTGTGTATTGCAGCTAAATTCACAGCATTGAAGAAGCTATGCATAAAAAATTGCTCAATTTTAGATGATGGTCTTGAGGCCATTGCCAATGTGTATTTAGTGAAATTTAAGGTGAAAAGGTGCAAAGGAGTGACATCCAAAAGCATCTGTCAGCTTGAGACAAATAGAGCCTCTCTAATTGTTTCAGTAGATAGTGGGTCATAGACAACAACAGATGATGAGCAAGGCAGGTTTCTTTAGAATGGGAATGATAGGGTCATTACAGCATCGACTCATATGCTATGTGGAAGCAGAGCTCCATTTATGAATACCAAATTGCGTATAGCAACTTCCAATTTTCTTAGAAGGTATGTTTCTACTAGCCAATCCCAGCTTTAAGTTTTAGAGGTTGATGGTAAAGAGAGTAAGCATACTATAATTACTCAATCCATTTTGTGATTCTTTCATTCAAAGCAACCTATGTAATCAGCATTGCAGTGAATATCCATGAATCTTTTTATCTATTCTTCTTAGGCCTTTGCTTGCTGTTCTATTATGAATAAATTTAGACTGACACAAAGACTAAGCCTGTAAAATTTTTAAAGATTTTCTTTCTTGTGGAATGTATGTGTGTTTTATTTATCAGGTATATGAAATACTGTAATATCACATTTAAACACTGGATACATGTAATATTCTAAAATTGTCTTCATTGAATCATGATAACAAATATTGGGCTACAACTTAAAAGTGACTATTATACCAGGAAGCAGATTCATTACTGCAAGTTTGCTTCACGCTGTATGGGCCTTCTAGGAACAATGTACTTTTAGGATAGATTAACATGCTTGGGAGCAGGAAATTGGAGAAAATACATGATTCGTTTAAGTTTTGACTGGTATAAATAATTTTTTAAATATGGCTTAACTGAGTTAAGGACCTGTTTCAGGTGCATTGCCATGATTGTATCCATTTATATGTTTAAGTTCTGACCCATTCTTGATTTCCTCAGTGTCATTTATACTATGGTCTCTCTCTCTCTCTCTCTCTACCCCCCTCCTCCACGCCCCTACTTCTCTCTCTCTCTCACATACCCCTTTTTATGATTTTACAAATTTTGTGTGGGTGTGATTCTACTATGATTTTTACAAGTTGTGGAGATATTTTCAAAGTACACTAACATAATGGTGGACCAAAAAATGGCTACCCAAATGGCTACCTAGGAGGATTTAGAAATTGACAATGAAGTGTTAAATCTCATAGCATCAAGGCCAAATGGATCCATGTGGGATGCTGAAATGACACTTGATCAGTCCAGTCATTTGGGGCAAATGATATCTTTGTCCTTGGTTTAGGAGCTTGTAAGTATGTGTAATCATCCAATTATCTACTTTACTATTATTGCAATGGTCGGCAAAGGAACCGTGTGAAAGAATAACCTATCCTATGTTTCTTAGAAGCCATCCTTTTGTTAAACTCAGATAAGAATTGAAAAATGCAATGCCAACTTGAAGTAGATCTGTTTGTTTCTTTCCAGT
The DNA here is from genome assembly GCA_007258455.2 of Sequoia sempervirens. Classification (NCBI taxonomy): domain Eukaryota; kingdom Viridiplantae; phylum Streptophyta; class Pinopsida; order Cupressales; family Cupressaceae; genus Sequoia; species Sequoia sempervirens. Next base: position 37,249,649 of record VDFB02252616.1, on the reverse strand, counting down.
TGTTTATTATCAAACTAATTTCTAATCTATGCCCTTTGAAAATTGTCTTCAGATAAAATGTGTTATTGCAACTTTCAGCTCACTAAAACTTGGTGTTATACAAGCCCACATTGTTTGTAGTCTTCCATGCACATGTCATCATAGAAATTTTCATTTGTATTGGAGAGACTGTACCAATTCTATTGAAGTAATTAGTGCATCTGATAGTATGACATGCTCCAATCCACAAGAGGCATTTGGGTGCACTTGACTATTGAGTAGAGTACCAGAGATCCATGGGTTCCAGGTTTGGAATTTTTGTGAAGAGTTTGTTTAGAACGAGGCTGCATCAATAGGCTGAAACTCAGAGAGACATTGCAAACTAGGGGTGGGTATTTTGGTAGAGCTCAAGGATCTCGATGTGACAAGGAACCAACATAGGTTCCAATTTTAAAATGAACCAAGGGCTGAGTTGATATCAATAAATTTGCATATTACCTCAAATACCAATGCAATGTTTTGTGTGTGAATTGGTTCAAAGTTTTGTTGTGTTCAATAACGGTGTAGTGCAGACCGAGCTCGGGACAAAATAGGCATAATCTATGGAGTTTGTGAAATGCTTGGACCTCTTAAGCAGCCGAGTAAGGAACTTTGACAGTGTCACACGATTAGCCTCGTGACTCTTGGTTTAAAAGTTTGGAAATGTATAACATAGTGGGGTTTTAAAGGTCCAAAATTTTATCCAGGATTCCAGTTCCAAAGGTGCTAAATAAATTTGCATGTTTCACTATCACGTAGTAGATATGGATAAGATGTAGTCTTTGTGGTTGGATTTGCTGCATTTTAGAATTAAAAATTCAAACTACACCTTTTTTTTTTATGTTTTTTAAAAAGTTCAGAAAATGCCAATTCTTTTATTATTGAGTAGTTGATTTTATGTTCAATAGCCATCATTAGATCCTTTAGAAATCATTAGAGTCTTTATTGTGAGCCTCAAAATTGAAAGATATCAGCAGATAAGTTTAAACAAAAGGAAAGAATTGTAATCAATTAAAAAAATGCTAGATAAATTTACTCCAATCATGGTGTGTCCTACAAAATTCTGGCTCAAGTTCTTTCCAACCAAATAAATATAGACACGTTTTATTCAAGTAAGTTTGTTGTGGACAGCAAGACAACAATAGTATAATAACACAATTATTTGATATTAACTAAACACAACAAATTGTAATTCCCATTAACATAATAATGTTATAGTCACTGTTTGAAGGCAGATAAATTCAATGACATTACATAAATTATCATTTTCAATAAAGTTGTAGATTTACTAGCAATGAGAACAACCAATGCAGTCAATGGCTACAACTGCTTTTGATCCATATGCTACCATGCAAGTGCATTTACTCCAATTTCATGGTGTGTCCTAGAAAATTCTAGCTAAAGTTCTTGCCAACCAAATAAATTTGTTAGCAACTAGAATTGTGAGACTTGAACATACATGTTTTATTTAGGTAAGTTCGTTGTGGATAGTAGGACAACATAATCAATAAGAAACAATTCCATATTTCATGTGTCATAAAAATAGTTTTTGTATTATAAAAATATTTTCTCCCAAGATGCAGTTTTCCATTATGTTACATTCGGCTACAAGGTATATCATTAACCAACAACAACTATACTTAATCCAATCAACCTTTTAAGTTACAAGTCTTCTTCCATTGTACAAAAAATATTATGTTGTGAAACCATTTAGCATAGCATACCGATTTAAATAAAGTTCCATTTATTCATTTCAAATCTTCTCGCATCCCATCATCAATTGACTTTTGCTATAAATAGTTATTCTTAACATTTTTCCCTTGCCCTTCAATATATCGCCTTAGTATATCCTACTATCAGCGTAACCATTGCACCTCGTTGAGGTGCAAGTGCTAGTATTTAATTATGGTTAATGAGGCCGACATCTTGAAGTTATGACTTCTTGAAGAGTTGTGATTTTTTGAGGTCGACTTCATGTATCTTAGAGTCATGATTTTTTATGGTGGCTGACATGAATACTTGGAGAGACATGTCCCCTCCTTCTCTCTTGTATATATGTTTGATGCTACTTCATTGTAATTCATCATTTATATCTATCATAGTTCAAGTTCTGGATAAGTGTCAATACTTCAAGTTCATATTGAAGCATTGTAGAAGGCCAAGTTTATCATCAATAAAGGTATCATATCATTTCTGTGTTAGCATCAGATTGTGGTGTTATTACTTGGCCTCATAATTGGCCTCATTGTAAAGAAGACTATTGTTTACTATTCAATATATAAAGTGATATATTGTTGTTGGGTTTTTCTCCCTCAAGAGGAGGGTTTTCCTAGGGTATATGTTGTGTTGTTGTGTCTAATTTTGAATTAAATTTCTGAGTTTTATATCTGATCATAAAAAAATAACATGGTATCAGAGCAGGTTTTGTGTGAAGATCCAATCAGATTTGTGGATTTCATGGAAGAACTTAAGTGATCAAACTTGTTACATTGACGAGTGGTCATGCTCATTATCTTTGGTCAATGTTATTGTCATTGATGGAGGAAAAGCCACAGATGCAAAAAATAGGAATCAAGAGTCTCCTAATGCTGATGATATGAGTAAAAACAGATGTAATCCCATTCATCTATGATATTTATAATTGTTCCGCTCTTTATGTTTTTCAAACTCTGCAATGAATACCAGTGAAGTTGATGCTTTATAGAATTTGCATATTAATTGATTTCTTTTCCACCATGTATGCCTTGAGTGAGGTCAGGATTCCATTTCATCTAGCAATGTTGAATTGTTGGGTAGTTATTCTTTTGTGAATTCCAATAGCATATATATGTAATATCATTCTTCTAGTGGCCTCATTATCGACTGGGTACTCAGTCTGACCTTGATTGGTTGAAATTAGAATTAAAGGCTCGACATTGAGATCGTTGCATGGGAAAGTTATTGGATGCCAGTATTGGGAGCAATCATGTCGTCATATCATCTATGATTTGGAAATCCTGAGAGTTGCTACTTATTGGTAGTCAGCTATCGTGCATAGCCTAGATGTATAGTTATAGGAGTCATCTTCATTTTTGCATCTCCTCTCTCCATCATCTTCCTGAGATATCTCTTGTTGGTAGTGAATCCATCCTGGCATATCACTTAAAAGGCCTTGCATTCCTTCTATTAGGAGCTACAATCCATCTACCATTTGATCCTCTTGACACATAAGTGTGTTCTCTCATTGTTGAGTCAAGCAAGGTGCAACTCTATTCTGGGAGAGATCGCAATATTCTTTTTTCTTCAAGGTTGTCATATGCTTGGGATGAGATTGAGATTGTGTGACTGATCTGAGGATTGAAATACAACTCCAAGCTTCATCTATGCTAAGATGGGTTCAGTCTGTATCAACCTTTCAGTGATTCGTGTGCAGTGGCATTGTCATGATCATGCCAAATGGCCACTAGCTACATTAGTCATTTTTATGCATGAACCTGATATTCACATCAATGAGAATTTGATCGAATCCTATCTTTTGAGTAGAAGAAAGAATGGGAGACATGTTGTTTTGATGTGCTTAAATTTGTATTGAAAATCTGTTTGTGTGGTGTTGATTATGGTACTACATAGAGTTGCAGATATATATGTTATGTAAAGACATTTGTTAGGATGACTATTATAAAGAGAGGGAACCATATCTAATATGTCTTGCGAGATGCATAAAAGATAGTTTGGAAGTTACTCTAATTTAGAGTTAAGATGAGCCTTTGAGAGGAGAAATAATTTTTCTATGCAATGTGAAGATTGCGGTGTACCAACAGAAAGAGATAAGTATTTTTTGTTTGTACCCTTGAAATCATTTTCTTCTAGGTTGAAATTCAATTTGCTGAGTTGTGCAAATCTGACATCATTATCACAATGAATTACAATTGGCTCCAATGATTGTCCAAAATATCCTGCAAGGAGCTTACAAAGCCACACTGATTCTTGAGGTGCCACACCAGTTGCAATATACTTGACTTCTACAATGCTTAGAGCCACTAAAGACTACTTCCTGCTACACGAGGAGATCATCATAGACCCAATACTGAAACAACATCTAGAGGTGCTCTTCTGATCAGCAACACACCCTGCCCAATTAGAATCAGAATATCCATGCAACTTCAAATCCACATTAGAAGAATATCTTAAGCCATACCCAATTGTGCCACACAAGTATCTCAGGATATGCTTTGCTACAACTAGATGTATTTTCGTTGGTTCACACATGAACTAACTAAGTGCACTCACTGTATAGAAAATATTTGGTCTTGTATTGACTAGATACATCAATGATCCAATCAACTTTCTATACATAGTGGGATCCACCAGATCTAAATTAGCTGCAACCTCTTTTAGCTTATGCAAGTTGGTCTCCATAGGTGTAGACATGGATTTACAATCCTCCATACCAAATCTCTTCAGAATGTCAATAGTACATACTTCCCTTGACTTAGAATGATCTCATTCGGCTTCTGCCATACTTCTAAACCAAGGAAGTAGTGCATGAGACCGAGATCATTCATTTCAAATTTAGAAGCTAACTCCTTGCATTTGATAATGAGGTGATCTTCTCCAGTAAGAATTAAATCATCAACATAGAGAACCAAGATTAATGCTTCGCCATCAGTTGGTTCTAGAGGCTCAACTAGATCACTATCTTCTTTAGGTTCAGTAGGATCTCTCTGAATCTTCAAGTACTTGCATCAACTTTCTAACCTCTTGGTCTAAGATTTCCTACAATGCTTGCCTTAGAGAAAAGTTTTTACAATGCCCTCTTTAGAGAATTCTGGACCGTCCTCTTCGACCCCATCTCAAATCACTCTAATAGGTTTGTAGAGCTACCAATATCAAATCCAAATGACCGACTTGTGCAATTTTATTCTCAATTGCTGAAGAGGTATTTCAAGGATTTAACACTTGGCCTTCCAACATTGTAATCTTCACTTCTTCTCAGTGAGTCACATAACTCCCTTTTGATCCCTACCTCAGAGATTGCAAATAATACTTCTTTTAAGAGAACTCTCCTGCATTGAATGATATCAGAACCTTAATCCTTTTCTTGGACATGCTCACACCTCAAGCCTTCTATCCTCAGAATTTGACTTCCTCTAAATGTCACTAAGTAAACTCATTCAATTACTTCTTGATTCAACCTGCATTTTAAAGGATAAATAATAGTTTATACATAAAAATAAAACTATAAGTGAAATATGTAGAAAATATCAAAGGATCAAAATAAAGAAATAATAGGACTTATCTTTGTTGATTCTGATATATCTACTTTCATCTTTTCTGCTCTCAGAAGTGCTAATATCAACACAACAAAAGACAATTTGCTCAACACAAATTTCTTAGATACATTATGTAACCAACATATTCGATATAGGGTCAGGCCTCTCAAGTCACCATTGCAGTCGATGCACATAGAGAATGGTATTGATGTGACCAACCAATCACAGTTGAAATTGTAGTCCTTTCATTTTTGAGTTACACTCAGAAATCTTTACACCTAGCATGAACCAGCTTGCAAAGAATAATTATAATCTCTAAAGGATCATATCCCAATGATCATTATTCAAGAGAAACCATGATCTCTTTCTAAACACACATGAAAGTTGTGTGAAGCTTTCTATCAATCCTGTGTTTCATGACATAACCAAACATGTTGAGATCAAATACCACTATATCAGAGATATGGCATTGAGGAAAGTGATCCAGTTGAAGTATATCAGCACTGATGAGTAGACAATAGATATTCTCATTTAGCCTCTCTTTAGAGTAAAGTTTGTGTACTTTTGATATAAGCTTGGAGTTGTGGAGAATGAAGCCCTAGCTGAGATGTAGTCTCAACATCAGTGATCATTTGTGATTTGATTTAATGCATTTCTCTTAATGAGAGGGGTGATCCCACAATAGTGGTTTACAATTTTTGGCCAAATTGGACACTGAAATAATTTTTTTAATTAAATCTTCACTTTCGGGCACCTATAATAGCTAAATTGTGAGGAATTTGAAGATGATGCAAACTAGAGTTTTGTGAAATTTTTTCTATAGATTCTAAATATATTTTATTCAAAAATTGGAATCAAATTGCACTTCTTTTTTCCATCTCCCTCGAAAACTAGTTTTTAGAAAACAACATTTTTAAAAAGTGATGCTCACCATATAATGCCTAACTTTTTTCCATGAAGGATAAAATTATAATTCTTTCAAATTTAGATTTGTAACGCTGATATCTAGTGCTTCCACTTGGTTAGATAGTTTTTTAATGAATTTTTTTTCTTTAATGAAGTTTCAAAATCAAACCAATTACAATTTAGACATAGCGCGACTGTATAACGCATAACTTTTTTTGTATGCATCAAAATTCAATTTATTTTTTTTGTTCGATCAAGGACTCCAATATCTGGTGAACTCATATTTTTCAATATTATTTTTTAATAATCTTCTATTTTTCTACATGCGTAGAATAGAGAGGTTGATTATCAGTGAAAAACTTACATTCACAAGAAATAAAAAATAAATATAATAATCAAATTAAATTTAATTAAAATTATAATTTTTTGGAAGCTTATCATAAGGACTACATACTTACAAAAAAAATAAAAATTAAATGAATTCATTTGATCCCCCAAAAGGTAAATCAAAGGTTCTTTTTTATCAGCATTTTGATAGGTGTAAAGGAGACTCCGTTATAGGTATGGTTTAAAACTAGTGGGCTTCTATCCATTGGGGCTTGCTCTAAGGATGTTTGATCAAACCCTATTCAATTGGAATCCTTTAAATGGAACTTTTCAAAGATTAAATCATTATATTTTCAAAAAATATGTGATTTCAACAAAAATCAGGATCTCCCAGAAAGTGTAAACCACTATTGTGGTAGCACCTAGAGGGATTTGAGGTGCAAGCCCTTGTTAATGCATTTCTCTCTAAGATATTTGATGTGTAAGTCCTTGTTTAATGCATATTTCTCTATGAGAGAAATTTGAGGTGAAAGCCCTTGTTTCCACCCTCTAGGGGTAGCCATGGTGGTTGTCATATGTGTGACTCCATGACAACATCACGTGAAAAATTTTGTGATTATTTTCTTGTACTTGTATTTTTCACCCTCTGGGAGTAGCTATGGTGAATGTCACGATGAGGTGACGACATCATGTTGAGTGATTCCATGATGGGAACTTGTGTATGATTACCATACGTGGGAGTAGCCATGATGGTTGATATCACATTGAGGTGATATGTTTCTTTTCACATAGGGAAGTAGCCATGGTGGTTAACATCACAATGAGGTGATATGTCTTATGTAGCTGGAAGTATCCTCCCTAGCTAAGAAGAGTGTTGATGTTGGAGGCAGCATCGAGCTTCTACTTCCAGCCTAGTTCATGCGATGAAGAAAAATTTAAATGATAGCCTAATGGATATTTAAATTGCAGACAATGATTGATGAAGAGGCACTTCATCATTGCACATCAAGTAATATTTAATTATGGTTAATGAGTCCAACATCTTGAAGTCACGACTTCTTGAATAGTTGCAATTTTTTGAGGCCAACTTCATGTATCTTACAGTCACGATTTTTTATGGTTGCCAACATGAAGACTTGGAGAGGCGTGTCCCCTCCTTCTCTCTTATATATATGTTTGATGTTACTTCATTGTAATTCATCATTCATATCTATCATAGTTCAAGTTCTAGATAAGTGTGAATACTTCAAGTTCAGATTGAAGCATTGTGGAAGGTCGAGTTTATCATTAGAAAATGAATCATATCATTTCTGTGTTAGCATCAGATTGTGGTGTTATTACTTGGCCTCATAGTTGGCCTCATTGTAAAGGAGATTATTTTTTACTATTTAATATATAAAGCCATATATTGTTGTTAGGTTTTTCTCCCTCAAGAGGAGGGTTTTCCTAGGGTATATGTTGTGTTGTGTCTAATTTTGAATTAAATTTTTGAGTTTTATTTATGATCATAAAAAATAACAATTAGGCATAAAAAAGTATAAATACAAGGATATTTCACATAATTTCTCCTAGAAAGTTCTCAAGTCATCTAAGCAATCTTATGAAGCATCCTAATTCTAGCTAAGCAATTCCTAAAGCAAGTTTATGAGATCAAGAGAATTCAAGAGAAAATCATCAAGCATTTGGAGTTACATTCAAGATTCAAGCATCATGTCAAAGTCTTCATGCATCATGTGTGTTTGTGAGCTAACATTTGTGATGTAGTTTTTTATGATTCAAGCAAGCATTCAAGATAAAGTTTCAAGCATTCAATCAAGAGTTAAGATCCAAATTCATTGGAGCCATCTCACACAAGTTTGCAACCTTAATTTCAAGGGTTTGGTGAGTTGCAACATTATATTTTTTCATTCATCATTCATTCATGCTTTTCTATTTCATTTCAAAGTTTAATTACCAAAACAAGGTTTTACCAAGGAAAACCCTTATTCCCTAACAAAACAACATTTTTCCTTCTTGATGTGTGTTTACAAATCTAGGTCAATTGGAGCTTGAAGATCCTTTGGAGATGAAGTTACAAAAGTTGTCAAAGTTGTCAAGAAGTTGTCATCTTCACGAAAACTCATGTTTAGGACATAATTCAAAATTCTAGACTTGAAGATCAGACAAGACAAAAGTTATAGACTATCTCTAGAGGCTACAAAAATATCATTCAAACCCTAATACTAGGAATAAATCACCCATTTGGGCTAATGAGTCCCAATATAGCCCTCTTTGTCAATTTTCTATAGATCATTAACAATTACCAAAACAATAATTTTTAGGGTTTTCAAACCTTGTTTGACCTCTGCATTCTTCCACGTACTTTTTGTTTCATGTTGTTTGTCAATTTGATTTAATGCTTTCAAATTTCTAAGTTTTTGTGCATAAGAGTTTTCATTTCTCCTTTGAATCTTGATTTAATGGTGAACCCCCATCTAATCACACAACGAACCACCTAACCCATCCCTTAATTGAGTCATTTTGTTGAGGGATCTAGGTTTTCCAATCATTAAACTTTGAAATAGGTCCAATTCCATCTCCCAAAAAGTGGAACCCTATTTTTGTTTAATCCTTTTGGTGAACTTGACCTTTGGACACTTGAATTTCTAATTTGGAGAACATTTTAGTCCTAGATCTAGGTTAACTTTGCATTAGATTTGCACTAAATTTGAATTACATATAGGGATCCTAAATCTTGCATTAGTGAAAAGTGCATATAGGTTGCACTTTTGCATCTTGCATCATTCAATTTCATTCAAAAATTGTACTTACAAACAATCGTTTGAGCATACTCAGAATTTGGTGTAAAAACCCTAATTTGGGACTCATTCACCCACCTAGGCAATTTAGTCCATGTATAGGTGGTTTTCCCAAATTTTTGGGAATTTTGTGCTTTTTGTTTTTGAGTATTTAAACTTGTAAAAAACCCCAATTGGGACTCATTTACCCATCTAGGTGATTTACTCTTGAATCGGGTCTGAATCTGCATTTTACAGCATTCAAAACTTCATTTTTGTGCTTTTGTTTGCTACTATTAAATCCCTATTTCAGTTTGCTGATTTTTTGTTTCATTCATTTCAGTAGATCTAGCTTAATTTGGTTTCATTTTAAGTGCATTTCAAAACATCAAATTGCAATCACACCATTTTAAGATATCTTGCATTATAAATCAATCAACTATTAGTATTACATTTCATCATGGAGGTATGCTTTGCTAAGTTGTGAATGTCCTTGAAATCATTAGTGGATGTATCAAGATGTGTTTTTGGCAATGATCATAATGCAATTAAAGCCACTCATGCTGAATAAAATCCTAATGCATGTCCTCCTCATGACATTGACATCATTAGAGAAGATGATGATAGCATGAAAAACTATATAAACAATTTCCTTGAAAATCTTGAGACTAATGCATCCTTTTATCCTTCCATGAAACAACCAACACAACTTGAGATGTTTCATATTTTATATCCCGAAATTGAGATACAAACTAAACCTAATGTCCCTACAATAGACGAACCTAGCTCCTCTAACCAAGCAAAAATTTAACCATCCTGATGAGTCTAGTTTATGGTCTAATTTTGGTAGAATTTATGATTTATTTGTTGAAGTTGTCATGGACCTTGATGTTAAGTGTTGGAATATTTATGATATTTCCTCAAAACTATAGACATTGGGCCTAATCCTAATTTTCAAATCTTTAATGACATTGGAATATTATATGGACTATCTATATTAATTTTGTATGTGGTTAATGAATTTTCTTTAAGGTGGTTATAGATATGTAATTATTGTGTGTACTAACATTTCCATGTAGATATAATTTGAGGATACTAAGTTGAGAAAGACATTTTCAGCTGGTCATGCACCATAACATCCAACAAGAGAATCATTCAAAGGGGTATGTGCAGGATCATGATGGGCCAAAAAGTGGCAATATGATGGGTATGTGGCTGATGAATTTTTTTTTACCCAAGATTGATGAAACGAAAAGGGTTTTCAAAGGAGATTCTTAGCTTTCTACTGATATAAATTATGCTTTAATTTGAATTTAATAAGTAATTATTATTCATTTTCTATTAAAATTATGACAAAAGTCCTGATTGATAGGCTGATTGAAAAACATCTATACCTTTCAAATGGTATCACATTTTTTGAATCCAAAAGATGTGTCACATTCTATGCTTCATATACTATAGGATTAAAAAAACAAAAATTGAATTTCATGAAGTTTTGACCAAGTTAAGGTGGTCAGACATACGAGTTTTTATATTTTTTAAAAGTTGTAATAAAAAATTCATAATTAATTATTTATTTGGAAAAAAACTACAAAAAAAAATGCATCACATCGAGGCATGAGTCCTCTACTTATATCTGAAATCTTATAAAAAAATATTATCATTTTATTGTGGTTAGGGTGGTCAAACAGACACCTACTTCTTATTTTTTCCCTGAAATTTAAGTACCACTACATTGATATTTCAATTTTTCACCAAATATATATATATTTTTGAAAAAAACCTAGTATTTTAGAAAATACAGTCAATTTTCTATAGATTCTATTCTTACATATTTTTTAAATAATATATATAACTTATTCAAATTTTTACGTCAAGTTTCCTAACTCTGATTTTTCTGAATTTTTTGCCACTTAAGGGCCTATTTTTTCTATGATGATCCTACACATACCCATAGGTCAAAGGAGATTGACAGTAAGAGGTTCACATTCAAATTGAATGTAACTGCCTTGTAATGCCCTTTATTGTTGTTGAGAAAATATAGGGCATTACTGCAGTGCTAAATTTGTGTTTGGACATGCATGTCTGACCAGACTCCATGCAGGCATAACTGCCCTTCCATTTCTTTCCCCGCTTTCCCTAAATAGCATCCTCCCAGTTTGTGGAGTTGACCGCCTTGGTTAGCTGGTAGTATAAATAAGGATCAGATTCTCCTTCTTAGAAGGTTACACAATCTAATGATGTACTTGCATTTTTAAGTTTTCAGCAATACAACTATGCTACTCTTTTGTACTCAAGTTTTCTAGTGAATAAAATGAGACCTTATCAGTTTGAGCATATGAGTTTGTATTAGTTTTAGAGGATACTTATCCAAGGGGTCCCACTTGGTGAGAAATCCATCCTTTATATTAGTTTAGCCTAGTTAATACTTTTTTTCAATAATTACTTAAAACTCTGGCACTAACTATTCTTGTAGCCACTAGAATTCCATTGAGTGACTATTCCTGCAGCCAAAGAAAATAGAGTAGTTTCCTATTTGTTTGCTTATATTTTCATTTATGTCATGAATTTCAGCTTAGTATAATTTTTCTTTGATGTTCAATATTTATGTTATTCCTTTCCAAGCAATTTACTTTAAACTTTATTTTTTTCTTAGCTGTAGAATTAAAATGGCTACTTTGAGTTCCTAGTGTAGATATTGTGCTAACCCATTTCATGTTCACGTCCCTAGGTTGACAAGTTAAATGCACCTTCATGATGATTGAAATAGCTATTTAGGTTAGATTTCCAATCTTTGAATCATAGCTGCAAAGGCTTAGTTGTTAGATCATTGTAGGAGGCCAACATTTTTGGTGTCATTGCCTAGGATGGTGTCAAACTAGGAAGTTCTTTGGAGTCATTGATAGTTTTCTTGTTGTAGTATTTTTGAAGTTTTTTCTTAGAATACCCCTCATCTAGGAAAGTAATCATCCACTATTCTTTCGCCAATTCTTTCTGTGAGTTGGCTGATGTTGAGTTGATACTGCATGTATAGAGGGAGGAGAAGAGATGCTTAGGAGAGATTCCTTCCTAATAATCTTGATTAATTCTAGCTAGAAGAGCTTCCAAATCTTCCCAAAAATGAAGAAGAAGAAGAACCAAACCCCTTCAATGATGCATTTCCTAATATGACCAATTTCGAAGCTTCCTTTGAAGAACTAAATTTGATTGAGAACCCCTTTGCTTTAGAAATCCATCAAGCAACCATGGGTGATGCAAATAGAAATAGACCTAACCAACTAGCTTTTACTTTCCCCATTGCTCATCAGAATGAAGTTAACGACCTCAAAAATATCCCTACTTCAACACTTCCTAAGTTCTATGGACTTGTTACAGAAGGCCCTGATACTTTCTTGTTCAAGTTTGATATGCTCTACAAGAGTTATGATTATACAACTGATGCTCATAGGCTTAAGTTGTTTCCTACCACTTTGAAAGAGGTTGCATTAAGATGGTTTATAAGCCTAGACAGAGATACCATGGCTACTTGTGAGGACATGAAGAAAAAATTCCTTGGGAAGTACAAAGAATATTGCAGGGGTAGTGACATGAGAGGAGATGACATTTTTAGGATACAACAAAAGGAAGATGAGAGCTTGGAGGATTACATTTCAAGGTTTATGTTTTTCCTACAAAAATCTCCACACCGTACCCTTAATGAAGAATCACAAAGGTTTCTTTTCCTAAGGGGAATTAATGAGAGTTACATTGATGCCTTGGACCTGATGGTAAGAGGAGATATCACCCAAGTTCCTTGGGAAGACATCAAGAAACTATGTCATAACTATTCTAGGGAAACTTCAAAGAAAGGGAGAGCTTACCAATCCTCTATGGGTAAGTCATCTACTAGTGGAGTCTCAAGAATGGAGATTACTCATTTGTTGGTAGATTTCAAGCAAGATATAAAAAACAATCTAGCCACTAAACTAGATACACTTCAGGCTAAGAAGAAACATGAGGAGGTAGAGGCAATGTTGACAAAATATTGTCCCCATTACAAACAAAGGAAGGACTCCAGATGTAAGATGGTAGCTAATATTGAAAAAAATTAGATTCCACTTGAGTTCAAACCAATCCAAATTGAAGAGGATTGGGTCTACTATGTTGCACAAAGGAGGCCATGGGCTCCAAGACAAGGTATGCCACTAGATCCACTATCTTTTGTTGGGCCATATTTTAATTCTTATTCATCTGATAACCAATTACAACTCCTATATCCATCCAACTATGGAGGATATCCACCACAACCTTGGAATAACCCTCCAAATGCTTGGCCCAATCATCAAAACTCTCCACCCTAGTGGTAAGAACCTCAGGAGAATTGGTAGTAGTTTCAAGGACCTTGGTAACTACCTCTAGTAAACTGGTAGAAAACATCTCAAAGGATGGGAAGACAACAATGGCCAAACAAGACAACTAGTTACATGCAACTGCCTTCTCAACCCCAACAACCTACTCTAATACCTCATCCTTCTAATTCAAACTCAAATGCACCTAAAGCTACTCAGCTACTAGCTTAGCCCACACCAAACCCAAATAACAAACCACAACAATAGCTAGTATACTCTGCTGATTCAAATCAATTCCCTACATATCTTGTGAGTGTGAATGACATCCATTTGCATTCATGAACTACTTTACCAACTCCTTCCACACCTATTATTAATGAGCTTCATGTGGAAGAGGAACCTTTCAATGATTCCATTTAGCCAAGAGCACCTAAAGATCTTGAACTAGTCCCAGTCAAGCAAACTGAACAAGAACCACCATTTCCTTAGATATTGGAAGTTTCCAATCAAAGGGAAGATAAAGAGGACACAACTTTTGACATCTTGGATCAGCTAAAGGATAAATGTGTCCATATACCTCTATTTCAGTCCATAAAAGATGTTCCTATATATATCTTGTATTAGTTTTAGAGGATATACTCATCCAAGGGGGCCCACTTGGTGAGAAATCCATCCTTTAGATTATTTTAGCCTAGTTATTACTTTCTATTCAATAATTAGTTAAGAATCTGATGCCAACTATTTCTGGGGCCACTAGAATTCCATTCTGTGACTGTTCCTGCAAGAAAAGTAGACAGAGTAGTTTCTTGTTTTTTTGCTCAAATTTTCATTTTTGTCATGTATTTCAACTTAGTATAATTGTTGGTTGATGTTCAGAATTTATGTTATTCCTTTCCAAGCAATTTACTTTCAGCATTGTGCTTTTCTTAGCTATAGAATGAAAATGACTACTTTGAGTTCCTAGTGCAAATATTTTGTTGAACCATTTCAAGTTCACATCCCTGGGTTGATAGGTTAAATGCACCTTCATAATGATTGAAATAACTATTCAGGTTAGATTTCCAATCTCTGAATCATAGTTGTAAACACTTAGTTGTTAGATCATTGTAGGAGGCCAACACATCCTATGCTAACAAAATAACCAACACATCAATCAACGTAGAAGACACATATGGAAAGGGCTTCATGACCTTGAGAAAAAAAGGATACAACATAACAAGAAAAGATGAAATTCCTAAACTCTTAGAACAAATACCAACTGAAGATACCAAAGGAGTCACATACCAAGATCCTCCTCCCAACATAAGTGTCCTCCTTCCTAAAGAACAACCAATACTTTACAAGGATGATAGGATCATCTTAGGTCCTCCTCCTCAACATCTACCTCAAAAATATCATCAAATAAGCAAGAAATCCAAACCTTACAAACTCAAAAAGTTGTCATTCCTACATACAAAAACACAAATTGAACAAAACATGGAATACCTTGTCAATGCAGGATGGATTGCATTACCATCTCCTAGTAAGGGTAATAAACCTAAAAGCATGAATTATTCCTCATATTATAGGACCCTTAGGAATCTTACTAATGAGTGTATTGCCTTATGAGGTATTTGTTGATCATGATGTTAGTTGTACACCAACAATGCAGATAAATCCTCATGGACAGACCACAAGAACCTATCTTTACTTGAAAGAATGAACCTAGACAACCCAAATCATAGGCCGACTTAGCTTAATCCCAAGGGTCATTTATTTTAGGTATTGACCATACTAGGTTTGCATTAGGGTTCGTTGGGATAATGCTATTAATCATGAGGGGTAAATAGTAATCTCCAGTTCTCAAAGGAATCATAAGGATATGTAAAAGATATTCTCAGTTCGGTCATCATAAAATTTCATGAAATCAACAAATTTGTATTAACATTTTATGTATTTCAAATAAATTTTCCATCACTTAAGTAAATTTATCCTTAAGCATTCAAAAATTTTATGGAATCAAAAGATTTGCAATAAAATTTATATTCATTCATATCTTTTTTGAAATATTTTCTAAAATTTAAACATCTATTCTAAAATAGAGCATCAAAAATATTAAAAAGTAAAATTGCTCCGAAGTATTATCCATCCATGCCCCAAGAATTAACCAAACCAAAGCAAACCACTCTATACTTCACTAGATTTCTTCATAGCTAGGCATAGAGTGATGTGAGACTTTAAAGAAAGGGGGGTTTATTTGGACACTAGGTAGGTTCTATATGAACGCTTAAATAGTGCAGCATATAGTCTTGTCTGGCTAAACAAATAACCAGCTACACAATATTTCATACCAAGTGGTAGCTTTCAAATTAGCTATGATATTGATTAGCTTCTATGTGCATACAAGTTTTCAATCTGGAATGATTTAGAAAATAGAAGAAAGAACAAAACTTAAAGAAGTTTTGATTCTCTGACATCCACAAATTATAAACTTCACTTAAAATGAAACATCTCCTAGCCTTTTATAAGAACAAGACACAGGGGAGATTAGAAAAATACATGAGAGGAAATCCAAGGGACAAATCATAACAAGGCATGTGAAATATGAAAACTGGAAAGAGAATCACTGACGAAGTCAATGAATGTCAACCTTCTTCAGCATGTTAATAACCTTCGGGATCCTCATGTTTCTATTATCAGGGTTCCATCTTGGAACCAAACAAACCCTCCAAACAAAATGTAGGAACTTCCCATACGTTCAAAATGATCAAGTGAACCTTTTTTTCATACATTTAGGTTTGGACTTAGATGAAATATTCTCAAAATTGAATGACCCTAGGATTGAGCACACTCCTTCATTGCATGTGTAATACCAAGGTTTTCAATTTCCCGATACTCGGTGCTTCTTCGCAACAAAATTTGTCCTCGCATGAGCTTCTAGAGTGTACTATCTAACCTGGTAACACCATTAGATTTTCCTACAACCCATTTTTTCCTAACTATCCATACCTGAATGCTGCATCACAATCTATTCTTCCTCCAAGCACAATTTATATTAAATCCCTTTTAAAACATTTATAAAACTCTCATGAAAACAAAACCATCATTAATAAATCATCATTTTAAACATATCATAAATATCACACTTTTAAAATCATATTCTCACATAATTATATCCTTTCAACAGGTTATCAAACCTTTGGACCCTTGGGAAAACTTAAACATTTAACTTTAAACTTAACATTATTACCCAGTACCTGACACTTCAGCTTTTTCCAAAATAAAATTTTTCTAGACCTCAAGTTCCACCAGAAGCTCCACATTTTCCCAGGCTGAAACAATTCAAATCATTTTGTAGTAAATTTTTTTACATTTTTGACCCTCCAGTACCCAATACCTAGTACACTCAAATCATGAAGCACTCCAAAAAATTTCCTTAGACTTTAACTTTCAGTGATCTCTTCAACTAGCCAACACCTGCCATAAGTGTTATTTTTCACGATTCCCAAAGTCTTATAGTCTTAGGGTGTGTTGTGAGACCACACAAAACAATGTATGGCAAAGTAGTTTGAGTGTAGTGGGCTTGTACATTCTTCAAATGAAAGTTATTTCAAAGGAGTTTTTTGGATTTCATGGTGTTTACAGAGCATTCTACATCATGTTCAAGAATGGTGTGTGGTTCATAAATCATCCTTGGGCTTGAGGAAGCGTGTACTTAAAATTTTAATAGTGTTTGCATGGATAATGACCGACCTAGTGTTTACACATGTGAAGGATACATATTGTTTAAGTGTGTAGTTGAGTAGTGTTGTCGATTTGGATCCCAATTGAGTTTTTATATGGTATGTATTCACTTCTATCTACCATAGAAGTGTCTTGGTGTTGACCTAATTTGAATTTGTATGTTTGAGGTGCATAGCCAACCTTGGAGAAAGGTTTCAAGGTTGAAGTAGCTATAAATATGAGTTGAGTTGCTGAGGGATGATGTGTGTGAAGTGTGTGATGAAAATGATGCAAATTGTAGAGTTGTAAGGTGTGAAATTGTGAAGTGTAATGCGAGGTTTCAAGAGTTGGATTAGTGGATGTAGTTGTTGGCATATTGTTGTCATTGATGTCAAAAGGGGAAATCATGCAAGGGAGATTGTTGGCATGATGAGAGAGGATCATAGGTGAAATGGACCTAACCTGGTAAAGGAGGATGTTGGATTTAATCTAAATGTGTCATTGATGTTAGAGATTGAAGTTGGATTGCAAATGTTGTGCAAGTGTTGAAGAGGTTGTAGAAGTATAGGCCTCGAGCCTTGGTCATACATCTTATGGAGTCCACTTAGAAGGATGTTAAATTTGCTAAGTTCAAACTACTTTGAACTTCAGACTTTGGGAGTACAACTTATAGTGGTGTTTAAAGAAGGCAGTATGGAGGACCCTGATGACACCTCTAAATTTGCTTCATGTTCCATCTCAAAATTCTACAAATTTTTTGTTAAATCCATCTCTATAGGCTTAGGGTTTGGTTCACTGTCATTGTTTTAGGGTTTATATTGCTAAAACCCTTCCCAAGTTACCGCTGAGTCTGAATTTTATGGAAATAGTTATATTTCATCATTGAAATTTTATCATAGGTTCCCAATCAGTTAAGTTGTAACTTATGTCATCAAGTTCATTATGTTACCAACCCCTCGACTATTTCCCATCATAGTAGAATTTTTTTCCTTATATTGATCGAGGTTGATGTTCTTCAAAATATTTTTCTGGGTCTAGGCTTGAGTTTTAATATTATCCATGGTTGCCTAAGGTTTTCACCTTAATTATTATGTCCCCATATACCATAAGCCTAGTGGTGGCCCTCCTTTATGAACTAACCTTTGGAATGTGTAGATTTATGGTTTTATGATGACAGTTCGATCACTGCAAGCAAATAATAGTCGTTCCTTGCACCCCGACTCTATTTTATTTTTCATTTGAATATTCCAATGGGTTAGTGGGAAAATGCCACATGCCCTCCTCATTAGTAGGCCCAACACTTTTGAAAGGAATGTGGGTGATGAATTGGTGTGATCAATGGTGGTTGTTTATTGATATGGATTCATCAGGGTTGCTCCCTGCTACCCCATTTGATTTTTTTTCTTAAAATAATGTGATAGGCTAGTGGATTGTCAACATTTGTCCCTTCATGGAGGGCCCCACTTGGTTTTAAATGTAGTGAAAATTTTATCAAGCAATGATCAATGGTTGATAGTGGGTGACTTGGGTGAATCCTGACCACTCCCCATCATCCTATACGGGACCTACCTGTGCCTTTTATTTCTTAATGGGGAAGTGGGTGAATACCACATGTAGTGATGTAACAGTCCAGAGGGACATTAGTGTATAGGAGAAAATATAAACCCCTTATGCAAATTCCCCTTTTACACAACCTCACCTTATAAAATCAAATTAGAAGAAAAAATTCCACATCACCCAACTACCTTACTTCCACTTGGCATCTGTCTGCTGTGTCAGTGAGGGAATTTCTATCGGCGATGCACACATGTTGCATAGACTTCCACACGGTGCACTACAATCCTTGATGAAATCCCGTATTTGAATTTGGAAAAGGCGTTACACTTTCAATTGGGAACAATTTTTGTGTCCCTCTTTGACCAACCAACCCCGAAAATGGTAGATTCTTCCCTATTCTCCTTCAAATTCATCCATCTTCATCTCATTTCATCCTCTTGCAATTCCTACACACACTCTCAAGCTATTCAACATTCACTTTCACTTTCAAGTAGCATTCTCAACACTCCATTGTAGTAGCAAAAACACTCCATCAACTCCACATAGCAAGTGTGAAGCAAACCATTGTAGTGTGGGCTTAGAGGCTTGTGAGGCTTCACTTCATCATAGTTGTAGCTATGGTAACTTTTCCAAGTCTATATTCTCCTCCATTGGCTAGTGAGCTCTTGGTTGAGTAGCCTAATACTATTTTGTAGTGTTTATTGTAATCTCTACTTTCTTTACTTCTTTATCACATATTTCTATCTTGTTTCTATTTGGATGTCCATGGAGGTGGAAACACCAAAATGAGGATCTTACTGAGGCGGGCCCCTATACAGCCCCAAAAATTGTCCCCTTCTTTCTTGTGTGCAAGTGAGATAAACTGTGGAGCTAGCTAGCGAACGCGTGTCTTTGTTAGATTACCTTTGTCACCCTAGTTCTTGTTTACTTGTTTTATCACTATAATTTATATTTCCTAGAATTTCTCATTTTGTTTTTAGCATAAAGATTACTTAGCTAGGTTGTAAGATTTTTTTTGAGAAGTTTGTATTGTGTTCAATGTTTTATAACTGTACGGACACCAACACACCCAATAGATGCTAACACGCCATGTTGAGGCATAGTACCGAATCCAAAAATGAGCTCACCTAGTCTAAACTTAATTTTGGGATCTATAGAGTGATTGAAGTACATCATAGTCCTCATCATCCTCAATGGTTATTCCAAGATACCCTTTAGAGCGAGGCAAGTTAGGGCAGCCCTCCGCTCTCAGCTCTTTGTGACCTAGAGCCTTGATGTGGTTGGTCCCCCTCTCCTACATTTTTGGTGAACCTAAGATGAACTAATGTCTTTCCATTCGTCAGTGTTGAGAATTTTCCTTTGTTCCTTGTCATCGTTGTAAGCTTGAGTGTTGTGAAATTTTATGCGCATCACAACCCAGTCCATGACTTCCAAGTACATTATTAGGAGAAGTGTGCAACACCTTCCGATGGAAAGGACGAAGGTCACTTTTGGTTTCTTTATAAGCAATTTTGTGGAATCTTCCATTGGTCTTGCTACTTAGGAGCAATTGTCAAGGGGTGAGGTAGGGTTCTCTAATAAGACCAACCACATCCCCACTCCCCATGTGTCTACTACATAATCATCGGTAGACGAGCACAAGGTTGTTCACATTCCTTCAGAATATATATCTACCCTTAGCAAAGGATTGGGTGACTTGGAAAATCACTTGGAAAGGGACCCGAAGATGGTTAGGTTCACCAAAGTTATTAGAAAAATAAAGTGTATGTTGGGAAAAGACCGAATAGGCATAGAACTCCTAGCTAGTCTATCTAGTTTGACTAAAGCATGTGCCCCTCCAAAAAACCCTAACATCATACAAGGGTCCACTTTCGAAGAACATGAGAAATGGTTAGGAATGTTGATGAATCCCATGTTTGTGTACATGGCTGACATAGTCCCATCGATCAACATCCCATCTATCTCTGAGAGATCCAAAACTATCAAAGAAAATAGAATACCCTTGGGTTTTAGTTTCACCCCTCTTGTCACCCCTAGTGGTGGAGGTTTTAGCAGGTTGAGTGGTGGAAGCTTTGTTAGTGTGGTGGCTTCAGAGATGGGAATGGTACTAGCAAAGGTGGATTCGGTGGAGGCCCTAGTAGTGTCTTCAAAAGCAGAGGTGGCTCTAGTGGAGTCCCTGCTAGTGGTGTGCCTATGGTAGTGGTTACAATGGTGCTAATGTCAGTGGTTTCAAAGGTGGCTCTGGTGTTGGACCTTTCTCATCCCAAGACCCTATTCTAAATGCTCTTCTTCAGAATATGGGTAAGATGCAAAGCTAGTTGGTGAGTCTCTCCCAAGCCTCTGTCGAGCCTATCTTTCAACCCTTTTTCTAACATAGTCCATTGTCAATAGCAATTCTAATCACTCCATTCTCACAAGGAATGAAGATTCCCTAATTCAAATAAATATGGGGGAAAAGGGGACCCACAAATGCATGTGTTTCCTTTAATTCCCTATGTATAGACTTCTTCCATCACAATGCATTGATGGAAAAATTATTTCCTCGATCTATTAAGGACACAATGCTCGAATGGTATTGTTCCTTACCAAACAATTCTATCTTAACATTTGATCAACTGGTAAATAAATTTCTCTAATAGTTCCAAGCCAACATCAGATTGAAGATGACCTTTTTGGATCTCATCTAATGTAAACAAGGGGATAATGAGAAGATTACCAATTTTATAGTGTGGTACACAACACTCTTCTCACAGATATCATATCTACTGCTTGATTCTTATGTGCATAAGGTGTTCATAGGGAACCTACAAAGACCATCAAAGGAAATTTTTGCCTTATGAAGTACCCTTATTTCATGCATCTGTGTGCAACATTACAAGAATATCAACAAATGGTAGTTTAGTTCGAGGGATCCTCCTTGTGCTCTCGTTGAGAAGGAAAATCCATTATATCGATCTCTAGAAAGGGTAAGGTTGTTACAAATGTAATAGCTACTACGAATGATAATGGCCTATGAATGACAATGCCCTCAAACCCAACAAAAAGTTCACAAAGTTGGCATAATTTTATTCTTCCATCTTGCAGTAGTTGTTAAAGGATAAGATATTGAACGTTGTATGCACCTGCATCACGATATACAAGACTGGATCAAATACGGTACTATTCGTCTCGATGGGAGTAAACAAAATGCAAATAAATTAGTGGTGAAAGTTAATAGTGAGTTGCAGATATACATCTAGACAAATTTATGTTGCATTCTTCCAACATGATTATTGATCCCTTCGATTCTAGCACTCAACCCGAGGTATATGTTAACATGGTCATACTTACTCCTACCACACAACCTGTGCCTGACTCTGCAGATGTGAAATTCACATCTCAAGATTTACCCTTGAAGAATAAGCCCTCTCCCCTCAACATTCTTCCTCATATCAATGGCAACATTGTGACGAGAGTCTTAGTCGACCCTGTGAGCCAAGTGAATGTCATTACAAAAGACACATTGTGGCTTAATTCATTGCATAGAAAGGAATACAAAGAAATGAAATCTACCATCTGCACACATGATGGCCTTTCTCTTACGCCATATGGCTCAATAATTATGTCTGTCCTAGTTGTACCTAGGGTTGTAGACACAATTTTTGATGTTATTCCACAGTTGGATTTATTCAGGATGAGGTTAGGCATACCCTGGCTAGCTTCCATGAATGAAATCACCTACATCATTCATAAGTGTTTGAAGTTCTCCCATGAAGGTGTTGTGCATGTAGTGCATGACATTAGATAGTAGTCATTAGTTTCCCATGGGGGTAGCTCATTGGATAATTTTTGGCCCGCCTTGTTTGGTTTGTTCCCCCAAGAACAAACCTACTTTACAAGAATTATCTGATGTATAAGACCAGGGCAAGGGACAAAAAAAATTGACTCTTCTGATAGCATAAGAACTAGATTCCTCCTCTTCTTGAAAGGGGAAAGAGAAGCTCCCCCATCCTTGCGATGGATCTCCCACTCCTCTTTCTAGAGAAGAGTTTTGGATGAATATGCCTATATTTTACCCACTGCATTTGATGATGCCTACTTGGCATAAGCCTAAAATTAGGATATTAGACCTCCCTACTAAACCACTTAGACCTTGGTACTACTTGTATGGAAAGGGAAAAGGTCCCTATGGTGAATCCTCTACATCTCAACCTTCGCGACCTCCCACCGCTTCTGCTCCCAAGGCATTAAACGAGAAGAGTCCCAATACTAAGGAATTAGAATTGTCTCCCACTATTATTTCTCAATCTCTTCTTCCTTCTCCCGTTTAGGAGCCTATCCCTCCATTGGAAGCAGCTATGGTGGACACTCCCATGGCTGAGTATGATTCTTCCATCCATTTGCAACCTCTAGTCTCTAGCTCAAAGATTCAAAGAAACTTTCTTGTGTGTGAGTGCAAGCGTAGGTGAAAGGATCTTGAGGTTCAGTAGTTTCTCAATAGAAGAAGGAGGAAGAGATGTATGCCCCTACTTTAGGGCCTCCTAATATTTCCTCCTCTCTCCTCACCTCTCCTTCCATTCAGCGAATTCAATTTTGCTTTTGGCTCCCATTGTGAGTGTAAGTGTGCCTAACCCAAAAAAGGTGCAAGTGTTTATTGCTCCTTTGGTGGAGCCACCCCTTTTGATGTCCCTTTCAAACATCTTGCCATTCCCTAAACCAGTAGATATTTCAAATACTTCAGTGGTATCTGTTGCAATTTTCTCCTCCTCCTCCTTTGTGCCTCTTGTCTCGTCTATGGGAAGCTCACATCCCTCGATGAAATAAAACATGGAGGATGGATCTTCTAGTAATGGAGGACATAAGAGGATCCCACCTTCTTTGAAAGGTGGTCCTGTGTTGACTTGTTTTGTCATGGTGAAAGAGCCAATCCCTGCTTCCCCTGAGTTTTTCACTGCTCTTGAGTCACTCAATGAGCCAAGTGATGAATCTCAAGCGCAACCTTCTTTTTCTACTGAGGAACGACATCGCACTCCAGTAAAGTGCATTTTTAACTCTCTAGATGAAGTTCTAGCCTTGTCAACAATTTTCACAAAGTCATTGACCATAGCTCCACAAGAGCCTAGTGGAGAAGAGCTTGTGGGGCCTTCTTCCCTAGCCCTTGTTGCAGGAGGGTTGGAAGCTCCTCCCCTTAATATTCCACCATTGTAGGCCCATCCTCCTTCCCCTTACAATGATCTAGATTGGGAAGCAGATGATCTCTTGGTTGATGAATGTTAGGGGGAGGCCTCTCCTTTACCTTTACCTTTAGATTAGATGTGTGTGTTGTGATGTGTTCCCCTCTTATTTTGTTATGTGTTACAGGTGTTGGACTCAAGGAACACTAAGAGGTGGGGATGAATCAGTGTTAAGCAAAACTTAACTTTATAATTCTAATCTTTTAAACTATTTACATTAGTTGGAAAAAATAAAGATGCAAGAACATAAAGAAAATAGCCATAACACCATGTAACACCAAGATTTTTACATGGAAACCCTATTAGGGAAAAAACCACAGTGGAGCTTAATCCACAATTTATACTCTATTAAAAGTATAGAGAAAAAGGGGAATACACATGCATTGAAGAACACTGCCTAGAGCTCACTGCTCAAAAATAGGAAGGCTCACTACCTTATAGAATATATGGATTAAATCAAAAGTTTGAACTAAGAAGGTAGGATCTACAAATGTCTGGTTACAATTTTGGTTAGGCTCATAGATCATATTTTGGACCTTCTATCTAATTTTCCACTTCGCTATGCTCTGCTAACATTTGCATCTCTAAAATACTCTATGCACAAATGCAACTGTTCATAGTCACCCTACAACCCTTCTAATATTTTAAATCCACTTCATTAAACTTCGAGCACACACCCACACACACTACACCATGAAAAATGAATTTACCGTACTCTTATATATATTCACTATCAATGATTTAATCGCTTCATGTTGACATCAAAAAAATATGAAATATTCTCCAACGGATGGCTAAAATCATGAATAAAATTTAATGCACACCCATCAAAGTCGGCCACAGCATAGTGAGGGCCCAAATTAAAATCTGTAAGCAAAAAATCCTTTAAATAATTATGCCTCGAATATCTACAACATGCCAATTCATTTAGTGAGCCTTCATGAACAAATAAGCAAAAAATCATCTTACAAGATCTCCTAACTTATACACTAGTTAATGTGATATCACAAAACTTGATAATTAGATATTATAGATGCTTAACACCTTCCCTGAGATCCACGACACGAGATGATAATCCGGTCAAGCATATAGATCAACATACTAACCAAATACCATGTTCTTTATCCTGAATTCTGATAATACTCTATTGTTCACTTTGTTTGCCGGTATAAACAAATCCTGACATGTGGACTGGAATAATGAATTAGGTTTCCATCAATGACAACACTAGAAGCCATATTCCAACAATCTCCCTTTGGCATTGATGGCAACACTTAGTGAAAAATGACTAAGTGTTAGAACCAATATGATTACAATGCCAAAGTTCAAAATTTCAAAACACAACTCCCCCTAAGAATGATAAAGCATTTTTCACTGCTCTCTCTTCCCCTTTGACATCAATGAAAAACATGTTTTTGATATCCCCCTTTGAAATGTAACCAAAACTTACTAATTCAAAAACTAGTTATAAATTTGAAGAAATACCACTGATATTCGAGTCAGAAGATTATCTTGTACTTATCTTTCATCTCCGGAAGAAATTTCTTCCAAGCTTCTACCACAATCCCAATGATTATGATCAAGTTGTTGTTCTCATATGTCTAGTTAATAATTTTGATGAGGGATTCCATAATAGTGATAGCTTCTTCTAATTTCTCTCCTTTCCTTAGAATCTCAATTAGTTGCTCCAATCTGCATTCTGTTAAATCCTTCACTTTCCAAAAGGTTTCCACAAGATTGTTTCTGTTGAATTCAAATTTTGTGTGCTCAAACTTCATCTATTGAATCCTTTTCTTGATTGTACCATCCTGGTCCTGAAAAATGTTATAATTTTGACCAATCTTGATCAACTTAGTTTCAATTTGCTCTAAATTTTCTTTGTATTTACCAACTGCATGAGGCTAACAAATGGAATATTTGTAGATGTTGTTCACTATATTTATGCATTTCCTTAACTCATTCATCTTCCCTTTCAGCTTGGTGAGTGATAACATGAACAAGTCCTTTAGATGTAGAATTATTTCTCCCTCCTTGTCTTGAGACTCAAATTTTGTGATCTCCTTAATACATTCAATTATCTCTTTAGGAAACACATTCTGCAAGCTCTCCAAATTAGTATTATTGTGCAAAAAAAAGCACTTAGTGTGTTTTCAATCATATCCTGCTCAAATGAAGGTATAATAGTCTATATGTCTGCAAATTTTTGCATCCCATCTTTCTCATGAATAAGCTGCAATATATTTTCTTTGGATAAACACTTTCTTCTTCACTAGCTTCTACCATTACTTCATCTAGTTGAACTGATTCTGATTCTTCCCTTGGACTGTCTTTAGATTTCTCATCAAATTCCTCATCTGGTATATCCATAATTACTTGTTCTTTTCCTTTTCCTTCAATTTTAGGGGTTTTGCATGCTGGAGGAGTGCATTCAACAGTTTGTTTTTCTATTTTTCTCTTTTTCTCCATCTCACAGGAAGAAGATCCAACATCAAGTGCTCTTACCAAAATGGAAATGCTAATTTCTCCAAACTTTTTTAGTAATTCTTTAAAGAAATTTGCATACTCTTGCTTACAATTTTCCATTCAAAAATTTGCTTACAAACCAGTTCATTATTTTCCCATACAACATTTTTCTTCAATGGAAAACAATTCAGAAAGTACATCATAAGACACGTAACCAAGGTACCAAACTTGAAAGGGTAATCTGCCTCCTTTGTCAGTTACACATTTTCCACAGGTCAAAATCTTTATCCTCCATTATCATCTTATGGGAAATATAAACTGTGCCTGCTAAAGTTGATCCTTCCCTATTTCTAAAAATATTTTATAAGAAATTCCATGTGCAATACACCTTGTCACGGGGTCTTTGATAGTCAAAATTATCAATGCTCTATTATCTCCAGATACTCCAGTTAGGGTTTCAACTTCTTTGTTCCTGATCGACTTTTTTTCGGTATATCTCTGATTGTCCATAAACTAGTTAGATTCCCAATCACCTCTTTCAAAATATGATAGGGTTTATCTAGGTTTAGAAAATCATCATTCAATCTATCTAGAATAAACCTAACCACTTCCGTGTTCTCGAAATAAGGGAATTCATTCCATATGTCTAGATTTTTGTGTTTCACACCTTCCAACCATTTCAATTCATCAATCGACAACATGTTTCTTACATCCCTAATATTTTCACTACTATACTCATCTAAATTCACCATTCCTTTGATTTTTTTCATGTTTTCTTTCCATACTGAACAAGTTCTTCTGAAAACAAAATTAAATGTAAATTCCACAAACAACTAAAATGCTGAGACATTTGTCGTCGAATTATCTTCAATTCTTTGAAATTCTATTACAAAGGTTCTCCTTCTATTCTTCTTTGATGCAAAGTGACAAATAAGGGTTATAGATAGATTTTTATAACTCATACACCTAACCCTTTTACTACATTAAATGCTTTTCCCTAGGTGTTCCAGATACCCTGCTTTCTTGGACAGTGAAAGAAAGATTCATTTGCAAACCTTCAACTTCTCAAATTTATGTTCAAGTGCTCACCGATGCATTTGTATACTATTAGCACAACCAATAACAATCTCATGTATTCTGGCACCAACTTACAATAGGGGGCAAAGGATTTTCTTGAAAAAATCCCCCTAGGCCAATGGCCTGAGATCAATTCTTGGAGGAATTACCAGAAGCAAATTCTGGTGTGGGCTTATTTCCTTCATCAGACTCACTCTTCCTTACCCATGTCTTCTTCATCTGATCTATAAGTTCTTCCACAGTCAATTTCCCTTTTCCTTTATCATCTTTCTATGCATTTCTACCTTTATATACCAAACCCCTTTTATCCATGTTTTTGTTTCTGCAAAATCTTGCAATGTGACCAAGTCTATTGCATTTGTAACACACAAGATTTATTTGTCTAGACCAGTCATTCCATTGATTTCCCCTTGATCTGTATTGGTTAGCAATATTCCCAAATCTACCACACGTGTAGCATTTAACATTTCTTCTACTGCTAGAGCTATTTTGCATACTTTTGCATTCAATTGACTTATGACCAAACTTGTTGCAACTAAAACACCGACCAGAGAAGGATGGACTACTTGAATTTATTTTTCTTCTACATTGAGCAGCCATGTGACCAAATTTATTACATGCAAAACAACATCCATTAAAATTATGAGCATTAGGTTGTCTTACCAGATACCTCCCAATTTTGTTCATCTAATTTCTTTGCCTGAAATTCTTCTATCCAAATCCAGAGATTTCTCCTTTTTCATATCCAAGACCTCGTTTGTAATTTGCATCCTTCTTTCCTTTAGTCATCCCATCAAGCTTAGCAGAATTGGTTTTAAGCTTCTCCTTGTATTCATTTGTGTAGAAATTTCATCTCTAAGAATAACAATCTATCTTTCAAGCTCTTGTTTATTATTTATGGATTGTTGCAGTTCAATCTCCAATTGAATGAATCCACTATTAAATCTACAACATTCATCAAATTTCTCTTTTAAATACTGGGCAATATACTCCTCATTCTTCTTTCTTCCTTCAATCTCCTTAGTCATCTTCATCACCATAGATTCCATCTCAAGCTTTAGGTTAGCATTATCTCTAGCTAGCTTTTCACATTCTTCAGTTATTTCCTTCAGGGTTTGATTCAGATGACCATCTTCCATGCTTTTACTTTCTTTTCGCTTAAGCTGATCACATAGTTCCTTTCTCTTTTCTCTTGATTCATTAATTTTATCCTTCAGTGATTGAATGAATTTTTTAGCATCCTCAAGATTTTCTTTCAATTCCAGGACTTTTGCTTTAGAATGATCAAGATCATCAAGTGCCACCAAAAGCTATTGTTGAAGACTACCATATTCCATTGCTATCCAAGATCCACCTCAAGTTGTTAAACTTTTTCAGATGAACTCGACTTTGATACAAATTGTTGGACTCGAGGAACATTGAGAGGGGGGGGTGAATGAGTGTTCAACAAAACATAACTTTATAATTTTGATCTTTTAAACCATTTACAACAGTCGAAAAAAATAAATATGCAAGCACATAACACATATAGACATAACACCATGTAACACCAAGATTTTTACATGGAAACCCTATTAGGGGAAAAACCACGGTGGAGGTTAATCCACAATTTATACTCTATTAAAAGTATAGAGAACAAGGGGAATGCACATGCATTCAGGCACACTTCCTAGAGCACACTACTCAAAAATAGGAAGGCTCATTGCCTTACAGAATATTTGGATTACATCAAAAGGTTGAACTGAGAAGGTAGCATCTACAAATCCCTAGTTACAGTTCTAGTTAGGCTCATAGATCATATTTTGGACCTTCTATTTGATTTTACACTTCACTCTACTCTTCTAACATTCGCATCTCAAAAATCCTCTATGCAAAAATACAATTGTGTATAGTCTCCCTACAACCCTTCTAATATTTGCAATGCACTTCCTTAAACTTTGAACACACACCCATACACACTACACCACATAAAATAAATTTACCGAACTCTTATATAAATCTTCTATCAATGATTTAATCGCGTCATGTCAGCTTCAACAAAATATGAAATATTCTCCAACAGTCGACTCAAATCATGAATAACATTTAATGCACACCCATCAAAGTCAGCCACAACATAGTGAGGGCCCAAAACAAAATATCTAAGCACAAAACACTTTAAATAATTACAGCTCGAATATCCACAACATGCTAATTCATTTAGTCAACCTTCATGAACAAATAACTAGAAAATTATCCTACCAGATCTCCTAACTTATACACCGATTAATGTGACTTCACAAAACTTGATAATTAGATATTATAGATTCTTAACAACCTTCCCCGAGATCCACAACACAAGAGGATAATCCAGTGAAGCATATAGATCAACATACTAACCGAGTACCATATTCTTTACCCTAACTTCTAGTAATACTCTGTTCTTCACTCTGTCTAACAGTATAAAAAAATCCTAACCCGCGGACTGGAATAATAACTTAGGTTGCCATAAATGACAACACTATAATCCATATGCCAACACCTAGATGACCCTTGCCACCCTTTTTGGTGCTAGGATACAGGAGTGATTTTTTTGTTGTAAACCTTCTTCTATCTATGTCATCATTCTTCCCTTTTTTTGCTTTATTTTCGACAAATTGGGGATGATGCAAAGCGTTGGGGGTATTTAGGCTTCCCTTTCATGTTGACTAATTTTTATTTGTTTACTTTGTATTCTCATGCATCCTTCACATGGTCTAATATAGTAGAGGGTGATGACAATTCATTTATATACTACTATTATAATTTTTTATATATTTATGAGTAGCTCTGACCTTGAAATATCAGATCACCCATGTGCCCTTTGTTTATGATCTCTTTGTCTCTTTTTGCCTCTCTTTTATCTTTCTCTCCTTTTTGATTGATTTTTCCCTTTTATGTGTGACAAGGTTGTTTCTATGATACTTTGATATTCATAAAATGCATTCGTTGACAACGAATCTTTCGTCAAGAATCTTTGCAAGCTCTTTTCAAGAATTGCATTCTAAACTTGGATCCCTAACGGAACATTTTTCCTTCATCATGGGTTTGTAAAGAAATAACTTGATAAATTTCCTTCAAGGTGGGAGCAACACTGACCTTCCCCTTGTAAGGGGTCACTTTCTTTCTTTTGAATTCCTTGGTGAAGTGAACATCTTTCGAAAGGATTCCTTGATGACAAATCAATTTGAGAAAAAGCATCTCTTTCATACTTTGAAATAACACATCCCTTGAGTGGACCCTCTCTTCATGCTTGGTTCCTGAGGGACCCCTTTGAAATATTTCCAACTTTTTGATGGTCTGGGTGACTATCTACTCATTTTCCTACATGGCCGCTTTTTTTTCTGGCATGTTTTATCTGCAGGTAAACATGTCGCTTTGTAGGTGTTACTATAAAGCTACTTTCTAACTCTACATAATTTCCTTCTCTGGATTCCCTCCATGCGAGAGATCTTGGGGGATGCCTCTTTACAGGTCTGAGGGCCTATAAGGCACTTACACCTCAAAGCTTCCTCCATGTGAGATATTTTGGTGGTTTCTCCCTTGCAGGCTTGTGGGCCTGTAAGGAACTTACTTTTTGGGGCTTCCTTCATGCGAGAGTTCTTGGGGATTGCCTCCTTATAGGTCTATAGGATTCTGAGATTCTTTTATTCTATAGCTTCATAGTTCTGTAAGGCTATGGAGTCTTTTTTTTCTAAACTCCCTAGAGGGAGTAACTGTGGAGAACTTTTCCTACCCTACACTTTTAGGTTCGCCAGATCGTGGTCTGGTTCCTCAATAGTTCAGGTATAGATTTCTAACCCTATTAACTCTTCTATCTACTTTACCAAAGTACTCATTAGTATTCGTGCTCGCTAAAGTGGGGGGAAAATATATTGGAGCGAATTTTCACCTCTTACACAAATTCCCCTTTTACACAACCACACCTTAGAAAATCAAATTTGAAGGAAAAATTCCACATCACCCAACTACCTTCCTTCCACTGGGCATTTGTTTATTGTGTTGGTGAGGGAATTTTTATCAAGGATGCATGTGCAACGTGTAAATGTCCATGTGGCGCGTTGTCATCCCTGATGGATTCCTGCATCTGAAGTTGGCAGAAGCATTAAACTTTCTATTGGGAATGATTTGTAATGTCCCTCTTTGACCAACCGTCCCCGAAAATGGTTGATTCTTCCCTCTTCTCCTTCAAATTGATCCATCTTCATCTCATTTCATCCTATTGCAATTCCTACACACTCTCAATCTATTTAACATTCACTTTCACTTTCAAGTAGCATTCTCAATAGTCCATTAGAAGATCAGTAGCACTCCATCAACTCCACATTACAAGTGTGAAGAAAGCCATTGTAGCGTGGGATTGGAGCCTTGTGAGGTTTCACTTCATCATAGTTGTGGTTGTGGTGACTTTTCTAAGTTTGTATTCTCCTCCATTAACTAGTGAGCTCTTAGGTGGAGGTGGTAATGTTTCACTCCTCTCCTTTGTGATTTGGTTGAGTAGCATAATATTGTTTTGTAGTGTTTATTGCAATCTCTAATTTCTTTACTTCTTTATCACATATTTCTATCTCATTGCTATCTAGTTTTTTCTGGAGGTGGGAACACCAAAATCAGGATCTGACTGAGGTAGGCCTATACAGCCCCAACAATTTTCCCCTTCTTTCTTGTGTGAAGGTGAGAGAACGTATGGAGCTAGCTAGTAAATGTGCATCTTCGTGAGATTATCTTCATCACCCTAGTTTTGGATTACTTTTTTTATCACTTTAATTTCTATTTCCTATACTTTCTCTTCTTTTTTTAACCGTCAAGATTAGTTAGCTAGGCTACATTTTTTTTGAGTAGTTTGTATTGTGTTCTCTATTTTATGACTATATAGATGTGAGCATGCCCAAGAGATGCTAGTGCACCATGTTGACATCCTAGAACTACACTATCATCCTCGAATAGAGAGCTATTTGAGTCACAATACCGACTCTAAAAACCAGCTCACCAATCCAAAACTTAAGTTCAGGATATGTAGAGGGGTATGTGTAGGATCATGATGGGAAAAAAAGTGGCTATATGATGCGTACGTGTAGGGCATGTGATTGACAACTTTTTTTTACCCAAAATTGATTAAATGAAAAGGGTTTTTAAAGGAGATTCTCAAATTTCCACCAATATAATTTATGCTTTACTTTTAATTTAATAAATTATTATTATTCATTTTCTATTTGAATTACGATTAAAGTCATGATTGATAGGCTCATTGAAAAACATCTATAGCTTTCAAATGGTATCACATTTTTTTAATCTGAAACATGTGTCACATTGTACACTTCACATACTATATAGGATTAAAAAAAAAAGTGAATTCATGAAGTTTCAACTAAGTTAAGGTGGTCAGACATACGAGTTCTTATCTTTTTGAAAAGTTGTAATAAAAAATTCATAATTAATTATTTAATTGGAAAAAAACTACAAAAAAATATGCATCACATCGAGACATGAGTCCTCTACTTATATCTAAAATATTATAAAAATTCATTATCATTTTATTGTGGTTAGGGTGGTCAGATAGACACCTACTTCTTATTTTTCCCTGAAATTTAAGTACTACTGCATTGAAATTTCAAATTTTCACCAAATAGATTTTTTTTTTTAAATAAACCTAGTAGTTTAGAAACTACATTCAATTTGCTACATATTCTATTATTACATATTTTCGAAATAGTATACATATTCAATTTTTTATGTCAAGTTTCCTAACTTTTATTTTTCTAAATTTTTTGCCACTTAAGGGCTTGCTTTTTCCGTGATGATCTTGCACATACCTAGAGATATTGTAGTACATCATAGTCCTCATAATTCTTGATCCTTATTCCAAGATACCCTTTAGAGTGAGGTAAGTTAGGGTATCCCTTCACTCTCGGCTCTCTGTGACATGGAACCTTGACATGGTTGGTCACCCTCTCTTATATTTTTGGTGAACCTGATGTAAACTAACATATATCCATTCTTGGGTGTTGAGATGTTTCCTTTGTAACTTGTGATTGTTGTAAGATTGAGTATTGTGAAATTTTATGAGCATCACAAATCATTCCATGACTTTCAGGTACATTGTTAGGAGAAGTGTGCAACACCTTATAATGGAAAGGAAAAAGGTCACTTTTGGTTTCTCTACAGGCCTTTTTGTTGGATCTGTTGTTGGTCTTGCTACTCAAGAGTAGTTGTCAAGGGGTGAGGTAGCATTTTATAATGATACCAACCACATCCCCACTCCCCTTGTGTCTCCTACACCATCATCAGTAGATGAGCATGAGACCATTCACATTCCTTCATAATATATATCTACCCTTAGCAAAGGATTGAGTGACTTGGAAAATCACTTGGAAAAGGACCCAAAGATGGCTAGGCCCACCCAAGTTATTAGAAAAATAAAGTATATGGTGGGAAAAGACTAAACAACCATAAAACTCATGGCTAGTCTCTCTAGTCTAACTGAAGCATGTGCCCCTCCAAAAAACTCTAACATCATTCAAGGGGCCACTTTCGAAGAACATGAGAAATAGTTAGGAATTTTGATGCCTCCCATGTCAATGTACATGGCCGACATAATCCCATTGATTAGCATTCCATTTGCCTCTAAGAGATCTGAAACTATCAAAGAAATAGAATACCCTCGGGTTTTAGTTTCACCCCTCCTATCACCTCTAGTGGTGGAGGCTTTGGTGGTGGTGGTGGCTTTGGCAGTGGAAGTGGCACTAGAGGAGGTGGTTTTGATGGAGGCCCTAGTGGTGGCTTTGGAAGTGGTGGTGGCTCTAGTGGAGGACCTATTGGTGGTGATCCCTCTAGCAGTGGTTCCAGTGGTGGTCACATCCATGGTTCTAGAGGTTACTTCAGTGGTGGTTATGGAGGAGGTTTCACTAGACCCTTTTCATCCCAAGACCCTATTCTGAATACTCTTCTTCAAAATATGGGTAAGATGCAAAGCTAGCTGGTGAGTCTCTCCCAAGCCTCTACCTAGTCTATCTTTCAACCCTTTTTCTAACATAGCCCATTCTTGATAGAAATTCTAAACACTCCCTTCCCACAAGGAATGGAGATTCCTAAATTCAAAAAATATGAGGGAAAAGGGGACCCACAAATGCATGTGTTTGCCTTTAATTCCTTATGCATAAACTTCTTTCATCACAATGCATTGATGGAAAAATTATTTGCTCATTATCCTAAGGACAGAACACTTGAATGGTATTGTTCCTTACCAAACAATTCTATCTTCTCATTTGATCAAATGGTAAATTAGTTTCTCTAATAGTTCCAAGCCAACATCAAACCGAAGATGAAATTTTTGAATCTCATCGAATGTAAACAAGGGGATAATGAGAAGATTACTAATTTCATTGCATGGTACCATGTGCTCTTCTCATAGATCTCATATTTGTTGCCCGATTTTGATAGATAGAAGGTTTTCATAGGGAACCTATAGAGACCTTGGTAGGATAACTTTTCCCTTATGAAGTACCCTTCTTTTGTGCATTTGTGTGGCATTACAAAAATATCAACAAGCGGTAGTTTAGTTTAGGGGATCCTCCTCACACTCCCATTCAGAAGGAAAATCCATTGTATTGATCTCTGGAAAGGGTAAGTTTATTACGAATGTAGTAGCCACTATGAATGATAATGGCCTCAGACACAACAAAAAGTTCACAAAGTTAGTAGAATCTTATTCTTCCATCTTGCAAAAGTTGTTAAAGGATATGATCATAACCTTAGAGAATCCTAAACGTCTCAAGGAACCTTACCCTAGTTGGTACGATGTGAATTCCTTTTGTTAGTACCATTGAGTTAACAAACATGATCTACCAAACATTGTATGCATGCGTCTGCATCACGAGATATAGGAATACATCAAGGACGGTAGTATTCATATCAATGGGAGTAAACAAAAATAAACAAATTAGTGGTGAAAGTGAATAGTGAGTTATAGATATACATAGACCCATTTCATTAAATTTTTCCAACATGATTATCGATCCCTCTGATTCTACCACTCGGCTTGAGGTGTATGTTAACATGGTCATAGTTACTCCTACCATACAATGTATGCCCAACTCCCTAGACGTGACATTCACATCGCATGATTTACCCTTGAACAACAAGCCCTCTCCCCTCTACATTACCACTTGCCTCAATGGAAACATTGTGATGGGGGTCTTAGTAGACCCTGTGACCCAAGTGAATGTCATTACAAAAGAGACATTGTGGCTTAATTCATTACATAGAAAGGAATACAAAGAAACAAATTCTACCATATGCACACATGATGGTCTTTCTCTAAAGCCGTATGGCTCGATAACTCTATCTATCCTAGTTGGACCTAGGGCCATAGACATAATTTTTGATGTTATTTTGGAGTTAGATTCATTCAAGATGAAGCTAGGAATACCCTTGCTAGCTTCTATGAATGGAATCACCTCTATCATTCATAAGTGTTTGAATTTCTCCCACAAAGTTGTTGTGCACGTAGTGCATGACACTAGATACCATCCATTGGTGTCCCATGGGAATTGCTTGTTGGATCATTTTTGGCCCACCTAGGCCCATCCACTCCCGTCAAGAATGGACCTACTTTACAAGAATTATGTGAAGTATAAGACTGAGGGCAAGGGACAACTAAAAAAGACTCTTCTGGTAGCACAACAACCATCTGCCTCATCTTCTTGAAAGGGAAAAGAGAAACTCCCATGTCCTCGAGATGGCTCTCCCACTCCTCTTTCTAGAGAAGATTTTTGGATGAATATTCCTAGTCTTTACCCATTGAGTTTAATGATACCTACTTGGCATAACCTTAAATTAGGATATCGGACCTCCCTACCTAACCACCTAGACCTTGGTACTACTTGTATGGCAAGGAAAAAGGTCCTTGTGGGGAATCCTCTATGTCTTGACCTCTGTGGCCTCCCACCACTTCTTCTCCCAAGGTAGTAAATGGGAAGAGGCCCATTTCCAAGGAATTACAATCAACTCCCCCTATTGTTTCTCAATCTCTTCCTCCTACTCCCATTCAAGAGCCTGTCCCTTTGCTGGAAACATCTATGGTGGACACTCTCATGGCTGAGAAAGAGTCTTATGTCCCTTCGCAACATACAATCTATCACTCGAAGAGTCGAAGAAACTACCTTGCATGTGAGTGCAAGCATCATCAAAAGGCTCTTGTGGCTGAGTAGGTCGCTCAATAGAAGAAGGAAGAGGAGACATCTGCCCCTACTTTAGGGCCTCCTGATGTGTCCTCCTCTCTCCTCCCCTCTGCTTCCATTCAATCAAATTTAGTTTTGCTTCCTGCTTTTACTATGAGTGTAAGTGTTCCTAACCACAAAAAGGTGTAGGTGTTTATTACTCCTTTGGTGGAGCCACCTCTATTGATGTCCCTTTCGAACATCTTGCCATTCCCTAAACCTGTGGATAGTTTGAAGACTTTAGTGGTATTTGGTCACATTTTTCTCCTCCTCCTCCTCCTACTACATGCCACTTGCCTCATTTGTGGGAAGCGCACATCCCCTGATGAAGGAAAAGATGGAGGATGGCCCTTCTAGTAATGGAGGACATAACAGAAGCCACCTTCTCTGAAAGGTGGTCCTGTGATAACTTGTTATGTCCTAGTGATAGAACTAGTCCCAACTTCCCTTGAGTTTTTCACCACTTTCGAGTCACTAGGTGAGCCAAGCAGTGAATCTCGGGTGTAACCTTCTCCATCTATTGAGGCACAACATGGCACTCCAGTAAAGTGCATGTTTAACTCTTTGGATGAAGTTTTAGACTTGTTAGCAATTTTTACGAAGTCGTTGACCATGAATCCACAAGAGCCTAGTGGAGAAGACCTTGCGGGGTCTTCTTCCTTAGCCCTTGTTGTTCGAGGGTCAGAAGCTCCTCCCCTTAATATTCCATCATTGCAAACTCATCCTCCTTCCCTTTACAATGATCGAGATTGGGAAGTGGTTGAACTCTTGGTCAATGAATTTTAGGGGGAGGCCTCTTCTTTACCTTAAGATTACATATGTGTGTTGTGATGTGTTCCTCCATGATTAAGTTATGTTTTCCTAGATGACCCTTGTCACCCTTGTTGGTTCTTGGATACGTGAGTGATTTTTGTGTTGTAAACCTTCTTCTATCTGTATCATAATTCTTCCATGTTTGTGCTTGATTTTCAACAAATTAGGGATGATGAAAATCATTGGGGCCATTTAAGCTTCCCTTCCATGTTGACCCAATTTTTTATTGTTAGTTTTTCTTCTCATGCATTCTTTACATGGTATGTTATAGTAGGGGGTTGATGATAGTTCATTTAGATACTAATATTATACTTATATATATGTATTTATGAGTAGCTCTAACCCCAAAATATAAGATCACCTGTGTTCCCTTTTTTTATGATATCTTTGTCTCTTTTAGCCTCTCTTCTATCTTTCTATCTTCATTGCTTGGGTTCTCCCTTTTATGTGTGACAATGTCAATTCTATGATACTTTGATTTTTTGTGAACAAATCTCTCCTCAAGAATCTTTGCAAGCTCTCTTTTCAAGAATTGTATTCTCGACTTGGATCCCTAATGGAACATGTTTCCTTCATCATGGGTTCGTAAAGGAAAAACTTGAGAACTTTCCTTCGAGGTGGAAGCAACTCTGACCTTCCCCTCGCAAGGGGGCACTTTCTTCCTTTTGAATTCCTTGATGAAGTGAACATGTTTTGAAAGGATTCCTTGATGACAAATTGATTTGGAAAAAAGAATCTCTTCCATACTTTCAAATAGTGTGTCCCTTGAGTAGACCCCCTCTTCACACTAAGTTCCAAAGGGACCCCTTTGAAATATTTACAACTTCTTGACAATTTGCGTGACTATCCACCTTTTTTCCTACATGGCCGCTTTGTTTGCTAGCATGTTTTATCTACAAGTAAACATTTTTCTTTACAAGTCTGCCTATAAATCCACTTTCTGACTCAATGGAGTCTCCTTATATGGGTTTCCTCCATGTGAGTGATCTTAGGGGATGCCTCCTTGTAGGTCTAAGGGCTTATAAGGCGCTTACACCTTATAGCTTCCTCCATGTGAGAGATCTTGGGGGTCGCTCCCTTATCAGCGTATGGGCCTATAAGGCACTCACTTTTCAAGGATTCCTTCATTTGAGAGATCTTGTGGGTTACCTCCTTCTAGGTATGCACGCCTGTGAGACACTTTCATTCTATATATTCATAGTTATGTGAGACTATGGAGTCTTTTGTTTGAAATTCCTTAGGGAGAGTACCTATGGATTCCTTTTCATGCCCTACACTTTTGGGTTCACCATATTGTGGTCTACTTCCTCGATGATTCAGGTATAAATTTATAAACCTACTAACTCTTTGATCTACTTTATCAAAGCACTCATTAGTATTCGTGCTCACTAAAGTGGGGAAAAATATATAGGAGCAAACTTGCACCCTTATGCAAATTCTCCTTTTACACAACCTATCCTTAGAAAATCAAATTTGAAGGCGAAATTCCACATCACCCAACTACCTTCCTTCCACTTGGAATCTATTTATTGTGTCAATGAAGGAATTTCTATTAGGAATGCATGTGCATTGTGTAGATGTTTGTGTGGCATGT
The DNA here is from genome assembly GCA_007258455.2 of Sequoia sempervirens. Taxonomy (NCBI): domain Eukaryota; kingdom Viridiplantae; phylum Streptophyta; class Pinopsida; order Cupressales; family Cupressaceae; genus Sequoia; species Sequoia sempervirens. Next base: position 37,210,386 of record VDFB02252616.1, on the reverse strand, counting down.
TGTTGTCCCTGACAGATTCTTGCATATGAAGTTGGCAGAGGTGTTGCACTTTCAATTGGGAATAATTTGTAACATCCCTCTTCAACCAACTAATCCCAAAGATGGTATATTGCTCCCTATTCTCTTTCAAATTCATCCATCTTCATCTCATTTCATCCTCTTGCAATTCATACACACACTCTCAAGCTATCTAACATTCACTTTCACTTTCAAGCAGTATTCTAAATACTCCATTGTAGCAATAGCAACACTCCATCAACTCCACATAGAAAGTGTGAATTAAGCCATTGTAGTGTAGGCTTGGAGCCTTGTGAGGCTTCACTTCATCACAGTTGCGGTTGTGGTGACTTTTCTAAGTTTGTATTCTCCTCCATTGGCTAGTGAGCTCTTGGGTGGAGGTGGTAACATTTTTCTCCTCTCCTTTTCTATTTGGTTGGGTAGGATAATAATTTTTTGTAGTGTTTATTATAATCTCTAATTTCTTTAATTTTTTATCACATATTTCTATCAAATTCCTATCTAGTTTTCCATGGAGGTGGAAACACGAAAACATGGGTCTGACTGAGGTAGGGGCATATACAACCCCAAAAAATTTCCCCTTCTTTCTTGTGTGAAGGCGAGAGAACGTGTGGAGATAGCTAGCAAATTTGCATCTTTGTGAGATTATCTTTGTCACCCTAGTTCTTGTTTACTTTTTTTATCACTTTAATTTCTATTTCCTATACTTTCTCATTTAGTTTTTACCATTAAGATTAGTTAGCTAGGTTGTAAGTTTTTTTTTTAGTAGTTTGTATTGTGTTCACTTTTTTATGACTGTATGGATGCCAACGCACCCAAGAGATACCAACACATTGTATTGACATCCCAAAACTACACTACCATCCTTGGATAGAGATATTTCAAAGGCACAGTACCTACTCCAAAAACTAGATCGCCTAGACTAAAATTAAGTTTGAGATCTATAGAGTGATTGAAGTACATCATAGTCCTCATCATTCTCGATCCTTATCCCAAGATACCCTTTAGAGTGAGGCAAGTTAGGGTAGCCATCCACTTTCGGCTCTCCGTGACTTGGAGCCTTGACGTGGTTGGTCCCCCTCTCTTACAATTAGTAAACACGAAATATAAATAATTTTTTTGGAGAAAGCAAGAAGGATAAATGGTACAAGATAAGAATTTATTTCTTCTACATGTTTTCAAGATATGATGGGTATTTTTTTATCTCAACCATTATTTTTGTTAGAAGTTTATACACACGGATAGGTGGTTTGTAAAAGGGTAAGTACAAGTTAGTGGATTGAAATCAAATCCTAACCACTCCTCATTGTCCTATTGATAAAAGGTACAAGTGGGTTAATTCTCATGGGTAAGCAAGAGATATTGATAGGAAAGGCTTTCTTTAATACTAAGTGGATGATTAAGTCTATAGAAAAAGTGGATGCAAATCCACATGGGATTTTTTGAATAGAAAAAGGTAGTAGACTCATGCATTCAGATTCTTCATAATTAATTAGATTGATTTTAATTATCTATCGACCCATCTTGATGTATGATCAATGGTTAAGATTCAAAATCAAGTAGTTGATTGTCAGCTCACTCACGCAAGCCTTTCTCCATCATTAATGGTTGAAAAGCTCAAATTTCTTGATATAATGAGTTGTTCACCATAGTATCTTCACAATTTCAATTATAATCCAAGGAATTAAGATTAGGTTTGATAAAAAGATGGCGTGAAGAACTTTGGCATGAAGTTGTAGACATTGTGGATAGTTTCTCCTAGGAAAGTTGATATTAGTGTTTTTATATGTTGACTAAGTATCATTTACTTGGTCTTGGGAAATTATTTTGGGCTCTGTAGGTTTACATAGTTGTGAAGTGTCTTTGTCCTGCAAACTTGCAAAGTCTCTCTGTACTTGGGAATTCATAGTTTGTTAGATCTTAATAATGGGTAAGCCAGGTGAGTTTGTCCAACCATTCAGAAGGTATAGGAGACTTATTATGCTTAATTCCCAGAATGATGCACCTAAAACTGAACTTGGCACACTAGGAGCTTTTGCAAAGCCAAAGGGTAGGAGGAGTGCTCATAATAAAACTAAGAAGGGTGGTGTCAAGAAAAAATACTACCTGAGGAATAGAGTTGTTGGTCATGACCAAGGTGATTATGGTGGGAAACTAGCTAAGTCTTGTGTCAAGAGGAAGAAGAAGTACCACAAGGCTTATGATTCTTATATAGGAGGCACCATTGTCCCATGGAGGATTCAACTAGTCCTTTCAGTGATGAAGGAGATACTGACCTAGAGTAAAATAGTTACCTTCTCACAATGGTATGTCGAGAGGATTCTAATGATGGATGGGTAGTAGTTTCTCTATTTTCAGCAACATGGAGCGGGCGTGCTTACTCTAATTCTGAAGAATTAGAGTAGCAACTCGGTTCTATTTTTCTTTTTGATGACACTCCCGCCACAACGACGGGCTTATCCTCTTCTATGAAAGTATATGTTTTTGTTTGGGGTGCTGACATGGAGAATCTTCTTTGTTCAACATGCACAAGAGGGTTTGTGAGTTTTTGCAACAATGAATGATGCCTTTTGGAAGGCTAGTTGATCATCTTCAATAAATGATATGGAGTTTTGTCTTTTGTTTTCCCCCCATTTTGCATTGAGTAAATGTAACCATCTGGGGAATCTTTAAAATTGAAATGAAACTAAGTGTCAAATGCAAATGTTACTGAAATGGTAATTTGGCCTAAAGCTTGTTTCTCCCATATTCTATAAATGGGAATTCAGGGCTAGTTACAGAGAGGTTGGTTGTTCTAGAATTGATCACACTGAGGATTGTAAAGAATATACTAAAATTTTTAGTGTTAAGTCTTAGGTTCGATTCTGATAATATTCTCATGTAGTCCTGATAGTAATACTAACAATATAGAACGAAATAGTGCAAGTTCTACACCATCTTCTCTCCTATGTACTAGTTTTATAAAGTAGAAGTAATATAATCAAGTGTTATCTTATTTGTCTCTGTTTACCTCCAATGGATGTATGGTTTTATTCTTTCTTATTGATTCAAATATTTGATGTGAATGCTTGAATGGAGGTATAGGTTTATGTTAAATCATGTACTAGGATGTTAGTATGAAGTGATGGTTAAGATATAATGTTTAAATATTGTAATGTATTATTCTCAAAGCTTTAAATAATGTCATCTGTGAAATTATTATTGAATCATGTAAATTTTAGAATTGGCTCCATTCTTAGGATGAGGCACTAATCTAAGTGAGGTGATTATTTTGCATTTTATTGATTAATTCAACAACAAACCACTTATTAAATCAATGTTTCTAAAACAGGGTCATAATTATGTTAGATTTTATCATTCTCAAAATCTGAATATTTACTATTGTTAAGAAGCAGTCAACTCATTTGATATGTTCTGCTCTTTGAGCCATTATATGAGAATTATCCGTGTAGCAATGTTTATGATAAAAATGGCACAAGAATATCATGTAGACATTATTAGGATCACCCTCTTGGTTTCACATAGTGGGTGAAGTGTAGAAGTAGAGGCTTGATAATCCTTTACTTGTTTGTTGGCCAATCCCTGCCTTTACTTATCATTGGATTTTGGAAAATTCATAGGTATATGGAAGTTTGGTTCTAAAAAAATAACCAACAGATTGGTCACTTTGCTGGGGAAAAATACTCATGAAGTATGTGTTTCTCAATCATAAGTGTTAGAGTCGATTAATTTGATAGTACAAGTCCATGTTTGGTCTATCTTTGATATGAGTGAGTTAACTCTCAAAAATTTTGCAAGAATCTATTGTGTTTCCCTTGAAACATGCAAATGCTATCAAGATCTACCACAAATCCATGAATATTTTCATAATTTATCACTAGATGTGGGTGGCGACTCTAAGATCTCTGAACCGGCATGTACTATGTGAGAGAATCAAGTAAAATAGAATGAAAATTTGCTAAGAAAAGATAGGGTAGACTTGAGCTCACATGATGAAATACCTTGATAGGAAGCTAGAGAGAAAACTTCAAAGGACTCTAGTATTGTTCTAAGAGATTCAAAGAATTTACTAAATCTAAACATATGGTTCAGATTTTGAGTACTTAAAATATGGAAAGGGTTGTGTTGCAGAAAACGTAAAGGATTCATGTGTGACTCTGCTGATTAAGGAAACTTAAATTACAATCAGCCTATGAAAACAACTTCATATTGTTGAAGTTTATTCCTCTTTAAAGGAGGTGGTGACTCTATGCAAAAGAACCTAATGGAATGGTGATAAAATCTTCAGATCTATAAATTTTTCTAGTCAAAAGAATAATTCAAAGTAGCTACATCATATCCAAGTATTTCCCCTATTTTGGCTTTCAATAAGCAATGAATTTGAGTGAAAACCATGTTGAGTGATTTGGAAAATTTTTGGTTCCCTATTAAGTGAATTGAGCATTGATAAAGTGAATGGTAGTGGTAATGTTACATACTTCTAAGATATAATTTGAAGTCTCTATATTATGTTGAAGAAGTATGCTTATCTTTAAAATTTTCCCATTAGCAGATCCAAGGAATATATGTATTTGAGTCATGCATTATAAAATCATGATTAAATCAAGGATGTAAGACAGTGAATGATCAACTATGAAGTTGATATTCAATATTTGTAAATGGATACAATAAAATGTATCATTCCTCTCTATCTCACTATGGAATGTCAAGTGAAAACATGTAGGGCATGTAGCCTTTGTCATGCCATCAAAGAAATTTCTCTATTTGGATGTATAGACCATTAAATTTTGATGGCATTCAGGGCTTCCTGAATTTTATTCCTAATGATGTTAGGGAACATTTTCCAAATTCACAGGGAAAAGTTTTGAATCAACTCATAGGTATTTGTATACTTTTATGGACCTGATGGGAGACTATGAGATAATTTATGAAGATGTTGTTATGAATTTATTTGTTCCATCTCTAGAGGAGGATGCTAGAGATTAGTTTTCACACTTACTAGTATGCTCTATACCTTCATGGAATGAATTCATGGTAGAATTTATATAACACTTTGGTGAAAGAATTAATCCAAATTCAGTAAGGATAAAACTAATGGAAATTTCAAAGGATGAAGATGAGTTAGTCCAAGCTTTCAATCTCAGATTTGCAAAAGCAATAAGAGATATTCCTAAAAATATGAGACCAAGTGATGTAGAGTTCCTAGTTGTATATTTTGGTGCATTTGATGAAGAAATGAGTTATTTTTTGAGAGGTAAAGAGCCCTTAACACTGCATCATGCATATCAAATTTTCATGGACATTGAAAATAATTTTAGATACTCAATGATAAAGGGTTATATGGCTGAAAGTGTTGGCTACTTTATCACATTTCATACAAATGGAATAGATAATAGTAGTAATTTTCATGCTAGAGATGCTTCTATTATTCTGATTTGTCCATTATTACCAAAGGTAATTAATGATGAAGTAAAAATTTAACATTAGCAAAGCTTAGGGCAATGTTGATCAAATGTCTTTTGTTCAAAGGATATCTAGTATGAAAAGATATCAAGGTGAATCATCATATAACCTATTTGCAAGGTTTTTGGATGCCTTGTTAGAAATTACCAAGAAGTTCAAACCTAAGGATTCAGTATGCATTGACTTATTTTGTGAAATATTTAAGCATGGGCTAAGTACCTTGCCACCAAAATTTAAGCATCAGGGTTTTGATAAAATGCTTGATTGGATAAGAATTGTTGAGGAAGCTAAATGTGATTATGCACAATGTATAGTGTCTCAAGGTTTCAATAATGGATGTCCTATTAAAGAGAATCAAAAGACAACTCAAGTAAGTGAAAAAGGTAAATCAGAGAATGGACACCTGTGTTGTGGTATGGGTGAGGACAATGAGTGTAATTAATTTGTAGACAACCCATATGTAATTGAGTACATTGGTTATGAGGGTTAAGATACATTTGCAAGCATTGATGTTGTCTCACCACAAGTCAATAATCAAGGCATTGAGAAAGAGAGTTTGATTTTTCATTCTGAACACTCTGAGCATAACTTGGGTGATGATGAATTTTATTGTAGTAATGATCAAGGGGAAATTGAGGTCTCTGATTACTTTTTTGAAGAATATAAATCTTTCTATGATGATGATCCAAAAGAATTTTCTTTGCATGAGGGATACAATGATACTAATTCTCATGAAGTTTGTCCCTTACAAATGAATAGAAAAATTCCATGTGATGGATACCTAGAGTGCAATCTAGTTATATCAAGGATAGAGTGTGCTAGTCTTGTGAATGATAATGTATTTGAATATAAGAATGTATGTATTCAATATCTTGATACTAAGCATAGTGTTGAAAATGATGAAAACTATGGCATTAATTGGCAGGATCATGTTCTAGTTTCTCCAAATTATTTGTATGAAGCAAAGGTGGAATATGCAATTTTTCTAGAAAAAATGGACATGATTGTTTTTGAAAAGGAATGTATTGAGGAGGAAAGAAATGTGGAAGCTTGTTAAGTTTCTAATGAGCAACATTCAAATTATAATGAACCTTTCACATTTGAGTCATCATTCTTATACACAGATGAGGTACCTGAGCACCTTGTTACCAACCTTATCAATCCTAAGGTATTTGATCCAACCTTTGAAACATTTTTCTTAGGGTTGGATAATGACTTGAAGAGTGAGCTTGACCATGTTAATGAACCTAAAATGGAGGTATTCTTTGATGCATGGGATGTTATTGATAATATTATCGATGGTGATGATCCTAATCTGAACATGAGCAAAGAAACCATAGGTTTTAGTGAATCACTTCTCCAAAGTTGTAGATCATATGACAATATAACTAATTTACATTACTCAGACAAGTGTGACCACCAGTTTGAGATTACTCCTGTGTGTATAGGAGTAAATTTGTACCCCATGTGCAAGTTCGTCTTTTTCCCCTTTCCACTTTAGAAAACCAAATTCGAAGGCTAAAATCCACATAAGGTCGGTGCCTTCATTCCACTTGGCACCTGTTTGAGTGTCGACAGAGGAATTTATGTTGGGTTCAACTGTGTGGCATGCTTACGTCCCTAGCAGATTCCTACAACTAGAGCCTACAGAGGAGTTACACGTCTCATTGGTAGTCAACTTGTAATGCCCTCTTTAGCCAACTGACCTGAATACAGCCATTTTCTTCATTATCTCCTTCAAATTCACTCCTTCAACATGCATTTCATCTTCTAAGATTTCAACTCAACTTCTTCACACTCTTTTGCACCAAATTTTTGCATTCTCAAGAACTTTTGGTAACACTTTTTCACTCCATAGCAACAACAACAGTACTCCATCAATTGAGTAGAGTAAGTGTGGAGAAAACACCATTGCAGTAGAGGCTTTAGTACTCTCATTTTCTCCCCCATTAGCCTTGAGTGCTCTTAGTGAAGGTGGTAATATTTCCACTCCTCTCATCTATTACTTCGTTGAGTAAGCACATTTATTGTTTTGTAGTGTTTTAGTGTTCTTTACATCATTTCCTTCTCTATCATACTATTTCTCCATCATTGCAAACTTAGTTGTCTGTGGAGATGGAGACACCAAATCGGGGTTCTGACTGAGGTAGATCCCTTAACAACCCAAACCAAATTTCCCTCTTCTTTTTGTGTAGGTGAACATACTACTTTTAGCTAGCTGGTGAATGGATTCCTTTGTGAGATTATTCTTGCCACCCTAACTCAGATTGTGTATTCACTTTATCATATTAGGGCATATCTTGTGTACTTCATAGCATTGTTTTGGACCTTTGGTAGTAAGCTAGGTTGTTAGTCTATTTTCTAGAGTTCAATCTTGTCTCTTCAGTCCTCTGGTCATACGGACACCAACACACTTGAGAGACGCCAGTGCATCACGTTGTCATCCCAAGACCATGCTTTTGTCCTCAAGTAGAGAGCTTCCTAAGGCATAGTATTGAGCCCAAAAAGTGACTCATCTAGCCCCATTTTGTGTTTTAGGTCTACAGAATGATCAAAGGACCTTAAAATCCTCATCATTCTTGTCTTGCATTTCCTAACACCCTTTTAGTTGAGGTAAGCTAGGGAAAGCTTCCAGTCTTGGCCCTCTGTGACTTGGGGCCTTGAACATGGTCGGTACCCCTACCTTACATTTTTGGTGAACATGACATGAACCATCATCTATTCATCTGTTGGTGTCGAGGCTTCTCCCATGTACTTCAGGATCGTTGTATTCCTAATTGTTGTGAAGGTTTATGAGCATCACAACCCAATCCACAACTTCTAGGCATATTGTTAGGAGAAGTATATGACACCTCCCTATGGATAGGATGAAGGTCACTAATGATTTCTCTACATGACTTTTCTCTTGTCCCACCATTGGTCTAGCTGTGTAGGAGCAGTTGTCAAGGGACGAGATGGGATTCTTTGATGAGACCAATCATGTCTCCACTCCTCCTGTGTCTCCTACACCATCGTCAGTAGATGAGCATGAGGTAATTTAGATTCCTTCAAACTATGCCTCACCCTTGCCAAAGGATTGGGTGACTTAGAAAATTACTTGGAAAGAAACCTCAAGATGGCCAAGGCTGCTCAAGTCATTAGCGAGTTAAAACATATGATGGGTAAGGATTGAACGTGCATAGAACTTTTGACTAGCCTCATTGGTCTTGTTGAAGCATGTGCTCCTTTGAACAATCTTAGTATTGTACAAGGAGTCAATTTTGATGAGCATGAAGGATAGTTAGGAGTATCAATGCCTTCTGTGTCTGTCTACATGGTTGACATGGTCCCTTCTATCAGCATCCCTTTTGTCTCTGACAAACCTAAAGCTATCAATGTAAACAAGGTCCCCTTGGGCTTTAGCTTCACTTGTCCTATCACCTCTATTGGTGGAGGCTTTGGTGGGATGAGTGGTTGAGGCTTTGGTAGTGGCAGTGGATTTGGCAGTGGAGGTGGTGCTAGTGGAAGCAGTTCTAGTGGAGGTCATGGTGGTGGCTCTGACGGAAGACCTATTGGTGGTGGTAGCTCTGGCAGTGGTTCTAGTAGTGGTCATAGTAGTGGTGGTTCTATAGGAGGTTCCTTAAGCCCTATATTTTCTAATGACCCTATTCTAAATACCCTTCTTCAAAATATGGGTAAGATGTAGAGCCAGTTGGCAAGTCTCTCCCAAGCTTCTTCCTAGCTTATCTTTCAGTCCTTCTTTCAGCATAGCCCATTGTCAGTTTCAATATTGAACACTCCCTTCCCTCAAGGAATAGAGATCCCTAATTTTGAAAAATATGGTGATAAGGGGGATCCACAAACACACGTATTTTCCTTTAGTGCCTTGTGCACATACTTCTTCCATCATGATGCATTAATGGAGAAATTGTTTCCCCGATAACTCAAGGACATAGCATTGGAATGGTACTATTCCTTACCTGAAAATTCCATTTTCTCATTTGACCAACTTGTGAATCAATTCCTTAGACAATTTCATGCAAACATCTGGTTGAAGATGACCTTTTCAGATCTCATCTGATGTAAACAAAGTGACAATGAAAAAATAATTGATTTCATAGCACACTATCAAGTGCTCATTTCACAAATCTTGTATTACTTGCCTAATTCAGACATATAGAAGGTATTCATAAGGAACCTACAAAGGCCTTGGCAAGAGAAGTTTTCCCTTATGAAGTATCCTTCTTTCACACATTTGTATGTAGCCCTACGGGAGTACCAATAGATGGTTGTTTAGTTTGAGGGATCTTCCTCATGCTCCCATTCTAAGGGAAATTCCATCGTATCAATGTCTAGGAAAGGTAAGACTTTTACAAATGTAGTAGTTGTTGTTGACAATAACAACCTCAAATGTAATTGAAAGTTCACAAAGTTATCAGAATCTTATTTTTCTATCTTACAAAAATTGTTGAAGGATAAGATCATAACCTTATAGAGTCCTAAACCTCTTAAAGATCCTTACCCTAATTGGTATGATGGAAGCACTTATTATTAGTATCATCAAGTTAATGGACATGATACCGAACGTTGTTTGTGTCATGAGATACAGGACCGCATCAAGGACAGTACCATTCATCTCGATGGGAGTAAACATATTACTAACAAATCAATTGTGAAAGCTAATAGTGAATTGTAGATATACAAGGACCCATTTCTATCACATTTCACTAACATGATTATTGATCCCACTAATTATGTTACCCAACCTGAGGCCTATGTTAACATGGTCATGGTGACTTCTTCCGCTCTACCTGCACCTGATTTTCCAGACATAACATTTAGGTCGAAAGAATTTCCCTTAAACAACAAGCATTCTCCCCTCTACATTCCCACTCGCCTCAATGGTAACATTGTGATGGGAGTCTTGGTAGAACCCACAAGTTGTGTGAATGTCATTATAGAAGCAACAATAGTATTAAATTCATTATAGAGTGAAAAATATGAAGAAACAAAATCTACCATCCGTACGCACGATGGTATGTGTCTCAAACCATACAGCTCGATAAATTTGTTAGTCCTAGTTGGGCCTAGGGCTATTGACATAGTTTTCAATGTTATTCCAAATTTAAACTTATTTGGGCTAATGCTAGCCATAGCCTGGCTAGATTCCATGAATGGAATCACCTCCTTTGTTCATAAATGTTTAAATTTTTTAGATGAAGGTGTTGTGTGTAGTGCATGACACTAGATACCAAGCCCTGGTGTCTCATGGTGGATATCCGTTGGATCACTTTTGGCCCACCCTAGTTTGTTTGCTTCCTTTGAGAACATACCTAATTTACAAGAATTATGTAAAGTATAAGACAAGGAGCAAGGGATAGCCGAAATTGACCCTTCCTACAACACAGTAGTCGATTGCCTCCTCTTACCAAGAGGAGAAGGAGAAGCCTGCACTGATTGCTTCCCCTTCCCATAAAGTAAAAGAGAAGGTTGCATTTTCTTGGACTACATTATCCTCTCCCCTTTCTTGGGAGGATTATTGGATGAGTTAATCTGATGGCTATCCGCTAAGTCCGATGATACCTCCTTTGCGCAGGCCCAGGCTTAGGATCTCAGATCTCCCTAATGAATACCCTAGATCATGGTACTACTTATATGGCAGAAAGAAAGTCTCTTAAAGGCAATTCAATCCACTACCTCCTACTATTATTTCTCCCAAGGTAGTGAATAGGAAGAGGCCCACTGCTGAGGCTCTTGAGTTGACTCTTCCTGGTGCTTCTCAACTCACTCCTCCTACTCCCATTTAGGAGTTTTTTCCTCCACCAAAAATGAATATAGTGGATGTTCCCATGGTTGAGAAGGAGATTTTTGTTCCTTCACAACCTCTAGCCTCCAGTTCAAAGAGTCAAAGAAACCACCTTATGTGTGAGTGCAAGTTTCAGTGAAAGGATCTTCTAGCTGAGAAGGCCACCTCATAGAGGAAGGAAGAAGAGATGACTACCCCTGCTCTAGGGCATCTTACAGCTTCCTCCTCTCTCCTACCCTCTACCTCCCTTAAGTCTAGTTTTGTAGCACTTCTGGCTTTCGTTGTGAGTAAAAATGGGCCTAACCCCAAGGGGGTGCAGGTTTTCATCACTCCTTTAGTGGAGCTGCCTTTGTTGATGTCTGTTTTGGATGTCCTACCTTTCTTGAGACCTGTAGATATGAAGAACACCTCAATGGTGTCTACTACATTTTTCTCCTCCTCTTCCTCTGCACCTCTTGCCTCATCTTTTGGGAGCTGGCATCCCCCAACAAAGTAGAAGGTGGAGGGTAGTTCCTCCTACAGTGAGGAATGAAAGAGGAGCTTGCCTTCTTCACAAGGTGATCTCATGTTGACTTGTTTTGTCCTATTGACAGAACCAGTCCTGACTTCCCCTAAGTTCGTCACTACTCCAGAGTCATTCAATGATCCTAGTGATGAATCTTGGGTGTAGCTTGCCCCATCCATTGAATTTAAACATGACACTCCTATAAGGTGCATGTTTAACTCTGTGGATGAATTTTTGGTCTTGTCAGCGATCTTCACAAAATTACTAACCCTAGCTCCACAAGAGCCCGGTGGAGAGGACCTTGCGGGGGACTCTTCTTTGGCCCTTGTTGTGGGAGAGTTAGAAGCTCCTCCTATAAACATTACACCACTACAAGCTCATCCTCCTTCCCCATATGATGATCTAGAGTGGGAAGCGGATGACCTCTTGGTCAATCAGTGTTAGGGGAGGCCCTTTTTCTTGATCTTTATACACTATTATACACCACTACAGGCTCGTCCTCCTTCCCCATATGATGATGTAGAGTGGGAAGCAGATGACCTCTTGGTCAATCAGTGTTAGGGGAGGCCCTTTTTCTTGATGTTGAACCAATTTTTTATTTTTAATTTGTCTTCTTGTGCATTCTTCACATGGTCTGATATAGTAGGGGGTTGATGATAGTTCATTTTATACACTATTATTATACATATATATATTTATGAGTAGTTCTCACCCCAAAATTTTAGGCTACCCCTATTCCCTTTGTTTGTGTTTTCCTTTTCTCTTTTTCTTTTTCTTTATCCTTCTCTCTTCTTTGCATGAGTTTTCACTTTCATGTGTGACAAATCTACTCCCACCACATTTCAATTTTCAAAAAATGAATTAGTTTCCAATGGATCTTTTCTCGATAATCTTTGCAAACCTTTCTTCATAATCATATTATCAACTTGAAACCCTAACAGAACATGTTTCCTTCATCACAAGTTCGTAAAGAAAGAACTTGAAAGCCTTCCTCCGAAGTAGGAAAAAATTTGACCTTCCCCTTGTGTGTTAGCATATTCTTCCTTTCAAATTCCTTTATGAAGTGAACATCTTTTAAAAGGATTCCTTGATGATGAATTGATTTGAGAAATAAAACATTTACTTTCAAACTATGCATCCCTTTAGTGGACCCCTTCTTTATGTCGAGTTCCCAAGGTACCCCTTTGAAAGTTTTTTGACTTGCTGATGGTCCACGTGATTATCCTCTTACTTTCCTATGTTTTCACTTTCTGACATGTTCTACCTATGGATAGACATGTCGCTTTGCAGGTGCACCTGGGAAGCCACTTCCTAACTTTGCAGAGCCCACTTTCTTGGGTTTCATCCATGTGAGAGATCTTGTGGGATACCTCCCTACAATTCTAAGAACCTATAGGGTACTTCCTTTGAGCTTCCTCCATGTGAGAGATCTTGGGGGTCACTCCCCTACAAGTTTGTGGGTTTGTAGGGCACTTTCTTGGGGTTTTCTCCATGTGAGAGTTCTTAGAGGATGCCTTCCTTACAGGTTTGTGGGTCTGTAAGGAACTTCCTTAGCTTCCTCCATGTGAGATATCTTGGGGGACACCTCCTTGCAGGTTCGTGGGTCTATAAGGCACTTTGTCTCAGTTTCCTTCATGTGAGGTATCTTTGAGGATACCTTCCTTGCAAGCCTAAGAGCCTATGATGCGCTTGCTTCTCGGGGAATCCTTCATGTAAGAGATCTTGGGGGTCACCTCCTTGCAAGTCCACGGACATGTAAGATTCTTTCATCTTCATATTTCTGAGAAGCTATGAAGTCCTTTGCTTTCCCTACACCTTCAGGTTCATCAGATCGTGGTTTGCTTCCTCGACGGTTCAAGTATACATTTCTAACCCTACTATTCTTCGATCTACTTTATTGAAGCACTCATCAGTATTTGTGCATAGTAAAGTGGAGGAAAAATGTATAGGAGTAAATTTGCACCCCATGTGCAAGTTCCCCCTTTTCCCTTTTCAACTTTAGAAAACCAAATTTGGAGGCTTAAATCCACATAAGCCTACTACCTTCTTTCCACTTGGTGCCTATTTTGAGCATCGGGGGAGGAATTTCTGTTGGGTATTCCCATGCAATGTGCTTACGTCCCTTGTAGATTCCTATAGCTAGAGCCCGTTGATGCATTACACTTCTCATTGGTAGTCAACTTGTAATGCCCTCTTCGGTCGACCAACCTGAATATGGTTGTTTTATTCATTCTCTCCTTCAAATTCACTCCTTCAACATGCATTTCATCTTCTAAGCTTTCAACTCAAGTTCTTCACACTCTTTTGCACTCACTTTTTGCATTCTCAAGCACTTTTAGTAGCACTTTTGTACTCCATAGTAGCATCAACATCACTCCATCAATTCAGTAGAGCAAGTGTGGAACAAACACCATTGAAGCAGAGGTTTGAGTACTCTCATTTTCTCCTCCATTACCCTTGAGTTCTTTTGCTGGAGGTGCTAATATTTCAACTCTCCTCTATTACTTGGTTGAGTAAGAACATGTACTATTTTGTAGTGTTTTAGTGTTCTTTAATTCATTTCCTTCTTTATCATACTATTTCTCTATTGTTACAAACTTGGTTGTCTGTGGATGTGGAACACCAAAGTAGGGGTCTGACTAAGGAAGACCCCTTAATAGCCCCAACAAAATTTCCATCTTCTTTGTGTGTAGGTGAGCGTGCTACTTGGAGCTAGCTAGCAAACAAATTCCTTTGTGAGATTATTCTTGCCACTCTAACTCTTGTGTATTTACTTTATCATATTAGGGCATATCTTGTCTACTTCTTGGCATTGTTTTGGTCCTTTGGAAGAAATTAGCTAGGTCATTAGTCTATTTTCTAGAGTTAAATCTTGTCTCTCTAGTCCTTTGGTCGTATAGATGCCAATGCACTTGAGAGACAACAACATGTGCTATCATCCTAAGACCACACTTTAGTCCTCAAGCTAAGAGCTTCTTGAGGCATGCTATTGAACCTGAAAACTGACTCTCCTAGCCCCATTCTATGTTTTTGGTTTGCAAAGTGATTGAATGACCTTAAATTCCTCATCATTCTTGTCCTATATTTCTAACAACCATTTTAGCTTAGGTGAGCTAGGGCAGCCTTACACTCTTGGCCCTTTGTGACCTGGGGCCTTGAACATGGTCAGTCCCCCTAACTTACACTGTGTATGAATATTTTTTGTCCATTACATAAGATGATTGTGTGTCTAGTGTGGGACAAAAACCAAATGATGATTCCAGGGTTTTATATAAGTTTTCTAATGATTCTAAGATATCAGAAGTTGAATTACAGGATCACTCCAAAGGGTTAAAATATATGTCCTGAGATGGGAATCTTGGAAGAAGTATGTATGAGGGTTTTCAATTTGATGTTCAAACTAAATTTGATATTAACCATTATGATGCTAGTGATCAAATGGATTTTGAATGTTTTAAGTTCCTGGTCTAATTGGATGAGTATTTGGTGGCGTATGATAGTGAACAGAATGTGGTATAATATCAAAATGATTATCAACTTCAATTGATGTTTGATTGTAATTTTCACTTGGAAAAAGTTAATGATGAAAATGGCAAGACCAAACATAGGGCACTTATGGTTAATTGCAATATCCTCAACAAGACTAGTTGTTGGTTAAATCATGGTAATATTTTTAGCCTTGGCCTAGTGCAAATAGTATAGAATATTTCTTTTGAAAGAGGAAAAGAATGGTTCTGAGTTTTGTGGGCCTGAGGCCACACTAGTACAAAACCAACAATATATGACTAAATAAACTACTAAAAATTTCATAGAAATGACTAATTTTGGTCACGTGACCATTAGTAGTTTATTATCGGTCATTTATAATGCGGCAAAATTTATGACTAAAATATTTTAGTCATTTATCTAGTAATTGATTTAGTCATTGATTTGGTCATTGATTTAGTCATTAATTTAGTCATTGATTGTTGTTAGCTGGTTATTTATCTAGTTATGGTAGTGATTTATTTAGTCATTAATTTAGTCATATACTTTAGTCATATATTTAGTCATTAATTTAGTCATATACTTTGGTCATATATTTAGTTATTAATTTACTCATATATTTAATCATTAATTTAGTCATATATTTAGTCATTAATTTAGTCATATATTTAGTCATTAATTTAGTCATTTAGTCATATATTTAGTCATTAATTTAGTCATTACTTTAGTCATATATTTAGTCATATTTATTTGCTAGTTTTCATTAATTGGTAGTAAATATAGTCATGAAATATATAATTTATTAAATGGGTATGTGCAGGATCATCATGGAAAAAACAAGCCCTTAAGTGGCAAAAAATTTAGAAAAATTAGAGTTATGCAACTTGACGTAAAAATTTGAATAAGTTATCTATATTATTTCAAAAATATGCAACAATAGAATTTGTAGCAAATTGAATATAGTTTCTAAACTACTAGGTTTTTTAAAAAAGAAAAATCTATTTGGTGAAAATTTGAAAATTTCAATGCAAGAGTACTTAAATTTCAGGGAAAAAATAAGAAGTAGGTGTCTGTCTAACCACCCTAACCACATTAAAATGATTATATTTTTTTATAATATTTTATATATAAGTAGAGGACTCATGTCTCGATGTGATGCATATTTTCTTGTAATTTTTTTCCAAGTAAATAATTAAGTATGAATTTTTTATTACAACATTTAGAAAATATAAAAAACTCATATTTTTGACCACCTTAACTTGGTCAAAACTTCATGAAATTCAAATTTTATCTTTTTAATCCTATTGTATGCAAAGCATAGAATGTGATGCATGTTTTGGATTCTAAAAATGTGATACCATTTGAAAGCTATAAAAAAATTTCAATCAGCCTATCAATCAGGACTTTAGTCATAATTTGAATAAAAAATGAATAATAATTACTTATTAAATTCAAAGTAAAGCATAAGTTATATTGGTGGAAAGATGAGAATATCCTTTAAAAACCCTTTTCATTTCATCAATTTTGGGTAAGGAAAAAGTTGTCAGCCACATACCCATCATATTGCCACTTTTGGCCCATCATGATCTTGAACATACCCAAATACCATAAATTTTATAATGCAAAACTAACATAATATTAAACTTGAACTAAAACATAAAAACAAATAAAAATATTATATATATGAACAAGCTACAAAATGCTAAAATTAATAGATTGATTCAACATTATAATAAATAAAGGTAATTTGCAATAAAAAAAATTAATGCAAATATACATATCAAGTTATAAGATGTCAAAACTGTCTAAGAGTTTCCAACTCTTTC